>JAFCMP010000065.1:0-352182 GCA_017506865.1 Tribonema minus | reverse complement strand
AATGCTGGACCTCAAGAATGCCTTCAACATGGTGTTCGTCCTGGCGGCAGCGGAATGGGTAGCAGCACAGCTGCCGGACTTCCTCGACTACTCATCGGCACATACGTTCGCACTCGGCCACGCCTGCTGTTCCAGCACGTTGACGGCTCCACGCGCATCATCATGTCTCAGCGCGGGTTTAAGCAGGGGGACCCCGCGGCACCGATGCTCTTCTGCGGCGCCATTGCTCAGTGCTTGAAACGGTTCAATGAGCGGCGGCTGCGCAGCGCGCGCGGAGGCGGATGGGGCGCCTACATGGACGATGCCAACGTCCGAACAGGCGCTTGCACGCTGACTCAGGATGACATACAGGCGGTGGCGCAGCTCAAACAACACTTTGCGGAGGTGGGCTGGAGCTAAACCTCACCAAGTCACGCGCGCTGCCTGGCAGGGGGCATGTGGTGACGGACCACGAGCGGCAACTGCTGCAGCAGCTGGGCGTTCAGCTAGTGGGGGATACGGATGAAAATCAGAACCGTGGAGCTGTGTTGCTGGGGGTGCCGGTGGGCCACAGCAGCTTTGTGGACGCATGGCTGCGCAGGGAAGCGGGTGCAGGCGGGCAGGGGCTCGATTTGCAGAGCGATGCGCGCGGCCTGACATCTCCGAGGGCTATGTTCAGGTTACTGCGCTACTGCGTGGTGCCTCGCATGACGTACTGCCTGCGCACCATTCCCACTACGCAGACAGCGCCAGCCGCCAAGGAGTGGGATCGGGTCACGCAGTGGGTGCTTGAGCACTCAATGGGCCTGCAGCCACCAGGCCAGACCTGGCGCCAGTTTGAGCAAAGTGGGGCCCACTTCCATCTGGCAGCGCACGGCCCAGCCTTACAGCAAGCGCGACTCCCAACACGGCATGGCGGCCTTGGCATTACCAGCGCCTGCGACATCGCTGATGCTGCGTATGTGGCGGGCACGTTGCAAGCGCTGCAACCAGCACTCTCTGGATGGGCGGGGGTGCTGCAGCAGGCGGCTCCTCAAGCGGCTGCAGACAACGCTGCTGAGGATGCGGCAACACAAGCGACACCGGCAGCAGCGGCAGCAGCACCAGCACCAGCAGCATCAGCAGCGGCAACTGTTACAGCGGCAGCGGCGGTTGCCAGTGGAGGCGCGACCGCTCCGGCAGCGGCAACTGCATCAGCGGCTGGCCGCGCTTATGGCGCAGCCATTCCGGCAACACACGACGCAGCTGCCGCTGGATCAGGGGCCGCGGCGGCAGCACAGGCGGCACCAGCGGCAGCAGCAGCAGCGGCGGCGCACGGCGCAACTACTCCGGCGGCAGCAGCAGCGGCGGCAGCAGCAGCTGCTCCAGCATCAGAGGCTGCTGCAGCAGCGGCAGCACATGTTGCACCTCAAGTGGCCTCGGCGGCATCACTAACTGCAGCATCAACAGCAGCGGCTGCGGGCATAGGCAATACAGCTGCTACAGGCCCTACTAGCCTAAGGGCTGCTGCAGCACCTGCAACAGGAGCAGCGTCGGCAGGCGGCGCCGCAACCGTGCCGGCTGCGACAGCGGCAATGGCGGTGGCAGCGGCCAATGCGGCAGGTGCTGCACCAACACCTGCGGCAGCAGCAACACCACTGGCAGCAGCAGCAACGGCAGGCGGCACAGCTGCAGCACCAGCGCACGCAGCAGCGGCAGCCGTCAATGCAGGCGCTGCGCGTTCCACACCAGCAATGCTACAAGGCGCAGCAGCAGCAGAGGTGGCGCGCCTGCCCTCATGCGGACGATCGCCACAGCTGCCACATCTCTACGTGCAGCAACAGGTGACAAGCTGGAACATATACTGCCACCAGCGCTAACGCCACTGCAGCAGCAACCACCTACGCAGCAGCCGCCGCTGCGGCCGACAGCAGGTGGTGGCACTGGTGCGGATGCTGCTTGCGTACTTGACGCCAGTGCTCTGCAGTTGCAGTGTAGCCTGAAGCGCCCCAATCAGAGTGCGCTTGCAGATGCCGTCGCTACCGAGCTTGCAGATAAGGTGGAGGCGGACCTGCAACAGCTGCCGCAGGGCACGCAACGCACGCAAGCACTTGCTCGATTCCGGTCGCAGCGCCACATGCACTCGATCGGCATGGCATTCCTCAACGAGCCCATGTACTCCACAACGGCTTCGTTCGATGGCCTATCCTGGCAGCTGGCCGTCAAACGCGCCATCGGAGTAGAGGAGCAGACGGCAGGCTGCAAGCTGTGCGGGAAGTCGCCGGGCGGCACCCTGCATGCACGGCTGTGTCAAGCGCCACGCGTCAAGGCGCACGACACCATTGTCCACAATAGCGTCAAGAGGGCCACGCAGCGCCTCCTGCGGCAATACCTCAAAACGGGACTGGTGGACGAGGACTACACGCCGTTTCTGGGGTCCGCCGGGCCGCCGGGGAGTCGCAGGATGGACATCGTGCTGCCTGCCGACGCCTTCCCGGTGACCGGCTACGACGACCCGACACGCCACCTACCGCTCATGGTGGACGTTACCTGCTTCGAGGCACAGGTGGCGTCGCGGGCGGCGAAGACTGCAGCAGACCCCGAGCGATGCTGCCGCGACCAAGAGCCGCCAAGACTACCCACTATTCTGGTCATTATGATCAGAATTGCTACAAACTTGCCACTTTGGCAATAGGGTCATTTGGCAGCATCGGGGAGCAGGGGCGGAAGCTGCTGGAGGCTGTGGCGACGGAGTATGCCAGCAGGATGTCAGTGCCCGGAGGAGCGCGCCCTAAAGCTCTCAAGGGCATCGCCCTGGCGCGCTTACGCTCGGCACTGTCGGCAGCGCTCCACATGGCGTACTCTGGCCGTGTCATGACACACATGGCAGAATCCAGGGGGGGGGGGCACATGGAGGAGGACGTAGGGGAGGACCCGAGATGCCATTTGGCGGCGGCGGCGTTTGAGTGGTTGTCGTTGCGACACTTTCAGACTGTCATACGACATGTAGATCCTTACAGCTAGATGCCAATCATCTGGGCTTTTTCGCGCCCTGAGCGAGAATTAATAAAAAGTACATATATTTATAAATTTATAATCATTTGTGACTATGATGGCAGTGTTGACTCGTGGCCAATGACTGCAGCAGCGGCAACCACGGTCATTGGTGGAACGTCAAGGCACTTGCGGCTAAGTTAAACCACTCCTTGTCACCTAGACCTCCACGATCTTTTGAATTTTTCTGTAATCTATCCTGTCCAGCCAACATATACTTCGAAGTATCAATTAGCCCAATTTGGAAGACAAACTCTGAAATCGGAAGAAAAAAAGGCCTCATAGTGCATGCAATGCAGCGCATGCGCACCATATTTGACCCGTCTCAACAGTGACCTTCACCAACTTGAAGCACCAAGCATGGCCTCACAACTATACCATGCAAATCGCCGGCGGTCATGTTGATGGCACCCGACCATTTTTCCAGAGCGCCGTAGTCGCGAAACCGTCAATCAAATTATAACAAAGTACGGTGTTTTGGTCATGCATGCATGTTCGACTGTTACATCAGAAGTTCTCATAACTGTTTGTCACTTGCATGAACGCGGCGCACACCTCACACACCCACCACGGTCTGCAGAGATCTCGCACAGCTGATGATGACCGTAGCCTTACATTCGCTACGCACACCATGTGTTGAAAGGGTGTTGTCACACAGCAAACCAAGCTTGTTCTGGAGAACACTATTGCAACTCATTGATGAGTAAGTGAGTACAGCTCACTGACCAGAGCGTGCAGCTGCTCACTCAGAGGTCTGGACATGCACTTACCCTTCAAACGCTTTGTTTTGCGCAGGGCATGCGGCAGCAACTCTGCGCTTTGCGGAAACACGCCGTAGCGACGAAGCAGCATCATAATCCAAAGCATATACCTAGCAGCTTGAAGCTTGAAGTAAATCTGATACAACAACACTTGGAAGTATGTTACGGAATTACGTGTAATCGCATATAATGCATATACTTCTATAGTACTAGAGTACTCGGAAACCCTCTATTGAATCAGTAGAGTTCTATATACTGCACGGGCGAGCGGCAGGAGGAGGCAGCGAAGGAGGAGCCGCTGGCGGAGCGGCGGCGCGGAAGGCGAGGATGCACAGGGGACACTGAGGGCACAGCAGCACCGCACGCTCAACCTGTCGGCCTGGCTACAGCCGAGGACTAGAGAGCGGATTTTCGCTCCACCGCGGGCCTGAGGCGAACAAGGCCAGACACGCAGCGTGGGTCGCCGGTGTAAGCAAGTAAGCCTCGCATTGATATTGCTAAAGCTACCTACGCACACAGCGACATCGGCCGAAGCACAAGAAGGGCAAACCAAAAGAAAAAAAAAAAAAAAAAAAACAAACATCAGACGATATCGCCGTCGACGGATCGGGAAGGGGGAACCTAGGCACACTGGATCGCAGGGCAGTAGATAGCAGTTCACCAGATTAAGGTTTGAACGCTTGCTGACCAGCTTGATTTGCAGCCGCACAAGGGACCCCGCCTGGCAGAGACTGACTGCATTCAGCACACGCACAGACACGACAGGACCACGACACTGCAGCGGCAAGGACACGAAGTGCACAGCATTGCATTCAGCCCAGCTGCCTTGTGTTGGTCAGAGGCAGAGAGCTTGAGCACACCGACTCGTTCCACCACCGCTCGTTTCACGACGGCGGGAGAAGCACCTCAACAGATACACCAGAGCAGGACGGGATCTTGAACTGGAAGTGGTATAGTTGTGCAGGGGAGTGTTCGCGGTAGGCAGCCGCGCATTCGAGACCGAGCCTGGGCTTTTTTTTTTTTTTTTTTTTTTTTCTCGCGCCTCAAAGTCGCCTTTCAAAGCTATGGCTCTCCACTGGCTTACCAGCCCTGCCTCACGTGGGGAGGGGTCACCTCTGAAACGCAAACGGGAACAGCGCAACCACGGGCTGAATACTGGCTTGTGGTGGTGGCAGGTCAAAGCTGCACGCCAATCTAACACACGCCGCAGACGCCGCCATGGTGTTGGCCGTTGGGTACGCCTAGTGATACCGCCGCCGCCACCGATCCCGGGCCCGCCGCCAATCCCGGGCCCGCCGCCGATCCCGGGCCCGCCGCCGATCCCGGGCCCGCCGCCGATACCGGGCCCCCCGCCGATACCGGGCCCCGCCGCCGATACCGGGCCCACCGCCGATACCGGGCCCGCCGCCGATACCGGACCCGCCACCGATACCCGGCCCGCCACCACCTCAGCTGATGGCCCAGAGCTCTAGACCGCGGCCGATGCCAGAGGTGCCAGTGTGCAGTCAGGTTGCAGAGCTGTGCAGAAGCATGCGCAGACTACACTTGTCGTCAGCCGACTCGGACGAGCCTCAGGGCAGTGGCAGCCACGCGCACGTCAAGAAGCGCCGCCGCCATCTGTCTAGCCCAGGTGCCGCTAATCACTGTGACAGGGGATGCTCACAGACGAAGCGCCCGCGGCATCAGCCTGCCAGTGACTCGGAGTCTCAAGCGGCGAGTTTACGGGAGGCACTGCCGCCAGCAGCGATGATTGTACTGAGCTTGGTGGTACTACCGCCACCAGCGGCAAATAAACGCCGTCGGGCGACACTGCCGCCGGATTCACCAGTAGCGACAACGCCAATGCCAAAACGACGTTCGCGGCGGAAAACGCCTTTAGTGACGGCTGCCACTGCCGCACCAGCGGCGGGGCCCGCACCGGCCAACCCGGTGGTTGCACAGCCACGGACGACTGTCACAGCCGCCGCTGCATGCGGTCGCAAGGTTACCTCCGACTTAACGGCGGCGGCAACGCCACGTGCGGCAGACATGGTGCCAAAACCGCCGGCAGGCGCTGCCGCATCAGATGGCCAACGCGGGGCAGCTGCATCCCGGCGGGGTCGGCGTCGCGGCGCCAGCGCCGGGCCGCCCCCGGGACGCCTCGGAAGCATTGGCAGCATCAACCGCCCAGAGTCGCCGTCTGGCAAACTGAGTGCGCTGGCAAAGGCGGTCACCACGACCGTGCCCGTACCGATGGAAGTTGGCGAACCTACCAGTGGGCCAGCGGGTCACCAGAGACGGATCACGTCGCGGCCTTCGCAGCCAGCTAGCAGCGGCGCCTCTCCCCAGTGGCATCCCGGTCCTCAGCCGATGGAGGTCACCGCAGCGGAAACCTCATGTACTGCAGACATGGTGACAACAGCACCAGCGGCCGCAGCGGCTGCTGCACCGGGCGGCGAACGTGGGGCGGCTGCACCCCGGCGGGGTCGGCGCCGCGCCAGCGCCCAAAGCACTGGCAGCGTCACCCGTCCAGAGCCACAGTCTGGCGGTGCGCTGGCAAAGCCGGTCACCGTGACCATGCCTGTACCGATGGAAGTTGGCGAACCTGGGCCGGCGGGTCACCAGAGACGAATCACGTCCCGGTCTTTGCAGCCAGCTGGCAGCGGCGCCTCTCTGTCAGGCGGCAGCGTCACCTCTGACGGTAACAGTCGCAACGGGCACCCAATATCCGGCATCACCGCTATGACAGTTTTGGCGCCCGCCAAGACACCCGCTGCCAACCGGAAGGTCAATATCCCGGGGCTGGACTGCCGCATGTGCGACAAGTTCATAGTGCGAGCAAATCCTCGGGCCCCGGGAAAGAATTGCCCAGCGGCACACGCATGTGCACACCAGCGCACGCGCCACACAGGGAAAGGGAAGCAATTTGCAGAACTGCATGTTCAGCTTTTCCTAGACCATCGACCAATATGCGGCGGCCTGGAGCAGGTCTGCGATGGGTGCGGCAACCTCTTCATCAGACGCACAGCAGCAAGCGCCACGACACCATCTGGTGATCTAGGGGCCCTGGACCAGTGCGACGTGTGGCGCTGCGCCGACTGCCTCGCAGGCCCGGTCGCCGCGACAGCATGCACACTGTCAGGCTGTGACCGTGCATCAGGCCATGATCACATTGCTGACATACACACCCGACCAACGACATGCGCGGCGGCAGCGGGTGGTGCAGCTGTTGGTGGGGGGAATAGCCTGAAGCCAACAGCCGCGCTGCTCGCCGCCGCTAGCAAATGTGGTCCCATACGCAAAATCCTCGGATGCGAGCACCTGGGGGTAGACCCCAGGCAAGCCCATGCATCTACGTTGGACGGTGTGGCAGATGCGCCGCTGCCGAGACTGACCCGGAGCAGCACAATGGGTGTGCTGCCTGGCGAAAGTCGTGCTAGCGATAGCGGCGCAACGATGTCAAGCAACGATCGTGTGCCCAGCACACCTGGCAGTGCCGCAGCTGCTGTCGCAGCGGGCGCTCAGTCTAGCGAATGCCCCAGGGACCCGACGGGATCACACTGGCAAGGCCTGCTGGGGGCGGCTGGCGCACTCGCGCGCAGGGTACGTGCACTGGCCCTTGCCCCCAATCGGGCACGCGTCACGGTGCTTTGCGCTTGGCCGACGGGTACCAAGCTTGGACCCTGCCGCACGTCACGCCGACTGCATATGCGGCCGGCGCCCAGCGACGCGCCAGCAACACAGACCCTGCTGGGCCGGACTTCCTGCGCACCGCTGGCGAGTCAGATGCATGACCTGACGGTCACGTTCAGCTTGCTCTCCCTCCGAGAAGAAGGTAATGACCTGGCAACGGTGTTTGACCAACTCTCCCTTAGGGAACCGGTCGTTGCCAGGTCGCCTCGCCAGCCAGCCGGGAAACGTGGTGAGTCAGACGTAACGCAGGCTGGTGATAACAGCACCCACGCAACAATGACCGAGACAGCACCTGTCACGGCTATGGTTGCCAGTGGAAAGCGCAGTCGACGCAGAGGTAAACACAGACGGCGGACGCAGGAGCGACAGGCCCAGTGCGACAATTCTCGTGCACCCCTGGCACCAGCCACCACACCGCCGAGGGGCGGTGCCTCTGCCCCCTCAGCACCAATATCCGGGCCGGCGAAGGTCACCACCGTGACGGTGGCGACCCGGGTACCCTCAACCGTGTGCCATACAGTCACCGTGGAGGAGCAGCAAGACGCGCTGGCAAAAGCCACCAACTATGGTTTTTCCACTTGGCACACGGGCCTGCAGGCACTCCACAAACAGGCGCTTGGGGAAAACACAGCGACGCTAGCACGTGGTGGGGAGCTTCGCCCCGTGAGCAACGTGGGCAACGGCAACTGCCTGATTCATACAGCTCTACACGGCATAGGCAGCGTCGCAGTTGAGCACGGACTGCCGGCCCCAGCACTGGTGATTGCCATGCGAGAGGCACTGCTGGACGGGATGGTGGCATACGTCACGCAGGGGGCGGGCAAACAAGGGGCCAGCATGTCATCGATGCGTCAACTGACCGCGCATGCAGCAGCCCAACCTGCGTGTACACGTGAACAATTCGACACGTACGGGACACGCGCTCGCTGCCTCGCAATCGAGTACGGCACAAATGAAACGGACAGCGCGGACAGCGGGCACACGCTCCTGCTGCAACGCCTACAGGAAGAGGGCGTGTGGGGACGGCCCCTCGGTTTGTCTGTGTGGGCCATTGTTGCAGCGGTCTACGCGGTCTCGGTGACGGTGTGGCAGGCCGAGCCTCAGGCCACTGGCAGCACGCAAAAATCAACAGGGCTGGTGCTGGCACAACTGATGGGGCTGCCAGCGGTATTCGCACCGGTAACTCCAGCTCAGCCTGACTGCCATCTGGATGTGCTGTGGACGCCGCCTGGGCTATATACAAATGTGGGACACTTTGAACTGCTTGTCGCCCCTGCGGCAGCTCCGCCCTTGCCAACCACTATGACAGCGTCGGCGACCACTCAAGCTAACAGCACCCACATCACGGCTCCGAGTCGGACACAGCCCCGTACTGCGCTACAGTTGCCGCAGCAGCCTGAGCCACTGAGGTGTCCTTTATGCACACTGGCATTTTGGCAGCTTGGTCAGAAAGAGGACAGCAAACAGCGAGGCAAACTGTCAGCTGCGAGCCGCATGGCACCGGTAGTGGCCCACTTCAACGGTGGTAGCTGCACGAGGTCGATGCTGAACCCTGAGGCGAGCACATCACACTGTCAGCAAAATCTGGCGGCAGCATACGCCAAGGGCATCCGGCAGCAGGTTGATCACGACCCATCCGGTGACCGTGCCCCTTCAGGCAGCAGTACCTGCAACACTGGGGCACACCATGCCAAGCGTGTGCAGGAGATGAGCACCATGTATGGTTGCACGGCAGAAGACTTCCTACGGGCGGTAAGGAAGCTGAGTGCATGCACAGGTGCCTGCGGTCTGGTCCATATGTCAGCCAGCGCGGGGCAGAGGCAATGCGCGCTGACCTCGCCATGCCACACGTGTCGACGGAATGGAAGCGCCCCCACGCGCGCACGCCCGGCAGTACCCCCGGGCCAGTCCGAGGGCGGGGGTGCGGGTAGCGACGGCGCGGCCGCGGCGGCGGGGGCTGCCGCAGCGACACCTCCAAAGCCACCGGCGGTGCCGGCTAGTGGCGCTGCCAACTCAAAGTCCAGCAAGAAACGCCCGGCGGCCACGGCAACCGGCGCGCAACGCCGGCGCCGAACGGCAGCTGCTGCGGCACCGCCTGGCAGCGCCGGCAGCCGCACTCAGTCTAACAGCCTAAGGCTGCAGGACAGCAGCCCCCCCCACGGGACGGCCGTGGGATGGGCGGACATGGACTTGGACCCGCCGGACGATGCCGCGTCACCGCCCCCCCCGACCACCACCACCAGTGGCAGGCCCTCAAAGCCCCAGTCACGAGCATCCCTGGCTTGGGACCTCTCGACGCCCTCGGTCGTCCACGCACTTGACCAGACCAATGAGGCGGATCTACTGCTGCTACGGTTCACCACGACTGCCAACCCCTTCCGCACTCAGCTGCAGTGCACCCAGTGGGCACGGCTAGTGGAGCACGCCACACGACTACTGGCGGACGCCACAGACAGTGCACGTGAGGCGGCACGGGTGCGCCTCCACCATGGTGCCGGGGCGTTTGCTCATCAGGTTTCTCAGACTCTAGTGCAGCGCGGCTACAGGCTGCTGCACCTGCTAGCAGCAATGGCCTTTGGTAGGCAACCGGAGGGAACCGGTATGCCGCCTGCGGCCCGGCTGGCAGCGTTGCTGTCTGGCGACTTTGCGGAGCTACTGAGAAAGACGCTGTCAGCAGCAGCGGCGCTGCGGGCCCCCAAACCAAACAACGCAGCTACGGCGTCGGCACAAACGAACTTCGATGCCGACTGGACGGAGGCTGACTCCAGGCAGCAAACAGCATGCGCTGCCCTCTCAGGCAAGCGACGGGGGGTAGGCCTGGCTGCCGCACGACTAGAGGCGCGTGAAGCATGCGCCCCAGCAGACGAGGTCACGGCACAGGTGCTGGCAGCAAAGCACCCTGAAACTGGCACCCGGCCCGGGGTAGTCGATACGCCAATGGAGCAAGTGCGCGGCCTGGTACGCGACGCCCGGCGGCACTGCTTGCACGGCGCAGGGGTGGCAACGACCGCCGGGCCCGCTGGCAGCGGCAGTCCCGTCTTCGAATCGGGTCAGGCGCATGATCGCAGCGATAGGCCTGAGGATGCTGCCAGCGCAGCCGGACGGCGCCTCGAGGTGGAGGCGACAGACATACTGTCGACCTTGTCCGCAGCAGGGGCGGGGAAGGCAGGAGGGCTGGACGGCCTACGCTATGAACACCTCTTGATGGCCGCTGGGCCTGGTGCACCAGTGAAAGCAGCCACCCGCCCCGTGGGCAGTGCCTCGCCAGGACTAGCTGGTGATTCAGAATCGGATGTGATGGAACCGGCATTCGCCCATCACCTGGCCAAGGTGTTCACGACGCTGCTTGTTGAGCCCGAACTGCTGCCGGAGCAATCGCAACGGCTTCTCCGCGCCGCGGCCCTCTCAGGCATAGGACAGAAGCGGCGTCCGATCGCCTGCTCCAGTGTCTGGCGCAGACTCCTCGGGTCCACAGCGGCACGGGGTGTCAAGGGCAAAATATCGGGGCTGCTGGCCTCCATGTCGCAGTTTGGCGTAGGATACCGGTCTGGCGTCGAGCATGTGGCAGCGCGCGCGCGCGTGTGGCACGAGCTGTATGGCACCACAATCCAGCTGGACTGTGAGAACGCATTTAACAGTGTGGATCGCGCCGCCATTGTGCGGGGACTTATGCTCTTCTGTCCGGAGCTGCTCCCGCACTTTGAGTCCGTATACTGTGGTGACACTGCCCCAGAGATGCGAGTGGAGGTGAACGGTGAAGCTCGCATTATCTGCTCCCACCTAGGGTGCCAGCAAGGGGACCCTCTAGGGCCGCTGTACTTTGCAGTGGCAGCGGCATTCCTACTCTTCTACCCTGATGGAGTGAATGCGACGCCCGGCAGTATGCCGGCCTACGGCCACAGCACAGCGGAACCGCCAGCCCCGCACTGCGCTTTCCTGGATGACCTCAACGTGCTGCAAGCTGCCTACTTCGACGATGCAGCGGCCGCTGGGGTGGCAGAGGTGATCCGTCGGCTTGCGGCAGGGGGCCTACGCGTTCGACCAGACAAGTCGCTGGCCATTGCCATGCGCGGCACAGTGTTTGATGAAGCGGCCAGAGCACGCCTGCGCGCCCTTGACATACCGTTTGTGGACGCCACCATGCCAGAATCCAGTCAGGGCTTTACGTCGGTCGGGGTACCGGTAGGGCACCCAGCCTATGTGCATGCTGCCATGAGCAAGCATCTTGTTGACGCAGGGACATGGCGATTGTCGTGGCAGCTAGCTGGGATGGCGCGGCATCACCTACAGGCAGCACAGTTCATTCTGCGCAGGTCACTGACGAAGCGCATGGGCTTCTTAGCTCGGGTCGTTGACACGGCTTTGAGTGAGACATGGCTGCACGCATTTGACGGGTTCTGTGCATGGACGCTTGAACGCATGCTGCACCTGCACGGCTGCGCTACCGCGGCAGTCATGAAGTCACACCTGCTGGCCGCCTGCACTGCTGGTGACAATGAGGTAGCCAGCAGTGGCAGCGTGCTGGTATTGCCGCGCTTGGGCCCGCCAGAACTCACGGACATCGCAGTGCCACTGCGGGCGTCACGGTTGCCGGAGCGACGAGGCGGTCTGGGCATGCCGCTTTTGGGGCTACTGGCACCAGCCGCATACACGGCCCAGGCATGCACAACACTGCGGCCTGCAATAATTCATGCCACTGTGGCAGCAGGGGCCCTGAGGCTCGGCACTGACGAACACGGCGCAGTCACCTGGTTCGCGCAGCACTCATGCGCAATACGCGAGGACCAGGGACTGCCGCCAATCATCGAGGCCGTGCGACGCTCTACGCGAGCGCTGACAGCTGATGGCGGCGAAAAATCACGCACAGCTGTGGCCGAGCAGCTCCCAGCATCGTTGCTACGGTGGGCAGCGGATACAACGGCCGCAGCGTCGACGCTCCCCACTGCGGTGCAAGCGATCTACGCCGCAACTGCCGTCACGGAGACGGGGACCACTGAGCCAGCCCCACACACCCACGGCATTGTGCCTGGCGCCGAGGCGGCCGCTGCGGCGGCGACCGTACCTGGCCCTCAAGCCGCTGCCGCGGCTGCCTCTTCCACGCCCGCTAAAACACAAACTAGCGCGGAAGAAAGCAGCTGCAGCGGCGGGCAGGAGGACGACGACGACGACTGGGAGGCCTATGCTGACGAGATCTGCAGAAAGGTAGTGCCCCGCCGCCGGCGCGGTCACTTCACGCACGGACTACAAGCCCGCCTTTCAAATGTTCTTCGACGTCAATACGAGGACTGCCTGGTGGAGGACCTAGAGGCTGCCTCGGCTGGTGCCGTGGGCAAGCCGACGCAGGCTACACTTATTGGTGACTTGCGTGACACCAGCCGCCGCCGCCAACAGGCTAGCGCGCGGGTCCTGGCGCAGCTGCGCAGCCAGCGTGCGTCCGGGGCAATGGCGTGGATGAGCGTGCCACCCGCTGCCAATGACCGCCCGGGTGCGGCGCCCATGTCCAGTATGGCAGCAGCCACGATGATTATGGTTGCGATCTTTATAGACGGGTGGGGCATACAGGGCGAGGTGTGCCCATGGCGGTGCAGTGACGTGAGCCCCACCTCCACGCATGCGATCAGCTGCCCCAGCCAGCACATACGGGGGCACAACGCGACACACACTGCCCAAAAGCGGTGCCTACAGCGCATCTTGAGACAGCACCATGTCTCTATTGTCCGCAATGAGGACGCTAGCGTCTTCAAGGTACCGGGGTATCGGGCGGACACAGTCATTGACCCAGGGTGTCTGCACTTTAGCAGTGCATACCGTAACAAGGGAATAGTGCTAGACACAAGTGTGCGCGCGCCCACAGCGAGCTCGTACCTGACAGGCAAAACAAATGCCTCGAACACGGACGGCTATGCTGCTGGGGTGGGGGAGGACGCGAAGGTCAAGCACCACACCGGCACCTTGACGTCATCTTGGGCTTTTGTGCCATTCGTGCAGGAGTCGTACGGACGGCTGGGCAAGCAGACAAGCCTTTTTGTTAAGGAGTTGGCAATGCACTCAGCACTGTGCTCAGGGGGGGGGAAGGCAGATGTGTTACGCAAGGCCGGGTTAGCTAAGCGTCAGATCCACATTGAGCTGAGCATATCGCTGGCGCGGGAGTTGGCGGAGCGCGTCATGGCATACACACGTGGAGCGCGAATGCTGGGCTGTGTTGCGGCGCCGGTATCCAAACTCCTAGGGCACAGCGCAGACTAGGCTGCTGCGTTGACGCAAGCTTTTCGATTGCATAGGCAACCCGGCCTCCCTTGGGCCTTTATAAATACAAGTCCATACGTACTAACGTTCAATTATACGCCAGCGGCAACCCTATCAATACCTAATCATGTGCACACATGCCACTGCAGCACTGCTGTACCACCACATGGTGCTTACAGTACAATCAGGGCGCAGTGCAGACTAGGCTGCAAGCAAAAATTTCGACTGCATACGCAACGCGCTGGCCTGCCCTTGGGGCTTAAGCAATTGAAGGCTTTACAACAAACAAGTCCACAAGTGCAATTACCGTACTTCTAGTTACATTACGTTCATGCTACTGCAGTTACTGTAGTGTGTACTCCACAAATAGGTGATGCGAGGTACCTGCTGCATGGCATGCCGCGTTCACTTCGAGCATTCTCGAATCCTGTGTTTTAGCCTGGACTGGTATTTTAGCCTGGACTGGTCTCACAGTGACTGCAGCGCGTGCAGTATTGCCAATGCTCGCCCTGAACAGAAAGGGTCGCTGCTCCACTTACACTGAGCACTAAGGCACCCGTTCCTGTCCTTTTTCAATGCTTTGCCAGACTGCGCCGTGTGCGACATCGCCGCTGGCTACGCCCCTCAGGCTGGCGCCTCTTACACCTGTCAACAGTGCACCACCGCAAACAAGGCTGCTGCGTACACTGGCATTGGTGTCGTGGTGCTGGTGGTGGGCGTTACAGCCGTTTATCTGCTGCCTTTCTGGGACATCAATGAGCAGCCCGGGGCACTGGCGGTGTGGGGGTCCAAGCGGAGCATGCTCACATGCTGCAGCAGCTGCCACGTCCGGTTCAACGGCAACTACCTACGCATTCCAATTATTGTCATTCAGGTGTGTAACAGTTGTGTGCGAGTGACAGTCGCTACGTGCCATGTGCATCCGATTCGTCTGTTCCTAGTGCTGCAGCAGCTGTGTTAAACCTTGTGAGCTGCACATTGTCAAGTAAATGTACATGTGTTGTTTGTATGACACTATGTTGATGTTGCATGGGCAAGATGGATACTGGTTAGCTTGGCGAATGGTCGCCCCGCAGCTGAACTGCAGTGCACGTGTGTTTGGGCACAGTATCATAATGGCTGTCACAGTGTCTGCATCATGAATTCACCTAATCCTGGTCTGCATAATTGCCGGTTTTCATTGTGTTCCGTGCTCCCGCCACCCCAGCTCGTCGCTGGTTTTCTTGAGGTGACTGGCCTACAGCTGGCACCAACATTCGAGAACTTCATCCACAAGCTCGCCATACTGCCCAACCTGAGCTTTGCATGGGGGTGCGTGTACAACGCCACCTTCTACGAAAAGCTGCTTGCTATGACGCTGGGACCGCTGGTGGCCGTGGCACTGCTCGGCTGCTCGTGGCTGTGGGCAGTGGCACGCGAGCACAGGCTGCGGCGGGTGGCAGGTGCGGACGCCGCGCGGGCGGCACGGCTGAAGGCCCTGCGCAAGCACTGGACAGCGTTCCTGGCGCTGACCTTTCTGGTCTACGGCACCGTCAGCAGCATCATCTTCCAGACATTTGCTTGCGACTATATGCAGGAGCTGGACACTTACTACCTGCGTGCCGATTACTCCATTCAGTGCTACAACAATTCAGAGTACTGGCGGTACTTTGCGTATGCCATGACCATGTTCGTGGTGTACCCCCTCGGTGTCCCTGCGCTGTACGCGCTGTTGCTGTGCTTCAAGCGGCGGCAGCACCAGGCGCGGCAAGGCGCAGTCGCCGCTGCTCCCAGTGTGGTGGCAGCCCTCTCGCAGGGTGACAGTGTGCATGGTGACATGCGTGTCCGCATGCACTACCCGGCACCACCACGCTGTGATCCCAACCCCACTTGGCGCGTGCTCACCAAGCAGGTAGGCGCAACTGCAGGAGGGGGTCGGGGACTTCAGCAGGTGTCACAATGGGCCGACGACTCTACTCTGCATTGTGCGCCACTTAGCTCGGCTAGTGCTGACCAGCCTAAGCTCTTGGGTGCAGCAGCAGCTGAGCTCGCCAATGAGGGGCATCAGCAGGGGCTGGAGCCCCACTGGGACCTTGTGCACGCGTCTTCTTTCCTGTGGGCGCAGTACAAGCCCAAGGCGGAGTGGTGGGAGATGGTGGAGTGCGCACGCCGCGTAGTCCTGACGGGCGTCCTTGTGTTCATACTGCCCGGGTCCGCGGGGCAGGCCGCGGTCTCCGTGCTCTTTGCCTTTCTCCTGACTTTAATTTTCATGGCTGTGCGGCCCCACCGAGAGCACGCCATGCAGCGGCAATACCTACTGGGTGCAGTGATTGTGTATTTCGCGAGCATGAACGCATTGCTAATCAAGTCGCAGGTGTCCGGCGCTCAATCGCAGCTTGTCGTGGGCATTGTCATGATAATCATCAGCACTGCACTCATTGTGGCAGCGGTGGCGCAGACGCTGTATGGCGTTGCCGACCTTGTGCGAGGCAGTGAGAGGCAGCCCTCACCCGGTCCGTTGGGCCCGAGCAATTTCACAGCCGGGCAACCCCGACCTCAGTGCGCATAACCGCCGTGCTTTGGCCGCGTACAGCGTTATGTATCCATAGTTAGCAATTGTTTTCAATTTAAACTTAAAACAGGTTCTAGGTTGATAATAAAGCAAAGGTGCTCATCACACGGGAGTGGCGGCTGGTGCAAAACGCTGCCCTGCTCTTGCTCCATGTTACGTTATACTATCACCTATGCTGCATTCATGCGCCGCCGCTGCACTGTGTGACAGCGTGTCAGTAATGCCGCGGCACGTCTAGGTCTTGCTGCGTGTGCAAATGCAATGGTCCTGGCCATCACTGGCACATTGCCACCGCTTGCCTGCCTGTGTCAGAGCATGACATGGTACATACCCCATGATGTGCATGGCCCAGTGAAGCTGCTGCCAGCGGCTTTGTGGTCCTGGAGCATCAGCAACCTCCTGAGCGCTGCTGCATCAGATTCTGACACAACTGTCACTGGGCAAGCTGCCGCATATCTAGTGTCTAGTGGAGCGCGGTCACCAATGTTAAGCACTCCAGGTTGCATCCATGTTTGAGTCTAGCTCGGAGTTCCACTTGCTGAAGTAGCCAATTGTTAACTTCAATGAAGTTAACTTTACGCACCTCCTCCTTTTCTCGGAGTTGGCGCCGCCCCGCCGTAACGGTTGTGCACAGCATCTGCCATGTTATCCTTCTGAAGTACTTCAGGGGTCATCGCGCCCTCAGCAAAAACGAATAAAAACGACCATCACTACGAAGTGCTGTAGATTCTGAAGCATGCCAGTGCAGGCAAACCTGCACTCCTGCACTCTGCAAATCAGCAGCTCAACCTTTTTTTGAAACACTTCATTGTTGTCTAAATTCATTGATGTATGTGCTGTAGCAAACATGCCACTTTACAGCAATGCTCTGCTGGCAGCACTTTAAAACCACTTCAATTTATTTCCATTCGTGTAAGCAGGCGACCTTGTTCAGCAAACCCTAACCATCGGGCAGCAAGCATTCACATCACGGCCCTCATATTTGTGACCTCCAAACACAGACAAGGGCCTCACTCTCTCCTGAGGTGGCCGCAATTGCTCTTGCGATCTTTCCAATTGGGCAACAACAGCACGAGCGGACGACATAACCGCACGCCAGTTTGGCAATTGCGAGGCAGCGGAGGCTGCACTCAACAGAGGTACACCACAGGCACATACTCAGTCAGGCGTAACTCTGCATTGTGCCCGAAAACTTCCATGAACTACAGCTGTAGCGCTGCGCTGCCCCCCCCCCCCCCACACACACACACACACATCTACACACACACGCACACACACACGCACACACACACGCGCACACACACAATGTATATACACACTGGCACATTTACTTCTGAAGTCAATCAGCTGCAGACAGCGCAGCAACAGAGGAAGAAGTGACAGTCAGCGGCACCATCATGATATTTGTGCTGAAAGTTTGATGATGTTTCCACTATCACATGTGCAGATTGACGGTTGACCGTCATAATCAAAGCATGCATGGGAATTGGAATGACTGTGCTAGGGTGGGTGGGATGGGGGGGGGGGGGGCAACGCACCAGGTATGCCCAACGGCCTGCCGCCAGTCAAACAGTACTTTTTCCTTGGGCACAAGTCTCTCCCCGTAGAATGTGGGGGATGAAAGGGGGGAGAAAGGGGAAAAGGGAGGGGGGGGCGTGGGAGGCTACAGCGCCCGTGCGCAAGGACAGGGGACTCCTCACGACCCATCTTGACTCTTTGCTGACTCTCTGCTGCGTCACTGAGCCAGTGTGCCATAGCGGCATGCCCAAAGGCAGCGTCGGCATCGCTGCAATCCCCTTAAGCCCCCCTCCCCCGCGCATTGCCGTCGCGGCAGCAGCGGTGCCTCCTGCTCACCCGACGCGCAGCGCTGGCTCCCGCATGCAGCAGCCGGTAGCTGTGGGAGATGAATGACTTATGAATAAGAATCAATTAGAGAGTAAGCATAATTTTTAATCTTACGGTGTGAGCGGTTGCTCAGGCAGGCCGTGTATGTCGGATCTGCAGGAACGGATACGAAAGTCAGTGCGTAGCAGGTCACAGGAAA
Source organism: Tribonema minus (assembly GCA_017506865.1). Classification (NCBI taxonomy): domain Eukaryota; class Xanthophyceae; order Tribonematales; family Tribonemataceae; genus Tribonema; species Tribonema minus. The sequence goes on along the minus strand of JAFCMP010000065.1, from coordinate 333,896 downwards.
CTTGTTCTGCACAGATGCGATGCGTACTGGGTTTACTGACAAGAGAGTACGCGGATGATCAGACAGGCCGATCTTAATGAATGCAAATGGGTGCAGGATACTTTTATGCGCGTTTGCAATCCAAGCACAATGTTTGACGCCTGCACAGGCGCAGTAGATGTAGGACCAGACGGAAACTAGGGGAACAGGCAGACAATACAAGGGTGGGGAGGAGCGTGTCAGTAGTCAGTAGGTCACATGAGATCTCAATGGGGGTATGCCATGGGCAAGTAAGCAAGTCGCTGGTCACAGGAGACCTCAATATAGGCATGTACTGTACCTGCTAGGGTGCGAAGGGTGTTGGGTCAGACAGCAAGTGAGTAATGAGGCAGATGGTGATCTCAGTCAGTAGTTCATAGACGACTCCCACATGTAGGCGCGATCGGCACCTGCACAGTGCAGCAATTATTTGGGTCAAAGAGCGTGTAAGTGATCGGGCGGGCAATACGCGGTGTGATCTGTCATGATTATGTAAAACGGCGCGCCATCGCTGCCGCACACCCCAAGCAAGGGGGAAGGCCTGCGGGGGCGAGAGGACGGTGGTTAGAGAGGGGGGGACAGGCGCCTCTGGTGCCTGCGGGTTTCAAGAAGTCAGTGAGCAAATCCTGGTTTAGATGCTGAGACAAACTGCAATTATCTCTCGCTCTGTCAAAATTGCATGCTGCCCCCCAGTATGGTCTGTCTTAGTTGGACACCAATCTCTGTGTCGAGGCCCCCCCACCACGCCAAGGTGCAGACCAATCGCAGGGGAACAACACTAAAGCTACGTAAACTATTCGTCAAACAAACCTTTATGTGCATACTCTTGTGTCGGAAAAATGTTTCATGAATCTCAGACTACGGTCAGTGAGCGTTGATGTACAATCTGGCAACTATGTTGTAGGGATTGATTGGAGGAGTGTGAGTGACACACCTGATAAGTCCCTGCTGTCTGCTTGGTGTGCAGAGTAAGGTTGAGTAAAGTTGAAACGTTTTGCTGGTGTGACATAGGGGGAGGCATTTGGACGTGAGGGACGGCCCTGGGGGACAGGGGGCGGCGGCTCACCCTAGCCCCCAGAAGAGGACACGCGCGCATCGTGCCCTCCCACGATCTGGTTTGCTTTCTGATCGCAGCCACCGCCAGTTCCTCGGGAGCGACCATGAGCAGACCACGACCCGAGGGGCACAGGCTGCACTGCGCACCGTGGTGCTTTGTGTTCATTAACCCAGGCATAGCCTTACAAGCCTCACACAGCTGCCAACGCTGCAATCACCAAGGCCAGGCAAAATGAAAAGCCTGGCCTTCACGTTCAAATGCCTCGCGCGAATAAGAGCACTAACATCCGCATTGTATCACACTGCATGGTTATGAGCATGATGCAGGCTGCAATTTGGCCAACCATTTTGTGTCTGCGGCACAAAGCTAGCGCATCTCTATCAGCAAGCTTGTTCTTCCTGGGCAGCATGTACCCTGAGATGGAGAAGTATTGCAGCCAGAAGTTTGTGTGATGCTGCAGCCAAAACCGCAATGGTGTCACGAGTAGGTGTGCCACCCTCATACTGCAAACAGGTCATGTTTGCCGTACAGGCAGAGACACAACCAATGATCACACCAGCCGCCAGCTTGCTGCATGAGAACAATGGCCAAGGTGATGTGACCAAAGTCAACCTATGCTGCCTTGGCGATCTTCTGCCCGTTTGGCAGCATATGCACGACTGCTGTCGTGAAATTCAGTAGTGGAATCGGGCCTTTATAATATAGAGTACTTGCAATTGCCGTTTTGCAACATGTGTGGGATGGGATGCTGTTGGTATGCTGCAGTGAGAGTGACAGATGGTCACACCTGCGGAGCGACAGCTACAGCAGGTTGCGTGCCACACTCAGTCCGGCCTTGATGTATCAAAAGTCTCGGCAACATGCTGCGCAGACACAGAGAACGTGCTTGCTGAACGAGATTCGAAAACCTGGCGCTGCAGACAGGCGAATGGATAATGTTGCCTGCATCGCGCCTAGAATCATGACAGCTGGCAGATGCTAATGAGAATGCCCTCAAATTCATTACCTGCAAAGCCCAGGCCAGGGCGCCCGCTATTGCAGACGCAATGGTACCTCCAAGCTTGTCCACGCCGCCGACAGCTGGGAAAGGGAACCCAGCCGACACCGAGCGCACGCCACGCCTAGAACGCCAGGGGTGATCTGAAAAAGGCAGCACGTGTTCAGGCGCGCATTCGTCCCAGGGGAGGCGGAAGGACACCGCCACCGCAAACGTTGCTGCCTATGGTTGCCCAATCACCTCCAGTGCGCCGCAGGTACGCCTGCACACGCACCAGGCCTCGCTCCGCGCAGCGAGCAGGCGAGACGGGCCTCAGAGAAGGTAGGGAAGGGAGCCCAACATCCTCCAAGGCCTCCTGGCTGTTCCACTGTAGGCCATCCGTGCGCGCTGGTGCTGGTGGGATTTCTCTCCCTCGCAGTTCAAGTCACAGTTGAAGTGGATGCACCGCGCTCTCTTGGGGGTACAGCGGCAGACGCACACAAAGAAAAGAGTCTACCAGTAGTAGTGAATGCTTCTTTGGAGTTCCTGTTCCTGCGATGCATGCATTGAACATCCACGCTTCTTACGCAAGATAGTCTCCGACCTGTAAACGTGAGCTTCTGTTGCCCGAAGGTGAGACATGGTATGGGCAATTGCAACAGCTCTTTTCTGAACCTCTGCTGAAGCAGGCCATGCGCATTGCTGTTACGAGGCGTGATAACGTGGATGCTCAATACTTGCAGGGCGTCATCCATTTTTTCAGGAGCATGAAATGAGCCTGACACTGCGTCTCATGATGTCCCCCCATCATATTGTTCGTGAGCAAACAAAGCAAGTCTACCAAGAGTTTCACAGCTCTAGATAGAGCCTTAGCATATTTTCTTTATCTTCAAAGAAAGCCCGAGGCTGGCTCTGTTGACCACGCTTACCTGGAAGCATCCTTCAAGTTGGTCCACATAAAGTTCAAGAACCAGGTAGAACAGCACTATGAGCGTTTGTTGCACCAGCAAGCTTCATTCAGAGCCAAGAGCTTTATTCCTTCGTCTAAACAGCTGCTGACATTCCAGAGTCGTCGCAACAGCTTGTCACCTCCAAAGTTGCACATACGTAATAGAATCAATGTTACATAGCAGAGAGGTTTGCAGCAGTGTTGGCTGTGGCATCTCGAGATCCATTGAGGAGTGTGCTGAAAAAACACCCTGTTCAGCCTCTATAGTGGCCTTCACCAGTGCAGCTGCTGTGAGTGCAGCATGTCAGGATGCTCCAGACAGTACTTGAGGTGCGACATGTTGCGCGATGATGATGATTGCATGCCCTCGCGCTGTTCAGAATCCTCCGGCATTCCTGCGATGCATCGTGCATCGTTTCTCATTACCATGAGGTTGTCCCCAACATCTGTTGCGTCTCAGTTCTTTACAAAGGCTGTCAGGTCTTGTCACTGAAGCATTTGACCTGTAAGCAGGAACTGGATGCTGCTTGCAGGACGTGTGAATGAACCGCCTGTTGGCGCAGGGGCACAAATCGAGGATCAGACAATCTGCTAGACAAAATGCAAGCGTGAATCAAGATCTTCTCCAATCTTGTAGGTTCGGAGCACACATGTGCAATTATTCATCCCTGCAAATAGCGTCCGAGGGGTTCCCGGTCTGTACGGTTTGTTTCAAGAATGCTTTGGGCATGTTTGGTCAGACATGGGGGATGGGGCGATTTGTTAAGGTCTCTTCTATGTAAGCTTTGATTAAACTGCTTTACTATGAATAAAGCTTTATATGGGGTTCTGCTCCACAAGCGGAAGTACATGAAATGCAGAACAAACCACCCCACCCCAAAAGAAATGGGGGGGCGAGCGACCTGGAGGGACGGCCTTCTTTTAAATTGCGCTTAAAGCGAGTCAGAGACCATCATCACTGTGGCACTTCGACATTTGCCTTGATTGTGTCAGCAGATGCCTGCATCAACCATTGTTCTCTGATGAGATCGCATTACGCGCATGCTGCGGGAATTACGTCTGCATTGCCACCAAGCCGTGCTGCCACCACACCAAATACACTCAGCAGCACCACGCACCGCGCTCTGGTGAGTCAGGGCATGCCAACTTTGGCTTTCGGAACAGAGCTAGAATCTTGCAGCATACTTCAAAGCCGTCAAGCACAACTTCTGTCAGGCAAGGTGGAGGCATCGAGAGCTCCTTGCAGGCTGCAAAGCATAACTGCAGGCTTGCGACTGCAGTACCATACGTGCCAAGTGCTGATACGGTGCACGTGGTGCAGTAGGTAATACCGCACACGCTGGAGAGTGAGCGCCGTAGTAGTTTCTGGGCGTTCTCAACAGAAGTGGCAACCACATTCATTGGTGAATGGTTGCAGCGATACTTACATAAGCATACCCAGCACCGCAAAATAGCCAGTCCAGATGCACCAGTAGTGTGGAGAGCTGCGTTAGCTATGTGACTTTTGAAAAAGAAGGCTTTGCCCTGACGGCTCCCTCGCCTATAAGGCAAATTGCTATCAGAATGCACCACAGCAGCATTTGGTGCCCTTGTTGTGATTGGCGATGACGCCAGTACCCTCATCGTTGGATGCCGTACAGTAGAGAAGCATGCGACGCAGAGCTTATGGCCGGCTGAAGCAGCATTCAAGGGGGGGCAGTATCTGTTGCTAGATCAGCACAGCATCATGCATGAATTTGAAATGCTACAATCCCTGGGCCAGCCTCCGTTTCTACTAGAGCCTTCAATACAACAGGGATATGAATATCCATTCGTCCGCACTCAAACCTGAAATTGCAGCTAAGCCCCCACTGGCGGTGACAACCATGAGTCAACCGTTCAAGCCTGCCGGCCACTGACAGTATACAACTCAAAAAACAATGGCCACGTGTACACCGCGCAGGAACTTGCGGGCTTGAGGCTCGAGCATGTATACACAGCACTGCGCCAGGCCCCCTCAAACACACACACATTGACACAGCTACTTCTCAGTCAACCAGATGCAGATGTACACAGGCAATCAGATGCAGACATGAACAGGCAATCAACAGCGGCAGCTCAGCAACAGAGGAAGAAAAGGCAATCACAGCCCTATTAAAGTGCTGACTTTTGGTCAACAAGTTGATGTATTCATTAAAATGTTTGCAGATTGGGCAATTGAATGTCATGTACACAGAGCGTGCAAGGAAAACAAAATGACTTGTCTTAGGGGGCTGGGATGGGGGGGGAGAGGGAGGGGGGAGAAAGTAAAAAGAGAGGGGGGGGGGGGGCGTGTGAGGCTACAGCGCGCGCGAGGACGGGGAACTCCTCATAACTCATCTTGACTCTCTGATGCATCACTAAGCCAGTGTGCCACAGCGGAAGGCATGAAGGCAGCGGCAGCAGCGCTGCACGCCCCGCGACCCTTGGACCCCCCCCCCGCGCATCGTCGTCGTGGCAGCAGCGGTGCCACCTGCTTGCCTGAAGAGCAGGGCTGTGGGCAATGAACGACACGTGAGTACCAAGACTGACGAGAGAAAAAGCAGATGCTCAGGAAGGCCATACAGTATGCTGGTTCTGCAGGGACGGATACGAAAGTCAGTGCATAGCAGGTCACAGCAGGCGTGTTCTGCACAGGTGCAAGAGAACTGAGTTCACTACGAGGAAATAAGCGGATGATCAGGTATACCACAGTCAGTATAAATATGAGTGGTTACGCGAGTCAGAAGGTCAAAGGTGACTTGAATGTCGGGTCTGCAATCAAAGGCACGATGTTTCGTGCCTGCACAGGCGCACCTGCGACGAGAGGATTAGTGGGGGATCAGGAGGGATTGATAGGAGCGGGTAGGTCCGGGGGTAAAGGAACCCTGAATTTGTGCATGACGTGGACAAGTAAGTCACTACATCACACGAGACCTGACAGGGGCATGTTCTGTACCGTTTAAGGTGCTGAGCAGGCCGCAATCTCAGTCAGTGTTTCGTAGATACCTTCCGCATGTAGGCATGAGCAACGCCTGCACAGATGCAGCAAATATTGGTCAGAGAGGTTGTGAGTAATCAGGCAGGCGATACGCAATATGATCTGTGATGGTTAGGTGTGGACAATCAAATGCAATATGATCTGTGATGTTTAGGCGTGGACAATCAAATAGCAAGGGCACGCCGTCAGCGTCGCAACACCACAAGCAAGAGGGAATGCCTGAGGGGGCGAAGGGAGGGAGGTAAGAGAGGGGGGTGCAAGCTCCTCTGGTGCCTGCGGGTGTAGTGTGTCAAGTGTAGTGTGTGAGCACATCATTTTAAATACTGAGACAAACTGCATCTATCTCTCGCTCTGTCATACATTGCAGCCTCCCCCCCCCAGTATGGTCTGTCTTAGTTGGACACCAATCTCTGTGTCGAGGCCCCCACACCGCGCCAAGGTGCAGACCAACCGCAGGGGAACTACACGAAAGCTACATAAACTATTCTTCAATGATGGTCTAGACATGCTCACAATTGTCTCAAAAAAAGTTGCTTGTAAATAATGAAAGATAAACGATTTTTTATTCTACGGAAGCTACGGAAGCTGAACACTGATGTGGCTGGCAACTTTATTATAAGTAGTGTCAGCATTGATTGATGTGTATGATATGTAATGTGAGGCAAATATGTTGAGACTCCTGCTATCATGTTGCTGTGTCACAGTAGGAAATGTGGAGCACACTGCTGATGATTCATACTGATAACGATTCATAATCAGCCTGAGTTTGCTCCACATCTCCTACACCGCATTATTTCAAAGATACTTTGCATTCGCAGCATAAATATACTGTTGGAAGCATTTGGACGTGAGGGACGGCCCTGGGAAGCTGGGGGCAGCGGCTCCTCCCAGCCCCCAGAAGAGGACACGCGCGCATCGTGCCCTCCCACGATCCAGGTCTGCTTTCTGGTCGCGCGCCACCGACAGTACCCCAGAGTCGTCTATAGGCAGATCACGGCCTGGAAGTACAGGTTGCGCTGCGCAGCGTGGTGCTGTGTGCTCACCGACCCAGGCACAGCCATACAAGCCTCACACATCAGCAGCCGCCGCCGCAATCACAAGGCCAGGCAATAAGGTTTGCCTGACCTTCACATCCAAATGCAAAGCGCGTGACAGAGCATCACCACCAGCACTGCATAACTTTCATGATTATTGGCATGAAAATGGCCGTCTCTTGGTCACAACCATGTCTGCTGCTCAAGCTAGCAAATGTCATTCAGCAAGCTTCTCCTTCCTGGACGCACTGCGTCGAGATTGGTATCATGACAGCTGGAATATTGTGTGACAACGCAGCCGCAAGCTGCTTTCGTGACACAAGCAGTTGTGTCACGGTCGTACTGCAAACAGGTCCTGTTTGCAGTAAAGACGAAGACGTAACCGCTAATGACACCAGCGCCAGCTTGGTCATGGTCACACCAGCTCTAAGCCCCTGCAGAGTGACTGCTACAGCAGGCTGCGTGCCAAACTATTCCGGCCTTGATGTATCAACATTCTCGGCAATACTGCATAATCACGGAGGAGGGGGCTTGCTGAACGAGATTCGCCAACCTAAGCGCCGCAGACAGGTGAAATGGACAACTGCCGCGCCTAGAATCATGACAGCTGGCAGATGCTAATGAGAATGCCCTCAAATTCATTACCTGCAAAGCCCAGGCCAGGGCGCCCGCTACTGCAGACGCAATGGTACCTCCAAGCTTGTCCACGCCGCCGACAGCTGGGAAAGGGAACCCAGCCGACACCGAGCGCACGCCACGCCTGGAACGCCAGGGGTGATCTGGAACCGGCAGCACGTGATCACGCGTGCTTCCGAGGACGGCGGAAGGGTACCGCCAATGCAACCATGCTTGTGGCTGCCGCCAATATCACCTCCGGTGCGTGCGCCATGCAGGCTTGTTTTGCAGCGCCCAGCACACGCACCAGGCCTCGCCGCGCGCAGCTAGCGAGCGAGATGGGCCTTGGAGAAAGTAGGGAAGGGGACCCAAAATCCTCCAAGGCCTCCTGACTATTCCACTGTAGGCCATCCGTGCGCTCGTTGGAGTGATCACGCACGCTTCACCAAAAACGCACTTTTTTGATCGCTTCATGAACTCGTCGTGAACTTACGCGTACGCATCAAATGGCCCTCATGCGGTACAGGCACCAAGTGGTTACGGCAGAGCGCCGCGCCGCCAAGCAGCACGGATGGGCCAATGCTGCCTACCGTGTAGTGGACAAGGTACGTGGCCTCTACCGGGTCTCCCGCCGCCGTCTCTCCCGCAGCGTGGTGCGCAGGACAACGTGCTTGACGCGATCCATGACGTGCCCCTGCGCGGCGGCAACCTGTGTCGCCTCGCCGAGCACTGGCGCGTAGTAAACTGTGGCGGCGCCGTCGGTCAGGTTGATGTTGGCGAGCACGTCCTCGCGGATCCATGCCGCGCCTGAGCCGGTGTCGATGACGGCGTCGTCAACCACCGTGTCCGTATGGAGCACCAGGCCTACGCGCATGACTGCGCGCCCGTCGTCGGCGCCGAAGACTGCAGCAATGTCCTCTGCCGTCCAATGCGGCGGCAGTTTCTGCGCGAGCTGCGCGGCGGGCTCTCCGGCGGTGTCGAATGTGCCGGCTGGCACTATGGCGTTTTGGTGTTGAGCGTCGCAGCGCGGCGTTCATGGCGGCGCATCAGTGGACAGCACTGATGGTTTGTCGGGGTTTCTAGCCGCGTACCAGAACCCCGCTTCCTCGCCGCCCAACTCCTTGCGCACGCTGCAGCATGCTGGCGCGCTGCTGCTGTGCATCGCGTAGGTACTGTCCCAAAAGCAGCAATCGTCTGCCGCTGTGTTCCTGCCGCTGCAGCGCTACGACCCAAATGCGGCTGCGCGTAGTGGCGCCGCCGAGCCGATCCACGCACAGCGTGTAGACGCCGATGTCGTAACCGGCGTCGAGCAGCAGATCGCAATAGTCGCGGAAGGTGGAGGTGCTGAGGAAGGGCGGAACGTTCTCCAGTATGGCCAGCATCGGCTTGAGCCGCACTACAAGCGCTTGGCCGCTCGTATGGCCACGTAGGCCCGCTCACCCAGTACTCGCAAGCCCTCGCTGCTGCTGTCTTGGCGCGGGGTCCCATAGAGGAACAGGTAGTGCCATGTCTTCCTGAGCGCTGCCACCGCGTCCAGGTCCGCCACCAGCAATGTTGTGTGTGGGACGCGCCGCTGGTAGAGCTCTGCAATGTTTGGGTCGTGTTCTACAGCGAGCTTGAAGTCGCAGTAGCCAGCCGCGCTCTCCTCACCGCCGCCGATGCCCGCGCACAGGTTGACCGCCGTTACTGGCCGCATGATGCTGCGGCTGTTGAAGTATGTGCGTGCGCGCCTCCGCTCCATGTCGCAGACGTCCGCCGGCAGCAAGTCCGCGAGGTGCCGCAGGCGTGACGGGTCTCTGAGGCGTGAACACGGATTAGCCGGCATGCGCTCCCCCTTCAGGTACTCGACGGTGAAGTCTAGGTCGTCGAGCGCTGCCGCCCACCGCTCCAGTACTAGGCTATGATGAAGGTTGCGGCCAAGGAAGAGAAGGAGCGCGCAGTCAGTGAACAGGCGGAACGTGTGATACTTCAAGTAGGGTTTGAAGTACGCGAGTTGTCTTGACGATGGCGAGCAGCTCGCGCGACAAACGAGCCAGCGCCGACACTTGTCAGGCGCATCAGCCAGCGACCACCGTCGCACTACAAGCAGCGGCGGGGCGATGTGGCCAGCGCTCAGGAGGCGCTGGTACTTAACTTCAACCAGAAGCTGCAAGTGCAGGTCTGCGACCCATGCATCCCCCGCCAGACATTACGCGCTCGATGCAAGGAGTAGTAGCCGCCAACGTCATGCTGCCAGTCATGACGCGCACGCTATGCCAGGGCTTGGCGTACGTGGGCGCGTTGGACCTGCCAGTGGAGCCAGTGAGTTACTTTGCGCGCGGACGTTTGGTCTGCGCGCCGGCTCGCGCACAAGGCGGTTACACTGCTGTGGTGACCCCTACTCCCGCCATACAGCAGCAGCAGCCTGAGGGGGGGGACCAGCAGCTCAGCAGCAGCGACCGCACACGTAACGACGATGGCGGCGCCGCGCGCGCGGCGCACGACGACAGCTCTGCTGCGGCGGCGCCGCTTCCCGGCAGTGGCGCCGGCGTACCCGCTGCGCGCGGAAGCGCTGCGACGGCGCCGCCGCTTGGCGATGGCGGCCGCGTACAAGCGGCGCACCGCGGCAACGCTGCAGCGGCGTCGCCGCTCGGCAATGGCGGCGACGTACGCGCAGCGCGCGACGGCAGCGCCGCGGCGATGTCGCCGCTCGACAATGGCGGCGACATACGCGCGGCGCGCGACGGCAGCGCCGCGGCGACGCCGCTGCTCAGCGATGGCGGCAGCGTGTGCGCGGCGTGCGACAGCAGCGCCGCAGCGACGCCGCTGCTCGGCGATGGCGGCGGCGTGCGCGCGCGCGGCGGCGGGCGCTGCTGCAGCGGCACTGCTCGGCTGTGGCGGCGGCGTGCGCGCGGCGCGCGACGGCAGCGCCGCGGCGGCACCGCCGCTTGGCAACAGCGGCGACGTACGCACGACGAACGGAGGTGGCAGCAGCGCACGCGCGGCGCACGACGATGCTGCTGCGGGCAGTCTGCAGGCTCAATACCGCACGTTGTTTACAGCCATGCCGCCGCAGCAGCTACGGGAGAAGCAGGAGACAGACGAGTTTGCAGGTCGCATCATCCGGTGCCTGCTCGGCACTACTGATGAGCGCGACGAGGGCGTCGCCAGCTGCATCGCACCAGAAGAGCTGGCCAACTTCAACTTCAACAGCGACGGCATGCTTATGCGCCGCGACGCAGCAGAGCTCAACGCACTTGACGGCAGGCGGCGGCAGGAGCGCCAGCGCCTGGTGTTGCCACAGGAGCTACAGTCCACAGTGCTGCGCAGCGCACACGACGATGTTGTCGGCGGTGGTCACATGGGCTACGAGTCAACGCTCAACAAGCTTCAGCACTGCTACTACTGGCCCGTGCTCAAGCAGGACGTACGGCGCTGGTGCCAAGCATGCGCCGTGTGTCAGCGCATCAAGGTGGCGCACCGCGCGCGCCCCTTCATCAGCGGCACCATGCAGCAGCTGGACACTCGCCCGAGGGATCTGTGGTACATTGACCTCACCGGCGGGTACAACCCCTCGGAGGACGGCAACTACTACTCCTGCAACGCCATCGACGCCGCCACGCGCTTCAAGGTCTACGGCGCCCTCAAGCACAAGTCTGCAGAGGAGGTCGCCCAGTTCATTGCCGACCGCATTGTCGGCGTGTTCGGCGTCCCGCGCTCCGTCCACACTGACCAAGGTGACGAGTTCATGCGGTGGTACAAGAGCTGCTCAAGCTGTTGGGCGCCAAGAAGACGCAGACCACGCCATATCGGCCGCAGGGCAACAGCATTGTGGAGCGGCCAAATCAGCAGCTCACCCACATGATGCGCGCACACGCCGCAAGTCACCCGCGCCATTGGGATCGGCTGCTGTTCGCGCACGCCTTTGCAGCAAACTGCGCATACCAGCATCAAGGAGCAGCCTTTTTACCTCATGTTTGGCCACGCGCCGGAGCTGTCGATCAACCATATACTTGGTGTACCGGAGCCCGCAGCCACGGAGGAGCAGCGGGAGCAGCAGCTGGCGCTACAATGGGCTTTTGAGGCGGCAAGGCTCAAGGGGAGGCGGCGCAGGAGGCAGCTGAGGCGGCCAACGTGCAGCTGCGCGACCCTCAGGCATACAACGTGGGTGATCTGGTGTGGGTGGCTTGCAAGCCCGACACCATGCTGCAGCCTGGAGCTGGCGCCTAAGTTACAGGCGCCGTTTGAGGGTCCCATCAGGTAGTCAGGGTACCGGGGCCCGCCTGTGTCGAGATCAAGCATTTCGACACAGGTGCAGTGCAGCGCTTACATGTTGCCCTAGTCAAGCCATTCACGGCTCAGCAGAAGCCAGACCCCCTGCTAGTGGCAGGCTGCGTGTTTCTGGGGCGGCCGCTGTTCAACTTGCACGAACGCGGCGCGCTTCAGGGCGGAGCAATGGGGGGGGGGCTGACGGGCATTGAAGAAATTTGTGAGCGCAGGCGCGGCCGCGGGCGACGCGGCGTCAAGAACCATGTGTTCCGCGTGCGTAGGTTTGGCGAATTGGGGCCATCGCCGGAAAGGTATAGTTGAAGGCAGTTGGCTGACATGGGCCTCATGGATATGATCCAGGCCTATGGTCGCCGCTTCCCTACAGTTCAGTAGGCAACCACACACACAGTGTGCCACGCACGCGCTATGAGACGCAATGCTTGTGTTGACGAAAGTCCCTTGTTCAATGCTGGCTCATTGCTAGGAGCCGGGGGGTTTGTGGTAGCACTGCCTGTTGCCCTAGGGTTAGGGTTAGGAGCATACTGCAGTGAAGATGGAGCGTCACTGCATTCCTTTTCACGAATGGATCACACTCTTGCATGGATCTGGTGGTGTGTAGTATACTGCTGCTTGCACAGCGCAGTTATGCTGGCCCAGAGAGGCCCTGTTTCAACAGTACATTGCTGTTTTTTTTTATACTCAACTCGTAACGTGACAATTACTATTGAAAGGCAATATTACGCAATTTTGAAGCGCGAGAGCTCGGAACCCCCTCTCACGAGCTCACGAGACGCAGGCAACCTCAAGGGGGTTCAACATTCGATTCAAGTGCGGGGAAGCGGAGGCGGGAGCCCGCCATGACTAAGAGTGGTTGTAAAGGCAAGGCCGCGCTCCCATGCTTGGAGCTGAGCATGAGCAGCGAGTGCTGAACAGCTTGGTTTTATCACACATACCATACCATTGACCATGTGCAGCCAAAGCCGCGGTCATTGTGGCAAGGCAACCTGAAAACGGGGAATAATCAAGTCTCAGAGGCGCCCATCACTCTCAGAGTATGCAAAGATGTGGCTTGTTCACCTGAATGAGATGCGTGCATTATGCATTGACTTCAGGTAGGGTTGCACAACTCCGTATGCGTACTTCAGTACTTTTAAGTGCGGGGGCGTGTATATGTATTTAAGTACGTATCTGTGTGAGCAAATACGCCGCAAAATATGGTGTTGTCGTACACAGACCTGTCAACTGCGCTCCTTTGCTGACGCTGACAGCAGCAGCGAGACAGCAGCACCAGGAACTTGCACGATGCTTGTGAGCGTTACTTGTGACCTCACGCCTGACCCCTTTGCAAATGCCCACGGAGTGCTTGACAAGGCAGTGTGGGCAACGCCGCCTCCGTGCGCTCGTTGAGTGTGAGCGACCTCCAAAAGCCTTGAACAATTCACCTGATTGAAAACTCACCTCCTGCGAAATTTTATGATTATTTTGCGGGGGGGGAGGGAACTGTAACATGCTGCAGCCACAAGTCCCACCTCCAGGGTGCTCTGTCCTTGCTTGCCCGCCGCGGCAGGTCAGAACATGGATACAACACACAACACGCATATAGAACAGGTACGACGCTGCAAGTTTAAAGGCTGGCAGAATACTCATATGTGATACGCGTCTGAACTCGTATGAACTCGTATGAGGTTGCAGACCGGGGAAGTTGCCGTGTGGGTGTGTGCCACCGTGTGACAGTGAGTAGAATCTTGTACTTTTTATTAACTCTCGCTCAGGGCGCGAAAAAGGCCTGATGATCGGCATCTAGCTGACAGTGTACGGAATCTACATGTCGTATGACAGTCTGAATGTGTCGTAACGACAACCACTCAAACGCCGCCGCCGCCAAATGGCATCTCGGGATCCTCCCCTACGTCCTCCTCCATGTGCCCCCCCCCCCTGGATTCTGCCATGTGTGTCATGACACGGCCAGAGTAGGCGGCCATGTGGAGCGCTGTCGACAGAGCCGAGCGTAAGCGCGCCAGGGCGATGCCCCTAAGAGATTTAGGGCGCGCTTCTCCGGGCACTGACATCCTGCTGGCATACTCCGTCGCCACAGCCTCCAGCAGCTTCTGCCCCTGCTCCCCGATGCTGCCAAATGACCCTATTGCCAAAGTGGCAAGTTTGTAGCAATTCTGATCACAACGACCAGAATAGTGGGTAGTCTTGGCGGCCTCTTGGTTGCGACAGCAACGCTCGGGGTCTGCTGGTGCAGTCTTCTGCGCCCGCGATGCCACCTGTGCCTCGAAGCAGGTGACGTCCACCATGAGCGGCAGTTGATGTGCCGGGTCGTCGTAGCTGGTCACCGGGAAGGCGTCGGCAGGCAGCACGATGTCCATCCTGCGACTTCCCGGCGGCCTGGCGGATCCCAGAAACGGCGTGTAGTCCTCATCCACCAGTCCCGTTTTGAGGTATTGCCGCAGGATGCGCTGCGTGGCCCTCTTGACGTTATTGTGGACGATGGTGTCGTGCGCCTTGACGCGTGGCGCTTGACACACCCGCGCATGCAGAATCTTGTACTTTTTTTATCAATTCCCGCTCTTAGGGCGTGAAAAAGCCCAGAAGATTGACATCAAAGCTCGCATTACAGAACCTTTTGCTACAACCGCTCCGCTCGAGTATTGCCCGCGAGACGTGTGTACTGGAGCTTGACTCAAAGCTTGAGAGCATGCTGCAGTCAAGCAGCTGCTGGGGGGTTCCTCAACAGCCACAAAGGGTAGTAATAGCAGCGGTAGGAGACTGAGTAGTGGCAGTAGTAGAAGTACTGTGTAGGGGTAGCTGAAGTCAGAATGGTTGGGTGGGAATGGGATGCGGTTAGGCGCACGCTGTGTGCGCTGGCGCCAGTCGCTACCGGTGCGATGTTTAGACTCTAGACTCTACATACACTGCACATACTCTGCATGTTGCAGGGTTTTTTGCCTTTCAAGCAGAAAGAAGTTGAAAGTACAGCATCAATCTGAACGTCACACGCAATATGGAGCGTTGACAAGAGAGCTGTGCGTATGCATGAACGTGTTATGCCTATTAATCTAGTTGACTAGTCAGCTGACTGCTCGGGCACCGACATCCTAATCGCATACTCCGTGGCGACAGCATCCAGCAGCTTCCGCTCCTGCACCCTGATGCTGTCAGATGACCCGATTGCCAAAATGGCAAGCTTATACGTAGCAAATCTGCCAGTGATGATAGTGACCAGAATGGTGGGTCTTGTAATGTACTACTGGTATACTTCTACCGAACGTGCAGTGAAGTCGCTTGAAGTCACCCGAACTCTTGCACTTGCGCACGGACTCGAGTCAGTACCTGTCAGTGAATGAATGTGCACCTGAAAGGCAAGATTCCGTACAGCAATAAGATGTGGGCCAGCGTCATAGGTGAGCAGCAGAGCAGCAGAAAGCCGACACACTTGCTCACTGATGGCGGTGGGGGCTGGGGCAAAGAGACACATTGACATAATCGCATATGCATCCGTTCCGCGTGTGTACGCCATGATGCGGGCTGACTCCCGCGCCAACGACATACTAAGCTCCGTAAGGATGTGATGCTTAGCAAGCCCAGCCGTCATGTACATGTGCGGACTCTCAGACCTGCACCAACCATCACTACTTCTGAGAATCTGAAGCTTTGCATCCCTACACCTCACCCAGGTGCAGCAACGACTTCAAAACCGCTACCACCAGTAGCTATACTACCACTGGGCCCTCCTCAGCAGCTACTTCACCGCACCCAGCATTGGAACAACATTCCGGTCGGAAACCGTTACTCGTTGAAGTTGGCCAGCTGCTGTTAGCGTAAAAAAAAGGTGCGAGCATGCAGGGAGCTAACTCAGACACCGGCGCCGGCGACGAGGACAGGTGGACTCAGTTTAGGTCGATGCCTTTCCCGCTGGACTCAGGGAGCACCTCTCCGGCTTCAGGAAGCTCTAATTCTCCAGCGTTGAGTCCGGCACACGCACACACGGCAGCACTCCAAGAGTACCAATCATTCAAGTACTGGCGGCGAAAAACGCAGCGAGGAAGCTTTTAGCAATGCGCGGGCACTTGCCCAGGGACTTGTGGAGGGCTGGGATGCACTGGGGCGAAGTCAGGGACTTGCAGTTGCTTGCGAGGCAGCTACCGGGCAATGAGTGGAGCGTGTGGAATGTCGTTCAGGCCCTCACGCAACAGCGAACCGATCATAGGCGCAAGGAGCAGATGTGTGCTATTCTGATCGACACCTGCAAAGCTGGTGGCTGGCTCAACGACGACCGTGATCGTGATGCACTGCTTGATGACGTGGAGGCTCGGACGTTTATGCGAGGCATGGCGTACATCTTCAAAATTGCTGATGGCTGTACTAGACAGCTGGAGGCCACTGGCAGGAGTGGTGGAGCGCTATCACCGGGCAGCAGCACGCAGGAGCGCGGGGCTGCTGCACCTTTGGATGCACAGGTAAGCTCATCTGGTAGGTACTTGCTTGTAGTAATTTCAATTTCTTTTCTGCGAGTAGGCAAGGAAATCTTTGATTTCCAGTAGTGCCCAAACCAGTCAGCACCTGCTGCTGCAGCTACCACCAGTGTGGCGGGGTGTAGCATGAGCGCTCATTCGAATATGTCACCCATGCTGTTGAATTGCGGTGCCCCTGACGGGCTCCAAAGTATTCAGCAACCTCGTTCATACGGTCAGCAAGCTGTTCTGTGCACTCATTGCACAACATTGCACAAGCTAAAACACTGCGCCCGCTGATGTAGCGCAAGCTGCAAGGGGGCGCTGGTTGACTCATCATTGAGGCTATTTGTGTACGCGCATTAGTGCACATGACAGGGGACAGCAGGTGAAGAAGCGGTGAGAGCACGGCGCAAGCATGTCATGGACGATGCTGCGCCGGCCGTTGAGGGGGCCAGCCGCAAGAGGACGAAGGCTAGCAACAATGCAGCTGCAGGGTTATCGGTGCCTGATGTACCTCAGGTACGCGTGTATAATCCGTGTTTAGGTCATTGTACTTATGTGAAGCGATGCCGCTCCTTTTAGTTCATTTGGGTTTTAGACGGGCACGGTGGGAGCACCATGGTCGGAGCACAGCGCCGCACCTGTGCATCATCAATACACATTGGGCACGGTCAGAGAGTGGGCCTCGTGTATGTAGACACGAAGATGCATGTAGCGAGGTTAGGTCTACCGTCGATGCAGCAAACGGGGCAAGGCCCTTCACTACATTCTGTGCCAGGGTCGTACAGATCACGTGCCTGCCACTTCGCGATGATTGAGCTTCGCTGCACAGTGGTGGTTGAGCGCTGCGGCAGCAGTGTACTGCTGTGTACTGCACCCATGTACCGGTACGGTGTACTGTGCGCACCCGTCTCCATCAAGGTGGCAACAAGACGAGCAAAAGTACCATCTGCCGCTTAACTGTTTTTGCCCTGCAGAGATCCGTGCCAGAGCTGCCATTTGTGGTGAGGGACATGCGCGCTGCACAGCCGATGCACAGCGCTCAGCCTGCACGTGCCGCCGCCGCCGCCGCCGCTGCTGCCGTCGGAGACGCCACGCTTCAGCCGCCGCCTTTGCAGCACCAGCCATCGTCGACCACCCGCAGCCAGAGTCAGAGCATCACCGGCAGCAGCGCGGCCAGAACGCAGCAGCAGCAGTGCAGCGTGAGCAACTTGTGCCGCCGAGGGCCTCCGAGCAAGCCATGCTGCCGCGCCTGCCCCCAGGCCTGGCGCCTTTCATCGAGGCCACTCCCGCTGGCGCTGCCGCTGCGTCGGCGGCACTGGAGGAAGCCCAGAGGGCATCGCCACAGCGCACGCCGGCGCCGGCGGCACCACACGGCAGTCTGGAACGTCAGGTACATAAGCAAACTTCAAGTTTCAGTACAGAGCTCTAAGTACAATGTACAGTATGTGGTGTTCCACTAAGCCAGTCCCTGGTTGCTAAAGCGTGCAGGAGCCTTCTTCAACATGCAGTTTGACATTTGCAGGACAGATGCTGGGGCCAGTAGAAGAAATGGTCTCTTGTGCTGAGTCGACGCTTGTAGATGATGGAACAGTGTACCAAAGTGCTGCAGACCAACGGACTGCAAAGTACGGCCTGCAGGCGATGACACAATTGAGGGATCATCATGATGTCATTGCTGTTACATTATGCATGGCATCGATGCTTCTATTGTATACGATCGTGTATGGTGTGCACATGCGGACACTGGAAACCGGTCAACGCACTTAGTGCGTTTCTGCCTGCTGTGATGCGAGTCGACGAGGCTATCTCAAGCCCGCCACGCTGCTGGTAGCCGTGACCCCCTGGGAGTAGGTCGGCGGTTTCACCTGCGCCGTCGTCCGCTTTCCATACTGCACTGCTGGTGGCAGGCTTATGCATGTACTCAGCACACTGTCACGTGCAGAGCGGATGACGATGCAGCAGCTCCAAAACCGCCGATCTGCTTTTGGGGGGTCACGGCAGTCAGCCTCAGCAGAGCCTCGTGTTGGCTTGAACTTGGAAACCACATCAAGCACCGGCAGCTTAAGCGCCCACTGCTTCAAGTTCGAAACTCATCAATCATCACGGCTGAGTCTTGCGCCGCCGCCGCTCTGCTTGCTGCAATGAAGGGGGGTGCTGCTGTCGACGCCACCGCATTTGGAGCTGGCGCCACTTCTTCTGCCGCTGCCGCCGTCGCCGCCGCCCCCCAGCAGTACCACCAGCAGCACCACCAGCAGTACCACCAACAGCACCACCAGCAGCACCAACAGCTGCAGCCGCACCACCACCACCACCACCAGCAGCAGCAGCCGCAACAGCAGCAGCCGCAGTACCCCCAGCCGCAGCCGCAGCACCACCAGCACCAGCACCAGCAGCAGCAGCAGCAGGCGCAGCAGCACCGGCAGCCGCAGCAGCACGGACAGCAGCAGCAGCAGCAGCCGCAGCAGCCACCGGTGCACGCAAGCTGGCAGGAGTTACGCCCAGATCCGCGTGTGCTGGACCTTTACTATTCCATGGACGACCATGTGCAGAGCCTGCTGGGCAGGATC
Source organism: Tribonema minus (assembly GCA_017506865.1). Lineage (NCBI taxonomy): Eukaryota > Xanthophyceae > Tribonematales > Tribonemataceae > Tribonema > Tribonema minus. The sequence goes on along the minus strand of JAFCMP010000065.1, from coordinate 314,968 downwards.
GCGGCTGCCAGGGCTCGGCTCCTGAACACTGCTGACCGGTCGCAATGGTCGCAGCAGCAGCGGCAACAGCAGCTCGATGCCTTCAATAAACGTGCGGCAGCGCTCATCGCCGAGGAGCAGCGCTTGCAGCAGGACTTCAGAGGCGTCACCGTCCACCAGATGTGGCAGGCGGAGGCAGACAGGCGCGCCGACTTTCTGCGCTACGCCAACAAAACCGCTTTCGTGGTGCACGAGAGCTGGATGCAGTTCGAGCGCTGGAGGCAGATCTCGAATCTGAAGGTTGACTGCACCTTTGCCACGCCGGAGCAGCGGGCGGAGCTGGCGGAGTGGTCACGCAGGCAGGAGCACAAGTGGCGCGCCAAGGTGGACACCTGGCTGCAAGATGAGGTGGCAGAGCTGGAGGGCGACTGGCGCCAGCTGGAGGCCTGGGCTGCACGCAGGGGGGTATGTGTGACGCGTGCCCCCTACAATGTGGCCGGCGCACCCCATGCGTCGCAGCAGCAGCAGCAGCAGCAGGACCAGCAGGTGCGGCAGCAGCAGCCACGGCAGCAGCAGCCACAGCAGCAGCAGCAGCAGCGGGTTCCGCAGCAGCAGCAGGAGGGCCGGCAGGTGCAGCAGCAGCAGCAGCAGCAGCCACAGCAGCAGCGGCAGCAGCGGGTGCTGCAGCAGCAGGAACATGAGCAGCGCCAGCCACAGCAGCGCCCGCCGCCGCAGCAGCAGCAGCGGGCACAGCAGCAGCAGCAGCGGCGCGCGCAGCAGCAAGAGCAGCAGCAGCAGCAGCAGCAGCACGAGCCCCCTCACCTGAGCGAGACTGAGCCTGGGCAGCAGGTCCTGCAAGAGCTTGCAGGCGGGCCTCAGGCTGAGTCGGCGGCAGAGGCGGATGGTACCCCTGCAGCTGTGCACAATGATGCGCCCACTGCAGCCGAAGAGGTGAGCATTTTTGACACACTTCAACCATACTCTAGTTGGCTGCTGACGAGCAAGCACGTGTTGGCGCTCATGTGTGTGAGAGAAAGAGAGAGAGAGACAGAGGATGAGCAGTGATGGGCTGTCAGAAAGCAGGCAGGCTGAGCCCTGCTGACGATGACAGCCGACCCGCTTTGGCTGTAGGCGTTGCCCATTTTGTCAAAATTGGAGATTGTTGTCAAGATCAAGCCGCAGTGATCTCATTTCATCAGGTGAAGTGTGCATTCACATTCATTAAACCTCGGTGTATGCTCTGTGTCGCACTGCCGTTGCGCATCATGAAAAACGCAACCATCTGTGGTTCCTCATGCCCCTCTACGATGGTATGCTGCATGTTGAGATGACCACGCGCGCAGCATTTCTGATTTATGTACGTCATCATCACGAACATGACAATGTGCTACTTGCAAAGTGTTGTCCATGTACCAAGCGAACAATAGAGTATCACTGACAGCAAGTGCGCTGTGCCGACATCATTGCAGGCCTACTTTTGGCTCACCTACATGACTTGTAGATAATGACTACAGCTGGTGGTGTAGCGCTGCCCAATCACACGAGAGGCAGAGCCTAGGCCTCATTGCGCTCTCCTGATATCGGTGATGTTTTTCCCCACAGGACCAAGGGGATGAAGCAATTTGGCTGCTGTCTGACCAAGACTCTCAGTCTGACTCAGGGTCTCCGCGGGCTGAGGCAGAGTCTGACTTGGCGGTGTCTGAGTCAGAGGCGGAGGCGACTCGTGCAGCTGTGCAAGCAGACGGCTATGTGTCCGACGCCTCTGCAGAATATGAGGTGAGCATTTGACACGCCCGAACATATCTTCAACCGTCACTCTTCAACTCTGGTTGTTCGCTGGTGAACGTATGCACGTTGGCGTAGCAGATGTACCACACAGTCAGAGAGGGTGCCTGCTGTAGAGAGTATACATGACCTGCAAAGGAATACTTCAAAGTATGCAGCGCTGCTGACAATGACTGTAAACTCTCATTTGCCAGTAGGTCGCTGATATCATGGTCAACATCTCTCGACAGACACGCCGCACTCTCTTGCCACTTCATTGTCACAAAGAGTCTGTGTATTTACATTTGTGAACCTTTACTGTTTGGAACTACAGACATCAGTGCTCACAAGCTCATGTGTCACATCACTGATGCGCATGATGAAAAACACCTGCAGCGCCAACAATGCCCTCATTTTCAAGTGTACGCTGTGTCTGATGATGCCTGTCGTGAAGACGTGCAGTGCACTTGTGCCCTACATTTGCTTTCAAATCCACACACAGGCGTGATTTGTGCGGTGTGTCTTGTACCAGGGAGTACTGAAGCTGACTGAGCATCGCAACGACACACTGCGGCCTGCTTTTTGGCCTATCTAAATATACGTGAGCTATGGTAATGTCATGTGATCTCTCAGTCACTTGTGAGAAAGTATCTCACGTTTGCTCCCTCGATTTCGCTGCGTTTGCTCCCAACTGCAGAATGAAGACGATGGCGCAGCGCCGACTGGCTTTCAAACCGCCGCAACCATGGCACATTTCACAGCGCGCCAATAAATCGAGCACTGCTGCGGTGGCCGGCACGGACGCAGACACACCTGCCGTAACCGCAACTGCTGCGCCGTCCGCACCTGCGAGTGACACTGACTCTATCATCAGCAGCAGTGCTGGCGACTAGAGAGGAGCACCGCAGCAAAATATGACCAGTAAAGACAACGGCACCACCAGCAGCGCAACTCACCGCTGCACGGTACGTTGCTCAACAGCGGAGGTATTGTCCCCGCTGTGCCGTCGCAAGCGTTGAGTGTGGGAGCTGGGCGCAATTAGAGTGAAGCCCGCAGTACGCTGTTGTGAGGCAGGCCCTGTGCCAAGTAGTAAATGGTGAGGGGAGGTGTGTGTGTGTGTGGGGGGGGGGGGGGGGGGTCAAGTCTGTGTGCAAGCGCACGGGGGAGGCAGAGCGCTAGAGGCACGTCAGCAGGTATTGAAAAGAGCGGACCTGGCGTAGGTACATACAGTTCAAAGAGGATAACGCGGGCCTCCGGTAACCAGCGACCACTGCAAATGTAGCTGCAATGCAGCATTCATTACCGCAGGCTGTGCGCGCACAACGCTACGTACACCGCAAGCGTATCATGTGCATGCAAATGAAGGCAGTGCGCTCGTCATCTCATAATGTGCAGTGGCGGCAAGGGCAATATGTTGCTGGGGGTGGTGAGGATGGCCACATTTGCTGGGACCTATCTGCCAGTCTCGAATTGTTTCGGCGCCTTTCGTCTGGCAATAGTGTGTGTGAACTGAGTGTGTATGGTTTGGGACATAGTTTGGGTCAAAGGCGGTTCTGAGTTTGGCAATGCATATGATGATTGCATATGATTGGGCAACCTGTCTCCTGAGTCTCCCTGTTTGCCCTGTAGTGCGTCGGGTTGTTGTATGCGCGGTATAGCCATCATTGCTTTTGTAGCGCTTCACGCACCTGCTGATGGTTTTGCAGCTTACAGCACAAGGCGCGCGTCGCGTACTGCTTCAGATGTTCACATCACGATGAGATTCAACATTGCATGCAGATGAAAGTTTTGCATCTGGAGTTGTTGCTGGTCTACAAATGTGTGGCACACCAGGCACATGGTGTTCACAGAGACCTTGTGCAGACTACAGACAGCGCAGTAGACACTTATTTCTGCGGCATCTTATTGCCAGAGCGAGTTCAAGAATGGCATGTGCCAGAGTCCCACTAAAGCTTTCAAGACTGAGCAACACGCCACATTGTCAAGTCTTGTCCTCAGCTTGGCAAGATCCACATTGCGCTTCAAGCCCATGTGATCGATGACTTGCATGTTGACGAATGTGAACAAGGCAGATCGTCTGCAGCTTTGTGATGCGGTATACTGGCATTGTCGTTCAAGCGCCTGATTGCAAGAAAACATGCAGTCACTGCAGACCAACGTGATGGTGCCATAGTCGTGATTCATTCGAAATTAGATTGCCAGACCCTCGATACCTCGCGAAGGTTGCATGTCCGACCGAGTCTGCAGGCGGAGCTCACAGACACATTGCAGGCTTGAGCTGTGCCACGCGCGCAGGGTCAACTGCTATTGCATGCACCGCTGCAGTACTTGGCATGCTCCAAAACAAGTCAGATTTCAGAAAGTTGATTTAAAAGGGGGCTGTGCACCGACGCCATCATGCATTAATCATGTTGCCATCATACTGCAAGAGGCTTGGCTCCCTGATGATGGTGTATTGGATGCTCAGCTCGGCAACATCTGCAAGGAGTCAAGCAGCATTGCTCCACACTGCGGTGCTCTGGGGTGTGACGTCGTCTGTACCCGTGCTCAGAGCACACACATTGCATTTTGGATTGCAGGCACTATTCCATCCACCTCAAGCCATCTGGAGGGCAGAGTTCGCACGAGGGACGGCCCTGGCTGATTAATATTGTGTACTGTCAATGTCGTTGTGGCTGGTTGAATAGATTCTCAATACGACGGTGAGTGTGTGCCCCGCTGAAATACGTGCTGCAGTTGCTCTTGCCCGCGATACTCACAACGCAATGGCATGCAACGAATGTAAGCTATGCATGCGTCTGCTTCCATGTTGTGCCAATTGGCATCCACTCAGTGGTGACACAGCAGGCACAGCAGGCATGGGGGCACAACATTACAGATGTGCACATTGACGACAGCCAAACACGCAGTGCATTGAAAAAGGACAGAGACGCCTCCTCCGTAGAGAGCGCGCAACGGACGGCAGAACGAGGGCCGCGCTGCTTTGCTGGCAGCGCATCTTGCAGACATGCGTGCCGCCAGCACGGTGACATAACCAGCACATGTAACGCACCCCCCGGACAGATGATGCAAAAGTAAGGGTTGCTTCTAGGTGAAGAATTCCATGCGTAGAGCTGAGCCTCCAAGTCCCTGGCTTGCACCACCGTACATACCCACGGCTGAGCTGTGCCTACGTGTTGATGATCGACGCACTCAGCCATGTGTGCGCGCCTACACTTCCATGGGCCCTTCCGGCGCCTCCGTCGCGCCGCTGCCACTCCAATGCCGCTCCGCCGGCGGCAGCTGCAGCTGCACGTGCGCGGCGCCGCCGCCGCTGCCGCCGCTGCTGCTGCGCTGCCGCTCAGAGAACGGCAGGACCGCCGACGACTCCTCTTCCCCGCCACCCGCCACGTCAATGATGCAGTGCTCAGCGCCACCCGAGCGCTGCCGCTGCTGCTGCTGCGGCGGCGCATGCTGCTGCGGGTGCGTTGCCGCCGCCGCCGCCGCCGCTGCAGTGCCCCCCGCGGCACCAGCTGTGCCATTTGCAGCGGCGGCACCGGCGGCAGCGATGGCGGCAGCAGCTTCAGCGGCGCCGCCTGCGGGCATGCTGGTGCGTGCCCCCGTGCTTGAGCGCGTGGAAGGGGGGTCGGGTACCAGTGCCTCTAGGGTGTCGTCGCCGCGCTTCTCCTTGGCCACCCACATGGCCTCGTTGACCTGGGACACGGCGCGCGAGATAGGTTTAGACCAGAAGTCAAGTTGCGGAGGCAGGAGCGGGGAAGAGGGGGAGTATGCTGTCTGTTGCTACATCATCTTGCGTGGGCACTTGCCATATCGAAGCAGAAGTGCCATAGGGCGCACGGATGAAGGGAGTGCGTCGCAGCTGGCCGATGCACCGGGGCGTGTCAATTGAGGGCCATGGGCTGATGGTCATGATGGTATCATGGACGATCTGCCAGAGTGAATTGCCATTGCTATTGGTGACGCATACGCACATGGGACATGGTAACACTATACTCTGCTGTGCCTTAAGTAAATTGGCCACCAGTATGATGGTTGAGCGGAGCTGGCTGGAGGGCTCCACGTACAATATGTTTTACATGTGCTGCTTCTACATGTGCTGTTCAGTTCATTGAGATATTGTACGACGTATGTGCGTAATCTACATACCTCCAGGTTGGTGAGGCACGTCTGGGCCTCAGGCGTGTTGAGGAAGCTGACCCAGCTCTTGAAGAGCGGCTTGACCAGGAAGTTGATGAAGCCCTTCTGAGAGTCCGCAATGGCCGTTGTGTCCCTGTCCATCAGTGGGCTTATCTGCACATGGCGGTACGACAGTGTGTGTCAGCATATACAGGGGCGACATGGGTCACATGACGCGACATTGGACACTTCTGTGTCGAAGGCCAGCTTTAAGGGTTCAACCAGGCGTGCGAAGTTGATGTTGCACTCGATGAATGCTACCCACGCTCTGGCAACCTGCTATCGTGGGTGTACCCAAAGCTCCTGCGCACGGCTTGAGCTCAAAGCATATGTAGTACAAGGGCAATGTATGCTGAGCGCATCTGTGATGTGATGATCTGCTGACTGAAAAAGATCACTTGCAGGTTTGAAGGTAATTGTGACAAGTAAACATACTTCAAGGAAAACACTTCACACAGTACGGGAATTGTTTCTCATGTGCGATCCACCCTCTCACCTCCAACCCCCTGCGCTTCTCCTCGTCCCCTTGCAGGAAAAACTCTTCAATTACGGCCTGCGGCAAGGCAGCAAATAGACAAGTGTGATGCATACAGGCTACGAAGGACACCAGTTACAATCATTGGCGGCGGCATTGCACCCTGGGCGCGCAGGTGAGAGGGGTGGCGATGCTCAACACAAATGCAAGTGATGGCGCTCATCATGCAGGTGAGAAAGGTGGTGATGCTCATCACTCAAGTGCCCCTTGTAGCGCAGACGCATCGCATTAGCGTACCTTGTAAACAAGGACAGATGTACAATGCATTTATCTTTGCAGTAGCCGCGCAGCATACTTGAAGTGGTCACCTTGGAGTGATGTCGCAGCAAACGCCATTCCGGTGCAGTGTATGCCAGAATAGACATGTCATTGGGGTTGCACAAAAGCGAATTGTGAAGCAATACTGAGTTCAAGTGCCCCTTTTGTAGTTGACTGTATGCTTGGAATCGAGCAGACTCACCGCATGCCCCACAAATACGCCTTTCGCGCAGCATCTGATCATGTTTATGTTTGCTCAAGACATATTCCTGGTTGCCAAATACGCCCCAAAATACGCCGTATTGGTGTGGCCAATCATGCTTTCGTGCAATCCCTACGTGTCATGCAAATATTGGCGCAGCACAGCTGTTGCATGGTTGTGGGCTGTGAGCAGGCCATCTTCTGCGCCTAACGGCTGGCACGCTTAGTCCCTGCCTGTTGCCAACGTCAAGCATCAGGTGACAGCAACATTGCGTGCACAGGGTAGCTTACACTTTGAATAAGCAAAGCCTCAACGATTGCTCTCGAGTTCAACAGTGCAGTGTAACATACACATGGGAAGGGGGGGGGGGTATGTGCAAAACACAGCCGATGTTTGAGCTGTCCGTGACTGAGGCAGTGCAGATTACAGCCAGACCCTCATTGGGCATAGAGTATGCTGGTCGTAGAGCTCAATCGCACACCCGTGATGACGACCAGAACTCGTGCATCGCTGACCCACCTTTGTCCACTGAAGGTGCAGGAACATGGGTCGCGTGGGGTGACTGATGTCTGCGCTCTTCATGCAGATCTTCATGGCAGACATGTACGTGCGCGTCTTGCTGCAAAAGCGCGCATGCACAGAGCAGCAAAACAGAGGCTTGAGTGAGCCATGAGCTGGCGTTGTCACATTCCCGCAGAATTGAATTCACAGCGTGGACAAATTGTGGAGGCTTGGCACAGGTGCGCAATGCGGCGGCATGGTGCGTGCATCGAGCAGGCCAGATCGTAGGTGGGCAAGTGCAAGCCACGCATCAGCTGTTGTTGCATCGCGGCCATAGAATAGAATTTGCAATGCAACAGCAAGGATGCCGTGGAGCATGGCGGGTGGCACGGCGCATGCAGCAAGCAAGGCAACACAATGGAGAGCAATCGGCTGGTGCTGCTTCCAGCTATAGGCCAGTGTTTGTCTGTGATGCAAACAATGCGGCAAATGGTGATCGTGTGCCTTGCTAGCCTGTTGAGGTTTGCAAGACTGCAAGGGTGAGCCGCAATATCTGCGACTCTTGAAATGCAGTTTAATACGCGTCACATAAATGCAGTTCAATATGCGTTACATACACAGACAAACACAAGGTAGGGGTGCGTCACCGCTTGAGGTTACAGCTGCACTGAGAGGTCGGCACTTCGTCTGAGCAGTTCCACAGCACTCTGAGCCCTTTCGTGTCCATGCATACCTAGTACACGCATGGCGCTACAGTGCACACGGCGCAACAACAGTCAGACAAACGCGCAAGCAAAGAGAATGGCGGCAATGGCAGCAGTGGTTGAACCATGGTCACCCAGCTGCTGCCACCCTGGAACTGTGATAATTCAAGTAATATTTGAACTGACCTCTCCTCTCCAATCTCCGTGCGCATGTCGGTGAGGTGCGAGTTGAACTCCCCCAGGAGGTCAAAGTGGAACTTCAAGTCTGTCGCCAGCACCAGCGGTATCATGGTGTCCCTGATGCTGCGTACGGTAGCGGGGTCCACATTGCGCATGAAGTTGCAGCGATCTTGCCGCAGAACACGGAAGGCCTGCATGCAGAAGTAGCGTTAAAGTGAGGGTTAGAATCGTGCAGATGAGTGGGCAAGGTGCGGGGCGCACATTGTGCATGATGCTACATGAAGTGTTGCCGGACAAGGAAGGCGTGCGCACACATTGAGAGTTCGCATTGGGGTAAATACGCAAATGGGTTATTGAGTAAGGCGTAGGGTTAGGGGTATGGGCACAGAGAAATTTAGGGGCATGGGTTAGGAGTAGCGTGCTCATTGCGCATGAGATTACAGTAGGAGCACCAACTGCGCAAGGGAGCAGCATGACTGAGCATCACCATCCTACTTCTGGCAAATGTGATCAATCACACCGTGGCAAAATGGTACGGTTGTGACCACAATAAGATGGCAGGCGTAGGGGGGGTGAGATCCGTCGCAATGCACAGTGACAGGATAGGCACCAGCCCTGTCACAGGGTGTGCATACAGCATACGAGCAGCCGTTAGCTATGATCACAGCTGTGGCTGCTGATGCATGTGTGCATCCATGCCACCACACTGTATTGCAACATGTGCAGTCCATACTACGCTTTCCGAGTACAAACAGCAGGAACTACTCCAGCATGCTGAAGGGAGCATGCAATTTCACCTTAAAAAGAACTGCAAATGATCGCACTGCCTGGTCAGTCTAAATATTCCTCCTTTTTGTGCACGTCTGGTGGAGTACATCAATGAAGTATGGACCTCAAGGTTTCCCTTTGGAGACACATCAATTTCATTTACATGGCTCCTTTTGTGTGTATACATTTGTGTGTGGACGTCTTCAGCTTCCTGATATTACACCATACATGTGTGTGGACGTCTTCAGCTTCCTGATATTACACCATACAAAGTACTCTTGCAACGACATAGGTTATTGACGTCTTCAAATACGGTACCTCGCTGATGTGGAAGTTCTCCAACACGCTGACGTCGTTGTAGACGAGCGACAGCTCAGAGAATGTCTTGATCAAGAACGCGTTGCTGCGCGGTACATGCGTGACGAAACACAGCGGGTGTCAGTATATTTGAGCAGTCAAGGATTTCAATGTAGGAGCGTCACATCAAGAGCAGGAGTGTCACATCAAAAGCAGGAGCTTCACATCAAAAGCAGGAGCGTCACACCAACAGCAGGAGCGTCACATCAAGAGCAGGAGTGTCACACTAAGAGCAGGAGTGCCACATCAAAAGCAGGAGCGTCACACCAAAAGCAGGAGCGTCACACCAAAAGCAGGAGTGTCACATGCTGATGATGCTGCCCACAACATGCATTGCACAACCAACGTGCTACGAATCCCATTTTCTGCGACAGCCAAGTGGCTAAAAGCTTTGAAGTTGCTGAGATGTGGGCGTTAAAGAGCGCTGCCGCGTCAGTACATGGCCCCAACACACTCAAGTCGCCCCTGCACCATAGCCGCACGGAGGCTGGTGATAAATTATAATTACTTCAAAAAACATATTCCACGCAGACTTGCAGCGGTGCATGAACCTTGACTTGTGCCCAGTTGTGGTATGGATCATCGCTGCTTTCAAAGTCTTCGTCAATCCTGTGTGCAATTGGTGAGCGGCCAACAAATCGCTTCGGATACAGCTTGTTCACTGCAGTGGTGACGATTGTGGCCAGCGATCGGGGCGCCAGAATTCTGAGGTGCGACACGAGCTTCAAGTTGCATTCTGGTGCATACTTCGGCAAACTCAGTGCTCTGGCGCACAGCTACACGTGTGGTGGTTGTTGGTATTGACAGGACGTGAACGTATGCATTGAGCTCGCCGCTATACTTTATAGACGTATATAATAACAATGCCGCACTGCTCAGCATGCAGTTGTGCTCAGGGTGCTTGATTGGAATTTGGTGCTGTCAGCTGCAGCAGTCGCACTTTGTGACCAGCGTTGTCACAGACGCCGCCGATGTGCTAAGGAATGAAATGACTGAGTGTTATAGACGCTTTCACAAAAAAAATCGGCTGCGCAAAAATGGAAGCAGTGCTCAGCACTCACCTGCGGCCGGGGTGCTTGAAGTCGTGGACAATGGCACCCAGCAGAAGGCTGATCATCTCAATGTCCGTCAGTGATGCGCCCAGGTGGCAGACCTGCAGGCAGAGGGGTGCACGTCAGCTCCTGTATCAGCAAGCAATTTAAGCTTTGCTGAGCACTGTGCTCCGGGAGTATCTTCCGACGTAGTAGTCTGATGCTGCTCTAGCAGATGAGCAGGCCGAAGAACTCGAGAGATTTTGAATGGAAGGCTGCATCACCTCAGTGTCTGCAAATGAGCTGCTCAGATGGCACATGCAGTGCATACTCATGTGGAGCATACTCACGCAGAGCACGGTCACGGCAGTTAGGTGCACCATGAGCAACCATTCAGCACGACCTCCACACCAAAAACAGATGTATATGCTCTGAAGTAACTGTCACTTTGTGCGCTCTTGACAGACTGACGCTTCACACATGCCTGTCAACCAAGTGAACTGTTACGGCAGGTACACCATGAGCAACACAGCAGACTCCACGTGCACGATGCGCGTGCGCGCAGTGCTCGCCCGGTCACTCGCATCGAGCAGTGCACCGCCTGTGTGCGATCCTTCACAGACCGGCGATTGTGGTATGTACACACATGCTCTCTATACTTCTATATACTTCCAAAGTACACGCACTTCTACATTATACAGCCCCCGTACCTGCATGAAGTAGTGCACCGCCTGCGTGACGTCCGCCGCGTGCCTGCGGTTGTGGTACACGTTCACGGAGCCCTTGCCGAGGCCGCTGCCGTAGCCCGCCTCGATCTGTTGCAGCAGCGCTCAGCAGAGTCAGCAGGGTATGTAGGTATGATACATACAGAGGGTATGTTCACGGAGCCCTTGCTGAGGCCACTGCCGTAGCCCGCCTCGATCTGTTGCAGCAGAGCTCAGCAGCGTTAGCAGGGTATGTAGGCATGATACAACAGGGCGCATGGCAGCTTGCAAGACGCACGCCTCTGCGATCAGCAAGGCTGCCACGCAGGCAAGTAGGTAGCAGTGCTCAACATGCTGAAATTACTCGCATGACAATGCAAGTACTGTATCCATCACCCTGGCCGTCTTTCTACCCGTTGTCCCTGACCTTAGTAACTGCTCAAGGCCAATTCGCGGTGAACGCAGCTTGTGCTCAATGCACGCTAGGCACTGGACAGATGGCACACTTGCCATGGGCAGCAACGTGGCACACGCATGCATTGGGGCCTGCAGTGACCTCAAAGTATCTGGGCTGGGAGTTTGTGCAGACTCATGATATGCAGCAGAGGGAAGATATCACTACTTGGTTCGCACTCTGAACCTCGCTCGCATAACTTGCAGTGCTGCAGTGCCAGATGCAGTGCCTGTGACCCATACGCACTTGTACTTGTAATTCTGAGTCATATGTGCACATAGACAATGTACACAGAGGGTACGGCGTGCCTCACCTGCACAATGTAGTTGGTGAAGTGCCGCTTGCTGAAGCCGAAGTGCGCAAATAGGTTGTACTTGTGCTCGTCAAACAGGTAGCTGCACAGGCTGACCAGGGGGTGCCCACGGCTCAGCTCATCCAGCAGGAACGCGTCAAAGTCCCACTCGTCGACCTGCACGCCATCACAACGCTCAGCGTGAGCCTTTGGGCAGGTATGCACAGTGGTATAAGATTCACAGGCGAGACGCTGCGGCGCAGCTCGCCCAGTAGCAGGGGATCCCGCTTGAAAGGTTATCCCTCTTGAAGGAGATCCCTCTCAGAAACTCTCTGATGGGCTTGGGCGCATGAACGCGCTCGATATCGGCGTGTGGGTATGTACTAGGAGTACACATCACGTGTATGCATGTACCAGTTGTCACCTCTAACATACCTTTAATTCCTTGCGTCACCGATTCACAGCAGGCTGGGCACAAAAGTATTACGGACGACCGTTCATTCATTCGTTCATTGATAAAAGTCGCACGTTGTACAGTCATTCGCGCCTCTGTGCACCTCGGCCGATCATTCGTCCATGCACAGGAAGTGATCCATCAACGCATCCGCTAAATCATTCACTCATCCGTCCATCTACAGGGCGCACGCGCGCCAGCGCTCACCTTGCAGAGCAGCTGGAACAGCGCGTCCCCGTCATCCCCCGCGACAGGGCTCGGCACGGCCGTCACCGCATGCGGACTGCCCCCCGCAGCAGCGCTCACAAACGCTGCCGCCGGCATCCCCTCTACGTGGCACAGCTCAGCGGTGCCGCCACCGCGTGCAGTGTCGCCGCCAGAGGCACTGCGAGGGCTGCATGGTGCGTCGGCGGTGCGGCTGCCGGGCTGGCGCAGCAGCGAGATGGCGGCGCGCTGTGCGGCGTCCGCCGAGGAATTGCCGTCGTGCGCCGCGCTGCTGTGCCGCCGCACCTGTGTGTGAGTGGTGAGTGAGTGAGTGAGTTGAGTAGGTGAGTGGTTGAGTGAGTGAGTGAGTCAGTGAGTGAGTCATTGGCGTCTGCGGAGGAGTTGCCGTCATGCGCCGCGCTGCTGTGCCGCCGCACCTGCGCATCAGCTCAAAGGGAGTAATTTGAGTGACCGGGTGAGTAAGCGAGTGAGTGAATGAGTGGGGCGGGTCCGCCTTGCTGGCCCTGCTGATCCGCCCCTTGAAGGCGCGCAGTCTATTTGTGCCCTCCTGTCTCTTGAAGTTACATATTGAAGTTGTGCTGCAAATGGAGCGTCAGCACGGGTGCGCGGCCCATATTGACAGTTGATAATTGACCGGCCATACCAGTTGCCACGCCACTTACCAAAAATAATCAGGGATTATTGTGACTCCACAACACCTGAACGTCTCTGACTCTGCTCTGCGGAACTGTGACTCGTGCGCTGAACGGCTCTGCCTCCGATTCGGGGAGCGGGCATCAATCGTTGACCGACTCCAAATCTGACTTCAAGGAGCAATCAGACGGCTCAAACAATTACGACTCTGCTCCGGTCACAGCGGAGTCGGAGCAAAGTCAGCAACGACTCCGAGCGTGGAGTTGTGACAATCCCTGAAAATGATGTTTCTGCGCTTCTGCCAATGGATAGAGGGGTGCATGGGAGACTAGATTGACTAGCCCCCCCCCCCCCCCCCCTTCCCCCCCCCCCCCCCCCCTGTTCACTGTTATCACGGTATAGTACCAGCTGGTGAGCAAAGCCTGCACCTGAGCAAAAGCATATCCCTCCACAAGGCCACACGCGAACTTCCCTACATGACAGCACGAAGCTGATCACAAACCAAGCACACAAAAGTCATCTACGTTGAAGCTGTAGGGTCAAGGGTTGACAAACGTCACCTGGCGTGACCCGTACTCCTTCCAGTACGCGGCGTTGGCGCGCTGCATGTCCATGTCGACGTAGATCTGGTGGTGCGCCAGGAGGAACATGAGGTCACGCAGCGCGTTCTTTTCGGTGACGGTGAAGACGCTGCAGCTGCTCTTGATCGTGCGTGCCAGCAGGCGGTACAGCGCCACTGCGGGGGCCTCATATGCTTGCTCCTGCACAGCAACAATGGCGGGTGCGAGGCAGCGTGTTAGGGGCGCATTGTGCCAGGCGCGTCTTTACATTGCGCCACCGCAGGGGCCTCGTACGCTTGCTCCTGCGCAGCAATGGCATTGGGTGCGAGGCAGCACACACTATCAGGGTTGCACTGCGCCACCAGGCGCACAATATGCCATACTTCAAATAAAAGTTGCAGTACAGGACCGTGCGCGCCAGCAGGCGGTACAGCGCCGCAGCGGGGGCCTTGTATGCTTTCTCCTGCGTGGTAATGGCGAGTTCGAGGCAGCGCAGATTATCACGGGTGCAGTGGCTGCCCGCATTAAACTTGAAGCTGAAGTACTGAATTGTGCGCTCCAGCAGTACAGCGCCACCGCGGGGGCCTCGCATGCTTGCTCCTGCGTGGTAATGGTGAGTTTGAGGCAGCACAGATTATCAAAAGTGCGCTGTGCTGCCGGGTGCGTTTGTTGCATTGGAGTTGAAGTTAAAGTACTGATTCGTGCGCGGCGGTACAACACCACTGCGGGGGCCTTGTGCGCTTGCTACTGTGCAGCGATGACGCGATAAAAGTGTCACATGATTACTAGGGGCGCACATGTGCTGCCAGGCGCGTCTTTGCACTTGAACTTGAAGTTCAAAAAACGCCACACATTCTTTCAAGTACCGGTTTCCAAGGCCCACACACTTCTTGGCAGGGGGGCAGCAGCCCCCCCCCCCCCCTCTGTATGTCGAGAGATGACTTGAGCCGTGTGCCGGCCATCTCAGTGAATGCTATACTCCGAAGTATGTCACATGCACAACTTCAGACCGCAATCCAACGGTATACTTCGGAGTATGTATGTACATGTTCAGATTGCAATCCGACGTGCCGCGTGCACACGAGTGTGCAGCAGTGCTCAGCAACTCTGACGCGCAATGTCACACTCGCAAAGAAGTCAACCAGACACTTCAGATTGCGTACCGTTTCTAGCACTTCGGGGGGGTGGATCCACGTCATCAGCGGCCCAAGTACCCTTGCAATCCGGCCGAAGCACACCAAGCCCGCCGCCGGTGTGAGGAAGACCAGCGAAAAGGCGGAAACAATAACAAAAGAGTCCAGGACCTAGATTTGGAAGGGCAAACAGAGAGAAGGTACGGTAGACAGAGAGAGGCAGCAGGAGACGGACACAGGCATTGGATGCATTGCGTTGAGAAAGGGACAAGGACGGAAGCTGAAACAGGTCAGCTGAGAGTGCACAACGCTTCACACAGTTAGTGCCAGGTTCACGCCAACACAGCACGCCTCAACGCCACCAACACAGCGCTCAGAACCTCTTTGACGCACTGGCTGTGACACGTCACCACGCCTGCAACAACGCGCAACACTAAGGTTGCTGCAGCATATCACGGATGCAGCCGCTGTCAAGCTCCATATGAGGACTTTCAGGCAATTTGAAAGCCACTGATATGGGCTCAAGCAGCAAGTTCAGCACAACCAACAGCAGGAAAGTCAACTTCAGGATGACAGGTTCGATCATGATAACTTCAACAATGCGCACCTTGAACCACTCGCTGAAGTAGCTCAGGCCGAACGCGCGCAGTCGCACCACCAGCTCTGCCAGGAAGCACGACGCGATGGCCACCTGCGAGTGCGTGGACACACACGCACGGCAGCGGCGCTCAACCTGTTGAGCTGGACGTCAACACAACGCACTTGAAGTGCGCGCAGAGGCGATCCACGGGCATTCCACAGTGTGCAGCACCTGCGCTGGTGCGGATGCCAGGTGTTGTGGGCGCTGTGTCACGTATGCAAAGCCGAGCGCTGTGCCCAGCCTCTTGCCCTAAGGTCAGAATTAGGGTCACCGGATTCTTGACGCTCACCTTCCCTCGCCACAGTCACACCATATGTTACGCTACAAGCATCTCTGCTGACGCGATATATCCATGTTGCGATAGCAGCGCATGCGTGGGCCGCAAACTCTGTGATTGCTCCACCGTAAGAGTTTACCATAGCTGCAGCGTTTGACGTTTTGTTACGGGAAGCGTGTTGCCCAGAAAAAAATTGAATCCAGATACATACTTGCATGTTGTTCTCACTCAGGGCGCCCAAAAAACACAGGGCTGGCTGATGTCAAGCTCAGTAGCAGAATCTACATGAACCTTTTGACAATGTGTCCCTGTACCATTGACCATCACTTCTGACTTTTGAAGTCTTGAATGACATCAATGTCGTGCAAGTAGTGAGATTTTCACATGCGGTACACCCATGTACGCGCGGAAGTGGTGTACTGAGTCCATCGCCACTGATGTCATCGTGGCTGGATATGTGATTACGCCAGGCCTGCCTTGCTATGTGAAACCTGGAACTAGTGTCAAATGCCAACTTTTGCTGCTTAATTCATAAGCTGCATGCAGCGCACCGCCTTTCCCATTGGCGCATGTAACAGACGGTCGGTCAATATTGGTGCACCTGTCACTGGCCTTCACATGCGCAGAAGTCAGCACAACTTGACTGCTAAACGAACAAAGCCTTCAGTATGCCTTTTAAGAAGTATACCTTCTGTAGCATACAAAGCTGCCATGTGTGAACATCAACTGCGTACGTAGGTCACAACAACGCCATTTTTCGGATGTACCACTCATTGTTTCAAAGTATACCTCCGCTTAGAGGATGTATTCGATGCTTTCAAAGCAACTGCGAGCTTGAAGTATGCACTTGAAGTACACTATTTGCCCACCTGTGCCGCCCGCAGCGGGTCCCCCAGATTGGTGTTTGGACCCCCCTCCCCCCTCACATACAGCAGCACCGCCAGCGCCACCGCCGCACCCGCCGCTAGCAGGACGACAGCGTTCAGCCACCAGGACTCCAGCGCCACCCGCGAGTCTTCCATGAGTCTGAGTCGAGTTCGAGTCAACGAGTCAACAAGTGGAGGTGCGGGGGGCGTGAGCATGAATGACAGGGGCTGAGAGGGGGATCCGCCCGTGGCGCCGAGCACTGACATGGTGCAGCAGTGCTCAGGGCGTCAGGTGATGGCTTGTTACAACCAACTTTTGTCATGAATCTGCGATTATGAGATTGTGATGTGAATCAGCGTAGAGGGGCGTCGGATGCGGCAAACGGGTTGCAGGTGATGGGGGGGAATCGCGAGTGTGCGCAAGGGGGGGTCCGTTGTTGCGACCGACCATCACTGCAAGAGCACTATGTGTGTGTTTTCTCTTCTGCGGGCTGCTGTGTTTTGTGACCATTCATCCAAGCCAAAGAGTCATGCTGCCAGCACACCTATTGCGTGGCACGTTTGTGCCTGCCAAACACGTGAATAACGCCAATGAAAGCCAAATCAGACAGCAGCTCCAAGCAGTTGCTAACATCAACGCGGTCGCAGCATCAGGATAGGCTTAGGGTTAACACCATCAGTCAGTGCTCCGCTCCCGCCTCGTTGTTCGGCCACTCGACAGGCGGCCATGCATCGCTTCAAAGCGACACGGCCAACAGCATGGCATATGACACGCAACACCAATGGGGCATCACCGGTACCGGTAGCCATCCCTGCATACAGCGACTCTCCCTACATATACCGCAAACCATATGTTTGACTCGATGACGAGCAGCCACGTACGCACAATGCACACACATGCAGCCACTACTCACGTCTCATTGTCCGGCTTCTCGATGGGTATCGTCTCAAAGCGCCGCGCCGCGGACCGCGTGCGCGGCATGGCGTTCCTCCCCTGGAAGCTCCCCCTGCGCCCCCCGCTAGGCGGCTGCGCACCCCCCCCCATGGACCGGCTCGCCCCCCTCTCGTGCCCCATGCTGGAGTTGTTGAAGTTGGCGTCGCCGCTGCTCCAGTTGTGCAGGTCCGCACGCGCGCCGGGGTGCGTAGGGGGGCCGGAGCCGCTGTGGTTGTTGCTGCGCGTCTTGACCGCGGCGGCGACCATGGGCGCAATGTCCTTCAGGCTCAGCCTGCGGCCGGGGGGGGCGTTGTGGTATAAAGCGATCTTTTTATAGGTTGCTGAAGCTAGTTAATTTGTACTGTTCACATTGTGCTTCCCGTAGAAATCGAACTCGCGTTCAGGGCGTTGTTAGCCCCACAAGTGATCAGCCCAAATCACGGAAGCTGACAGACTTACGTATACGCTGTTGTTGGCAACTGCAGCTTTGACTTTTCACCAGCGCGCTTCTGACGTGGAGTGTGTGCACCGCTTCGGAATGCAGGTTCCGTGTTTGCACGTGACGGTGCCTTGCCGTAGATCAGCATGCATCATCAGTGCTCACAGTGTCGTTTTTGTAACAGTGTCCAGCAATGTCCAGCAACTTCACCATCAGCGGTTCAGGTTCAACTCCAAGCGGCGTGATGCTGCCGGTGCTGTCTGCATAGGATGCTCCAGCAGGCGACTGCACGTCTGTAGAGGAATGGTTGTGTTCACCAGCTTGGCAAGAAGTTGGTGGTGGTGTTGCTTGAGCGTGTAAGCAACATTTTCTTTACCTGCTCGTGAATGGCAAGCGGTGGCCGTTGTGCATGCTGCCTGCCTCAAAGATTTGCAATGACTATCACTCTCTTGAGTCGTACGTGAAGCCAACCAGGCATTATTACCCCTGGTGCCAGGCTCACACGCCCAAGGCGACAGACCGTGACTCCAATCACTTACCTGTGAGTGGCCATCGTAGGCGCCGTGCGCCCCCCCATGGAATCCGACTGCGTGCGCGCGTACACACGCGCCAACTGAGCTCCCTGCTGCGCCTGCTTGCGCCCCCTCTCGCCCTTCGCCTGCCTGCCTCTTATCGCTGTCTCCGAGGGCCCGACACAGCCAGGTGCCGTTTCTAGCTTCAAGGTATCTTTTTCTCTTACATCGAGAGTGGGTCGCTTGGCAAACGACGGCGGTATGATAGCGGGGGCAGCGGTAGCAGCAGCCTAACGCTGCAGTCGCTACCTTGTGCGGTTCCTGGGCCGACCAACCTCCCAACTTCTGTTGAATGGCCAAGCTAGTGGTCGCCAACAACGCCCGGTCTATGTGTCAACGTGCCATCACCCAGATTAACGCCGTAGGGTGGTAAAATTACCATGCTGCAGGTCCTCCATCATGCGCACGTCCCTGATCATCGCAGAAATGCTTGAAATGAATTGTGAAAACAGTTTCATTGAAAATACTCGCGAGTGCTGAACGAGGATAAATACAAGTCCATACGTGCTGAACGAGTCGATGAGGTCGGGTTTCGTTCGTGGATTCAGGTAGATGTTGTCGAGCATGTTGGCAAAGATGTTTTGCAGCGGACGCAATGAATATTTTGTATTATCTTTCAACGGTTGCAAGAGAGGTGCAATCGCACCCTCGCATGTCATCCTCTCTCTTTCTGTGTCACAAATGTTGTCTCCTGGTTGCACAGCACTTGAGAAATCTGGTCTATCAATGATGACATCAGTGTGTCCATTTGCAGGTTCCCTCAAGTGCCTGTACAGAAACAATTTTGTTGAAGCCGTCCCGGAACTCCTCATGCTTACATATAGGTTGTGTCCGCCTCGCATCAGTATGATGCCCTTGACGCGAATGTATATGCGCAAAAAAAAAAAAAAAAAAAAAAAAAAAAAAAAAAAAAGGATTGCACGCGAATACAATAGTGACTATAGTACTTTTTATGAGGACGCTAGCGTCTTTGAGGTACCAGGGTATCGGGCGGACACAGTCATTGACCCAGGGTGTCTGCACTTTAGCAGTGCATACCGTAACAAGGGAACAGTGCTAGACACAAGTGTGCGCGCGCCCACAGCGAGCTCGTACCTGACAGGCAAAACAAATGCCTCGAACACGGACGGCTATGCTGCTGGGGTGGGGGAGGACGCAAAGGTCAAGCACCACACCAGCACCTTGACGTCATCTTGGGCTTTTGTGCCATTCGTGCAGGAGCCGTACGGACGGCTGGGCAAGCAGACGAGACTTTTTGTCAAGGAGTTGGCAATGCACTCAGCACTGTGCTCAGGGGTAGGGAAGGCAGATGTGTTACGCAAGGCCGGGTTAGCTAAGCGTCAGATCCTCATTGAGCTGAGCATCGCTGGCGCGGGAGTTGGGGGAGCGCGTCATGGCGTACATATGCGGAGCGCGAATGCTGGGCTGTGTTGCAGCGCCGGTATCCAAGCTCCTAGGGCACAGCGCAGCCTAGGCTGCTGCGTTGACCCAAGCTTTTCGATTGCATAGGCAACCCGGCCTCCCTTGGGCCTTTATAAATATAAGTCCATACGTACTTTTTATTGATTCTTTCTCAGGGTGCGAAAAAGCACAGATGAATGGTATCTAAGCTTGCGGTACGGAATCTATATGTCGAGTGCCAGTCTGAAAGTGTCTCGATGACAACCACTCAAACGACGCCACCAAATGGCATCTCGAGATGCCCCCCTACGTCCTCGTCCATGTGCCCCCCCCTGGCACCACGTCGGTCTTGACTTTGAGTGCTGCTCGTGACAAGTCGTCTTACATGCCAGATACTTGTGTCATAACATATATGCATACTTGCACGCCACGCCTCACATGATCGCTTTTCAAACCATTATGACCTGGTATATACGAGTTCATTCCAGTTCATCGACAGTTCGTGTGAGTTCGCAGTAACTTCAGGCACTCTTGCCTGTGACTTCAAATTTGCAGCAGAAGCCATTTTTTCATCATCAAGCTTTTCATCATCTGCGGCAATCTAATCCGCTGTAAAGTAATCTAATCCGCTGTAAAGTACGGTCCCACACGCCAGTATATGAACAATGGCGATGGACGCAATCGATGGCTTGGCAGGGTATTGCCAGCGCAAAATATTTTAATGTGATGGCGCTGACTGCCACTGCAGTCAAGCCCAGTGATTGATAAATGTGGCTCGTCGGCCGCCAGCAAAGGCTGTGCAACTCACATATCATGGCGTGGTGTAAGCTTCAGACGCGACGGAGCACTCTCCCAGGCGTGCTGCAGTAGACACCTCTGCCAGCCAAAACACTCTGTGTGCGAGAGTTATCCTGCGAGCGGCACTCAGTCTGCAGATCAAATGCATCGTCACTTGAGCTGAAAGCCTTTGTGCAAACCGTGGCCGGATAGATATTGAGGATATCTCGCATTCATGAGTACGATGCACTAGGCATCGCAGGAACTCTGTTTGCCAGCAAAGACTGCGCAGCTCACGTGATATGGCGTGCTGTAAGCTTGCAACGCATCGAAGCACTCTCCAGCAGAAACCTCTGCCAGCCAAACAATCGTTGTGCGAGTGGCCTGCGAGCCGCAGCTGTGCTCAAAATGTGCACTTCAAGTGTTCATCCACTTCAACAGTGAGTTGAACTGCGAGAATCACCTCCGGCGCACGGATGGCCTACAGTGGAATAGTCAGGAGGCCTTGGAGGATGATGGGTCGCCTTCCTTTCCTCTCCAAGGTCCATCTCGCTCGCTAGCTGCGCGCGGCGAGGCTTGGTGCGTGTGCTCGGCGCTGCAAAACAAGCCTGCATGGCGCACGCACCGGAGGTGATGTTGGCGGCAACCACAAGCAGCATGGTTGCACTGGCGGTACCAATACGCCGCCCTCGGAAGCACGCGTGTTCACGTGCTGCCGGTTCCAGATCACCCCTGGCGTTCTAGGCGTGGCGTGCGCTCGGTGGTGTCAGCTGGGTTCCCTGTCCCAGCGTCGGCGGAGTGTACGCTTGGAGGTACCATTGCGTCTGCCACAGCGGGCGCCCTGGCCTGAGCTTCTCATGTAATTAAATTCAGGACACTTCCATCGGCACCTGCCACGACTTGTCATGATTCCAGACGCGATGCAGGCAGTTATTGTCCATGCCCCTGCGGCGCTTGGTTTGCGGATCTCGTTCAGCAAGCTTCTTCCTTACTGTGTAGTCTTGGCTGCTGGGACTGGACGGCAGGTTCAAATGTGGCAGCACGCAGCCTGCTGTACCAGCCACTTGCTAGGCATATACGCGGCAACTGTGACACACTGCAGCAGCGTACTAAGAGCATCCCCACTTGTGCCACAAAACCGCAAACGCAAACCGATTTGACTGCCAAACTTCATGTCAGCAGTCTAGCATATGCGACCAAGGGGGCAAGTCGCCCTGCATAGGGCAGCAAAGGTTGACCATGGTCATAACAACATGAACCATAGTGCTCACACAGCACGCCTTGGCTGGTGTAATCAGTGGTCATGTCTTTGGTAGTACTGCAAACATGACCTGTTTGCAGTACAACTGACACGGCCACTTGTGACACTACCGCGGCTTGTGCTCAAAGCATCATACAACCGCCCAGGTGCCATGACACCAGTCTCAAGGCCATGTTGCGCAGAAAGGAGAAGCTTGCTGATTGACACTCGCTAACTTGTGCAGTGGACGCGAGTGTTGGCCAAATTGCAGCCCTTATCGTGCCGAAGAATCATGCAATGCGACGCAGTGCTCATGGTAATGCTCTGTCACGCGCGAGGCATTTGGATGTGAAGGCCAGGCAATCCTTATTGCTTGGCCCTTGGTATTTGCGGCATCGGCGGTCGTGCGGGAGGCTTCCCTAGGTCAGTGAACGCACGGCACCATGCTGCGCAGCGCAGCCTGTACATGTCTGGGGCCGTGATCTGTCTATAGACGACCTCGGGGTACTGTCGGTGGCTCGCGACCAGAAAGCAGACCTGGATCGTGGGAGGGCACGATGCGCGCGTGTCCTCTTCTGGGGGCTGGGAGGAGCCGCTGCCCCCTGCCCCCCAGGGCCGTCCCTCACGTCCAAGTGCCTTGATGAATCTGCCACCCTTGCAAATAACTATAAAATACAAAGTCTTCGCTCTACACTTCCTGAACAGCAACAAGATAGCAGGGTATAAATAAAGTCGATGCTCACACTACTGTGTACAAATCACTTACTTCAATCACTGACTACACTACAGTTAACAGAATGCACACCAGGACTCAGCTGCTTCAGATTCAAGCTTAGCTCAACCCTATGTCTGAGACGGCTGTATTCGTGACGAACGGTTTAGGTAGCTTTCGTGTAGTTCCCCTGCGATTGGTCTGCACCTTGGCGTGGTGTGGGGGCCTCGACACAGAGATTGGTGCCGACTAAGACAGACCTTAACGATGGGCCGTGCGTGTTGCAACAGCGCAACGAGAAATTAACGCAGGTCGTCTCAGCGCAACGACATATGGCATCACTACATGTGCAGGCATAAGGTGCGCCCCCTCCCCCCCCCCCCCCCCTTCTGAGGCAGTGCGGTGCTGTTGGCGCACCTCCTGAATTTCTTTGCTGATTCATGCTGCTTCTGTGCAGGTGCGGATCATGCCCACATTTCACAATCTTTTGTGGACCATGTACTCACTTGCTTTCCTATTCTCTTCCTACACATCCAGCTTGAGAGTGCCACCTGCCTGATTCCTCACTTACTGTCCTATTGTAACCCACGACATGCCCCGCTTCATGTCTCCGGCAACCTACTGGCTACTTGCACGCTCCTGCTGCTCACTGTATTGTCCGCCTGTTCACTTACTTGCACTCTGACCTACATCAACTGCGCCTGTGCAGGCACAAATATCATGCGTATCGATGTAGAACCCACATACTTTGAAGTATAGAAGTCTCCTGGAACCTTCTGACTTGCTTACCCACTCGCACCAATACTGAGTACGGCTTGCCTTATCATTTGCATACTCTTTTGTCCGGAAACCCAGCGTTCATTGTCTCTGCGCATAACAAGTCTCCGGTGACTTCTACGTACTGACTTGCGTGTCCGCCCCTGCAGTTCCAACATGTGAGCTGCCCGATCACCCACTTGCACTTTTCCCCACAAGCTGTTCATTGCCCACAGCTACTGACCAAGCTATTGACCGGGCTACTGCATTCGGCGGCCACCATCCTCAGCGGGTGAGAGGCGGTGCCGCTGCGGCCGCGGCGGCGATGCACAGGCGGCGACAGCTGGGGCGGGGGGGGGGGGGGGGGGGGGCGGGGGGGCTGCCAGGGGTTGGAGCTGTGCGGCACGCTGCCTTTGGGCAAGCTGCTACGGCACCCTTGTTTCATAAAGCAGCAGACAGTCAAGAGGAGCCTTCCGTCTCACGCGCATGGGGGGTCTCATCGCCCGCTTTCTTTCTACCTTTCTTCCCCCTTCCACCCCCCGTATTTGACGGGGGGGGGGGGGGCGCCACAGAAGGTGCATGTATTGGGTGCATTCAATTATTTTCTCAAGCTGGCTATATGGTGACTCAGCATATTTACTCCGTACTTTTAGCAGCTACGTATGCGCCCAAGGACGAATCGGTTTGACATGCGGCAGTCCGTCTAGCGTACCTTGTGCATTGGGCGATGCCCCCCCCCCCCCCCCCCCCCCCGCTCCCCCAGCTTCTTTACAACAGTCATTATAGTTTTGTGCGCCCATCAGTCAACTGCCGACCAGCATCTACATCAATGAACATGTTGACATTAAACTTTCAGCCCAGATATGGTGGCTTTAACTGTCTCATCTGCACTATTGCCGCTGCCGCCACAGTTGCATTGCCTATTCTGCATCTGCTTCTGGTCGATTGAGAGGAATTGTTCACCGCATGTGTGTTTGCGCGCAGTGTTGTTCAGTTGATGAAGTTCAGTTTTGTTCAATTGATGAATTTCTTCTGCACAATGCAGAATACGCCTGTGTGACTGCCGGTGTGCCGCTATCGAGTGCGGGCTGATCACCATCATCAAGAAGCGCGCCTCCGCTGTCCCACAATTGCCCAGTATGGCTTGATTTTCTGTTGACCGCTCTATGCTATTTTTGTTTTTGTTTTCTTTTTGCTGACTGAGAAGCAGTTTGCGGTCACGCTCAGCAGAAGGCGAGGCTCTTCGTCTGCTGTTGAAGTTCACAAAAAAAAATCAAACCGCCCTGTTGTGTCACTGCTTGTTGCCTGGGTGTAGGACTTGCTGAGCAAGGTCGCCCCGCTCGCATGGTTGGAGAACCATTTTCCAACCATATGCCAGTGTGCCAATGCTTCACCAAAACACACCTCCAATTACAAACCTCGCTCTATTTCGCAGTACTTGAAAGCTGCATGCTGCGGCTACCGCTGCTCTGCGAACAAGCAGGCGGCACCGCTGCGGCCGTGACGGCGATGCACAGGCGGCAGCGGGGGGGGGGGAGAGCGGGGGCTGGCGGTGCTGCACGCTGCCCGGGAGCATGCCGTTACGGCACACTGGTTTTGTGACGCAGCAGAGAGTCGGAGATGAGTCCCCGGTCCTCACGCGCGCGCTAAGAATCATCGCCCGCTTTCTTACTCGCAGGTGCGGCGGCACAGCAGCGCGGCGCACGATGGCAACTTCTTCACTCACTCCATGACTCACTCACTCACCCATTCACTCAACTCACTCATCAACCGCTCCGCGCAGGTGCGGCGGCCTCACATCAGCGCGGCGCGCGATGGCAAGTCCCTCACACATCCCAAAAAATTCACTCACCCCCTCAACTCACCCAGTCATTCAACTCACGCACTCGCCACCTGTGCACTGCAGGTGCGCCGGCACAGCAGCGCGGCGCACAACGGCAACTCCTCCGCAGACACCGCGCAGCGCGCCGCCATCTCGTTGCTGCGCCAGCCCGGCAGCGGCAACGCCGACGCACCATCCAGTCCGCGTAGCGCCTCCCAGACTGGCGGCGACACTGCACGCTGCGGCGGCACCGCTGAGCTGTGTCACGTGGAGGGCATGCCGGCGGCAGCGTTTTTGAGCGCTGCTGCTGGTGGCAGTCCCGCGGTGACGGCCGTGCCGAGCCTGTCGCGGGGGATGATGGGGACGCGCTGTTCCAGCTGCTGTGCAAGGTGAGCGCTGGTGCGCGCGCGTGTGCCCTGCAGATGGACGTGATAGCTGAATGAACTACTGGATGGATGCATTAATGAATGAATGAACCAATGGATGGAGTGCACCTTCTGCGAGTGGCAACGAGCATTGGGATACACCGCTGAATTAGTGCGCGAGTGTTCCAAATGAGTGGACGGGTGCCATATGATGCTCATGTGCCAGGCATGCTGCTGATGGTGAAAGCATGGGCTGCTGCTCAGCACTTCCATGAGTTGCATCAGGGTCAAGGGTGGGGCAAGGGTTAAGGTTAGGATCGGTGGTAGGGTTAGGCTAGGGTGTGGAGCCACTAGCCTGTTTTGGACACCAGTGACTGACGGCACATCGATGCGCTCTCCAACAGTGCTGTTTGATGGGAGTAGCGTGTATCATGCGATATACACACATGCCCTCATCATGAGCACAACTGGTTGAGTGGGACGCCTCCCTACTGGACACGCTGAGCAGCGGCCCAGTACATCTAATATGCCCCACAGGCTCAAGCTGAGCGTTGTGATGGCATGCAGTTGGACCTGTGGAACTTGAGCGCGCTGAGCCGCGGTCACCCCAGTGATACGTACATACCTATATATACAGATACCTACCCTCAGGCTCACGCTGAGCGTTATCATGGCGTGCAGGTTGACAAGTGGGACTGTGATGCATTTCTGCTGGATGAGCTGAGCCGCAGTCACCCCAGTGATGCCATACATACCTATACATACATACCTACATGCTCACGCTGAGCGTTGTGGCGTCCTGCAGGTTGACGAGTGGGACTTTGACGCGTTCCTGCTGGACGAGCTGAGCCGTGGCCACCCTGTAATACACAATACATACATACCTATATGCTTATATGAAAACACATCTTGATGCGCAGGTTGACGAGTGGGACTTTGACGCGTTCCTACTGGATGAGCTGAGCCGTGGTCACCCCCTGGTCAGCCTGTGCAGCTACCTGTTTGATGAGCACAAGTACAACCTATTTGCGCACTTTGGCTTCAGCAAGCGGCACTTCACCAACTACATTGTGCAGGTGAGGCGCGTTGTACATGCCCCCATGTGCGCACATGACTCAGACTTGCGAGTATGAGTGCAGATGGGTCAAAGAATAATGCACCTGGCACCGCAGCAGTGCAAGCAATGGCATAGAAATCCAGAGTGCGAACCAAGTAATGATATCCTCCCTCTGCTGCATTTCACATAATATGTTTGCACTGCCCCCTAGCATAGGTACATTAATATCACTGCAGGCCCAAAGGCGTGTGCCACGTTGCTGCCCATGGCAAGTGCGCCATCTGCCCAGTGAACAGCGTGCGTTGAGCAGAAGCTGTGCTTACTGCGATCTGGACCTGAGCAGTTGATATGGTCCGGGATGATGGCTTGAATGAAGGTCAGGGTGATGCTGTACAGTACTCGCATGACATCCAAGCATTTCAAGCTTTTGAGCGCTGCTACCTACCTACGTGCCTGCATCGCAGCCTTGCTAATGGCAGACGCATGCATATTGCAAGTTGACAGGTCCCCTGTTCACAAGTTCCCTGTTGTATCATACCTACATACCCTGCTAAAGCTGCTGAGCGCTGCCGCAACAGATTGAGGCGGGCTACGGCAGCGGCCTTGGGAAGGGCTCCGTGAGCGTCTACCACAACCGCAGGCATATGGCGGACGTCACGCAGGCGGTGCACTACTTCATGCAGGTACGGGGGACTGTACCATATGAAAGGTTGTGTATATCTATGGAAGTATATAGAGAGAGCAGGTGTATTTGTACATACCACAATCGCCGGTTTGTGGAGAACAGCACACAGGCATTGCACTGCTGCATGCGAGTGACCAGGGGAGCAGTGCGCGCACGCGCATCGTGCACGAGCAGTCTATGTTGTATTGCTCACGGTGCAACTGCCGTAACAGTGCACAGTTTCAAGAGGCATGTGTGAAGCGTCAGTCTGTCGTGAGCGTACTGCGTGACAGCTACTTCAGAGCATACATCTGTTTTTGGCGTCGAGGTCGTGCTGTATGGCTCGCTGATGGTGCAACTTACTGCCGCGACAGTGCTCTGCGTGAGTATGCTCCACATGAGTATGCACTGCATGTGCAATCTGAGCACTCCAATGGCAGACACTGGGGAGGTGCAACCTTTCGATCGATAGCTCAAGTTTCTTGGTCTGCTCATCGCTACAGCGTTGTCAAGCCACCACTTGGGAATATACCCTGGAGCACAGGAGTCAGCAAAGCCCAAGTCACTAGCCGATACAGAAATTTACTGTACGTGCACCCTGTGCCTGCAGGTCTGCCACCTGGGCGCATCACTAACGGACATTGAGATGAGCGGCCTTCTGCTGGGCGCCATAGTCCATGACTTCAAGCACCCCGGCCGCAGGTGCATGCTGAGTACTGCTTCAATCCTTTCTTGCGCTGCGCCGAGTTTGGTGTGAAAGCGTCTCAAAGACTCACTCATGCCATTCCTTGGCATTTGACAGCGTCTGTCACAATGCCAGTCAAAAGTGCGCCTGCTGCAGCTGACAGCACCAAGTTACATTCAAGCACCCTGGGCGCAGGTGCATTCTGAGCAGTGCGGCATTGTTGTTACAGTCTATATACTTCTAGAACTATATCATAGCGGCGAGCCCAATCCATACTTTCACGTCCTGTCAACACCAACAACCACACCACAGATGTAGCTGCGCGGCAGAGCACTGAGTGTGCTGAAGTATGCACCAGAAATGCAAGTTTGTGTCGCACCTGAGAATACCGGCGGCCTGAGCGCTGGCTCCGATTGTCACCACTGCAGTGAACAAGCTGCATCAGAAGCAATTTGTTGACCGGGTACCGATTGCACATGGGATTGGCAAATGACTTTGAAAGGAGCGATGATGAATACCAGAGCTGGCACATGGACACAAATCGAGGTCCCACGCCCGCTGCTGGCCTGCGAGGAAAAATAAATTTGAAGTAATGGTTTAGACGCATCATTTTCTGATACAACAGCCTCCGTACGGCTATGGTGCAGGGGCGACTTGTGTGAGTTGGGGCCATGTACTGACGCGGCAGCGCTCTTCAGCACTTGCACCTCAGCACCTGCAGAGCCTTGAGCCATTTGGCTGTGACAATTGCTGAAAATGAAATTAGTAGGACTTCAGTGAGCGTGCAGCTCCACAGTGCATGTTGTGGGCAGCATCATCAGCGTAAGTTGCTCAAAACTCAGTGCTGATGCCTGTACTGTTTGTTTTGCGCGTGGCGCTCCTGCATTTGATGTGACGCTCCTGCGCTTGTTGTTACGCTCATGCGTTTGATGTGACGCTCCTACTCTTTGTGTGACGCTCCTGTATTCGATGTGACGTTCCTGCTCCCGATGTGACGCTCCTGCTCTTGATGTAACTAACGCTCCTGCTTCTGTTGTGACGCTCCTGCTTGACCCTCGACTGCTCCATCATACTGACGTTCGCTAATTGTTCATCACTCGTGTACCGCGCAGCAACGCGTTCCTGATCAAGACGTTCTCCGAGCTGTCGCTCGTCTACAACGACGTCAGCGTGCTGGAGAACTTCCACATCAGCGAGGTACAGGAGTTGAAGTTGAACACCAATGTCGTCAGAGAAGCGCATGCACCTTGTGCTGACTGGTGTGACGTCAGCATGCTGAGAGCGTCCACACAAATGGAACAATGCAACTGGAAACTCGAAGTATACAGCGAGGTACAGTAGTTGATGTTGAACGCCAACGAACGTCATTGCACAAGCACGTGCGCCTTCCTTCAAGTTGTCGTTTTCTGGTGTGATGGCAGCGTGCGGAGAGCATCTGCGCAAATGGAGCAACGAATGGAGTACTCCAAAATATAGCAACAGAAAACAACGATATCTGAAGGGAAATCTCAGAGTTCGCACTTCATGCACTCTACCAGACGTATACTTCGTACCGAGTAAAATGTGATTTTTACACTGACCAGGCAGTGCAATCATTTGCAGTCCTCAATAAGAAAGTTAAGGGTGCATGCTCCCTACAGCGCGCTGGAGCAGTTCCTGCTTTTGTGTACTTGAGAAGCGTAATATGAACCGCAAATCTTGTGTTACAATGTGTGTCATGGACTGCTGACATGCGCATCAGCAGCCACAACTGTCATGGCTGCTAACTGTGCCCTGTCGAATGCTGTACATCATGATGTACTCACACCGTTGTGCAAGGGCTGTGGCCTATCCTGTCTCTGTGCATGGCGACAGAGTCTACTGCTTCACCCTCAGGCCTGATCCTGCCATCTTACCGTGATCATAACCGTACCACCTTGCGACCGTGTGATTGATATAATGCGCACAGTTACAAGAATCAGGTACTCTCCTGCAACTGAGACCCGTTGGTGATGCTCAGTTGTGCTGCTCACTTGCGCGTTGGTGCTCCTACTGCAACTTCATGCGCAATGAGGACTCTACTCCTGACCCACCCCTTTAAATTTATCTGTGCTCATTACTCTGACCTTACGCCTTACTCGATCATCCGTTTGGATATGCACCCTTATCCGAACCCTCAATGTATGCGCAGGCCTGAGTGTTCTGCGGCAAGACTTCATGCATCATCATGCGCAATATGCGCCCCACCTCTAGCCCAATCATCTGCACGATTCTAACTCTGACCCTAACCCTACTACTACATGCAGGCCTTCCGCGTCCTGCGACAAGACCGCTGCAACTTCATGCGCAACGTGGACTCCGCAATCGTGCGCAACATCAGGGACACCATGATACCGCTGGTGCGCAACAGACTTGAAGTTCCACTTTGACCTCCTGGGGGAGTTCAACTCACATCTCACCGACATGCGCACGGAGATTGGAGAGGAGAGGTCAGTTCATCTCTTACTTTAAATTGGTGCTCCTCTAGAGTGTGACTTTGATCCTACCCCTGCTGCGATTGCCGCCAGACCGTTGCCACAGCTGTCTTTAGTGGCGTGCCTGTGACGTCAGTGCGTTGTGTGTACTGCGGCGCAATGCGTGTACTACCGCTACATGAGCATGGGCAGAACTCGATCTGCCGGTGGCAGTACTGAGACGCGCCAAGCCTGCTGCAACTTCAAAGCGAGCGGGTGATGCACCACTCACTCCCTTGCGCTCTTGCCAGCCACAGCGTTTAAACAGCAATGCCGACTGCTGTGTCCTCTGCACTGTCGAAGGCGTACTACGGCCAGGACATAGCCCCCGCCGATGGGTCACCATCCTAGTCATTGCTGGTGCCCACCCTTGCATTTGGTCTGCTTGGTTGTGTTTACGCGACTGCAGCAAGCCTCTGCAGTGCCAAAAACCTGTTCATGGTCACAAGACAGCCAACCAGCTGATGCCTCACCCCAGCTTTTGTTTATCCCTACGTGCACATGCGCGTTCACAGCAAGACACGCACGTAAATGTCTGCCATGAAGATCTGCATGAAGAGTGCGAACATCAGCCACCCCACAAGACCCATGTTCCTTCACCTGCAGTGGACCAAGGTGGGTCAGCGGTGTGCAGGTATTGGTCTGCACCATGGCCATGGATTTGAGCTCTACGGCCAGTATACACAAAGCACACAAAGTGTCTGGCTGCAGGCAGTGTGCATTGCGATGCAATCAAGAACTTGTCCTGCATCTATCAATGCCTGCAGAGCACTCGGCCACGTTACTTGTACATGAACAAGCCCCACATTGCATGCAGCGGCTTCAGATGCGCCATTGCGAGAAGCGCACTTGGTCACTGGCTGTGCTACACACACCAGCCCCCCCCTCCCCCATGCACCATGTTTTGCTGTCAAATTCGAGACTGTGATCTCATGCTTTGCTGTAAGCTATCCTGTGCACGGTGTGTTGCTGCATCTGCAGTTGTGCAGTTGGTGACAGGCTGAGGAATGCCTACAAGACAGTGCTTGCCAGTCATTGTGTATGCTTAGACATCACAGTCATGGCAGCAGCTGTGCTATGCCAGGCCTTGCATGACATGTGTATTCTGACAAAAAATGCATCGGAGAGACGTGTGCTGTGAAATACCTCATAGGACAACTTCAAGTACG
The DNA here is from genome assembly GCA_017506865.1 of Tribonema minus. Classification (NCBI taxonomy): domain Eukaryota; class Xanthophyceae; order Tribonematales; family Tribonemataceae; genus Tribonema; species Tribonema minus. Next base: position 283,190 of record JAFCMP010000065.1, on the reverse strand, counting down.
CTGCACCATGTACTGTAAAAACAATGTGCCGCACTTCCTGTCCTTTACAGTACCTTCATGCAACATGATCTGCTTGTTCAAGTCTGTACTGCAAGGGGCACTTGCATGCTGAGCATCACCACCTCGTACCTGCATGATCAGCGTTGCCACTTTTGGTTGCATGGTGAGCATCCCACTCTCGCTTGCGTGATGAGCATCATCGCTTGCATTTGTGTTGAGCATCACCATCCCATTGATGCTGAGCATCATCTGCGCACCCAGGGTGCAATGCCGTCGCCAATGATTGTGACTGGTGTCCTTCATTGCCGTGATTACAACACTTGTCTATTTGCTGTCTTGCTTCAGGCCGTAATCGAATAATTTTTCCTGCAAGGGGACGAAGAGAAGCGCAGGGGATTGGAGGTGAGAAAATGGATCACACATGAAAATAAATTCCAAAAGTACTGTATTGCAGTGTTTCGCTTGAAGTATGTTCTTCGAAGAGTATTACTTGTCGAAACTTATTGCAACACCTGCAATTGATCTCTCAGTCAGAAGGTAACACATCGCAGGTACACTTTGCATAGACTGCTATTGTACAATGTATTGAGCTCTACCAGTGCACAGGAGCTTTGGTTGCACCTGCGATAGCAGGCTGCCAATGCGTGCTAGCATTCATAGTGTGCAACATTGATTTGGCATGCCTGAATCAACCCTTGAAGTTGCCTACCGCCGCAGATGTGCCCAATGTCCCTTGATGTGACTCATGTCATCCCTGTCTCTATGCTGACGCGCGCTGTCGCACCGCCGTGCGCAGATAAGCCCACTGATGGACAGGGACACGACGGCCATTGCGGACTCTCGGAAGGGCTTCATCAACTTCCTGGTTAAGCCGCTCTTCAAGAGCTGGGTCAGCTTCCTCAACACGCCGAAGGCCCAGACGTGCCTCACTAACCTGGAGGTATGTAAATACGCGCAGATGCCACACAATATTTTAATGAAATGAGCAGCGCACATGTAGCAGCAGCACATGCACAACAGACTGAATGCGGAGTTCTGCCGTGGTCACAGACTGAGTGCGGTCGAGCGAGCTCTGCTGACCCACCGTCCTACATGGTGGCGCGCAGTTCAAGGGCAGCGCAGTACAGAAATAGTATTATCATGTCATGAAGTACGGGCGTATGCGTCACAAACAGCAATGCCCACCAGCCCAATAACCCCCCCCTTACCCCTGCCCCTCCAAATTAAGTCTAACCCTGACTCTGACTCTGACCCACACACGCCGCGTCCCAGGTCAGCGAGGCCATGTGGGTTGCCAAGGAGAAGCGCGGCGACGACACCCTAGAGGCACTGGTACCTGACCCCCCCTCCACGCGCTCAAGCACGGGGGCTCGCACCAGCATGCCCGCAGGCGGCGCCGCTGAAGCTGCTGCCGCCGTCGCCGCCGCCGGCGTCGCTGCTGCAAACGGCGCCGCAGCTGGCGCAGGGGGCATTGCAGCGGCGGCAGCGGCGGCGGCGCACCGGCAGCAGCATGCGCCGCCGCCGCCGCAGCAGCAGCAGCAGCATGCGCCGCCGCAGCAGCAGCAGCGGCAGCACTCGGGTGGTGCTGAGCACTGCATCATTGACGTGGCGGAGGGCGGCGACGAGGAGTCGACGGCGGTCCTGCCGTTCTCTGAGCGGCAGCGCAGCAGCAGCGGCGGCAGCGGCGGCGGCGGCGGCGGTGGCGGCGGCGCGCACGTGCAGCTGCAGCTGCCGCCGGCGGAGCGGCATTGGAGCGGCAGCGCTGCGTCGGAGGCGCCGGAAGGGCCCATGGAAGTGTAGGCGCGCACACATGGCTGAGTGCATCGATCATCAACACGTAGGCACAGCTCAGCCGTGGGTATCTGCTGCAGCACGGCTCACACGTGTTCACGCTCAGCAGGCTGATGATGGCTGTCAGTCGCTGCTGCAGCATGCTGTCACACTGCAGCGTTCTCGAGACGGCTACTGCAAGCAGCAACATTCGCATACTATTAGCTCAGTGCTCCACAGTTTGGCGCTGCTGCATCGCCGTAGCAATGGAGGTTGGGGGGGGGAAGAGGGGGAGGGGGGGGAAGGTGATGCTGTCCAGTGCCGGCTTGATGCTGCGGTGCATGAATTACCATACCGTAGAACGAGAAGAGGAGTGCTGAACTGCAAGAGGTTTACACAGTGCATCGCTCTGGCGAAGCAGTGCCCCCCTGCTCCGCAGACCTAGCGTGTGTGTATGCATTGAACAGCTGGTCTACAGAGAGCGGAAGGGGGAGGGGGGCGGGCACACGGTGATGCTGTCCGCAAAAGCTTTGTCCACCACCTGTCCACCACCAGGAGTTTCCCTGCGTTTACGCGTGCGTCTCTGAGCGTATATTGGGGGGGGGGGGGGGATCCCGCTGTTCGAGATATCTGTTCTGCCCTTTGTGATCATCATCATCATGATCATGAAGCTGGCTGGACGCGCCATCCTGCGCCGCGCTGATTGAGTGCTGCTCAACAGCGTCATTGGATGTCTTGTTTGGTCATTATTTGAGAGTCCTAAGCTGACCCATACGCCGCGAAAGGCAGCACTGCAGTGCCTGCATGCATGTGCTAGCTGTTGTTGTCTTTAAACGGTCAGCGCAATAGCGCTGAAACGCAACAGGAGCTCTGTGACCGCAGGTGCCGTGTGCAAGCCAGCGCTTGTGTGCGCGACAGTGCTCTGCAGTGTGCCTTCCGTCCAAATGCACGCAACAACCAGCATTCACAATCATGAAGCTTGAATTCCCTTTGCTGTGTGCCTTCCAACTATGAATATGGAAGCATGCAATGACACTTCTGCCTGATCTTTTACATGTACTTTATGCCACAGTTGTTAAAGCTTGTTGTCATGTATTTTGCGCACATGCATGTTGCTGAGAATTGAAGCATTTAAATTCTTGCGGATAGTCCACATCATAGACTCATCCTGAGTGCCAGCAATGCTGCACAATGGTACACTTGTTGCTGCATGATTTACGCAGCACGCTGTCAGTAAAATTAATTATCGTTGGCCACAATGTCACCGCTGCAGCAATGCTTGACGGGCATATATATGCACGTGCAATGATCTCGCGCACTGGGTGTTGATGCTCACCAAGCATGAGAGTATGCATGCACCAATGACTTTGTTGTTGCCACATTTGAGCCCCATCTAGAGACTACAGTATTACCTGCCAGGCATTCCGAGCTGTGACTCGGATCACTTCTAATGCAGCTTTTCCTATCCCCCAGTTCATGGCCGGCCACATAGGCCACCATGTGGCCTCTCGCGCCTTACACCGCCACGGCGGATTGCCAATTGTGCCAGATGCGAGTATGAGACATGAGTCGATGCAACTGCCATTACGGCGCTGCGCTGAAGGCGGACGCGTGCGCCCAGCACTCACAGAGCGATGTCGCCGGCCTAGGACGACAGTATACTATAGTCCCAGAGGATGCTGAGCTTCGTGCTCCAAGAGTGTCTGCAGCACTCTTCGATTGCGTATTGCATGCAAGAACGAGGAAATCCTAAGTGCAGGACGACGCAACAAGCCTCAGGCTGCCACTTTGTGGCAAACAGTGCGGACAATGCTGTGTGTTCATTTGACATCATGGAATTTCTTTTGACTGTCAAAGCTTTTAAACATTGTCAACTGCCATGGCATATGCATACATTCTGCTGCAGTCAAACATGCACTATTGTGATGCTGCGATGGCATTGCAGAGCATGAAAGATGCTACATTGTTGCACCTTGGCGTAATCAATGATTCAGTATGCAGAAGAAGTGCTGATTTTGCTTTGCGCTTGTTGCATTGTACCTCGTGATATACAGTCTGCGCTGCAGGTGTGCAATGTGCCATATTTGAGAATGACATGCTCATAGCAGCACGATGACGAGAGCACTGCATGTGCTTATGTATGTCTGCTGAACCAAAGCAGACCTGATGCAGCATACTAGACCACTGGTGTTGAGTCACATCGCACTACGCCAAGACCCCTCCCCTCACCCTCCCTCCCCAAGGCCCCCAATCCGACCAACGGCATTGAGCGGGCCTTAAATCAAGTTTCCGATGAAATTTTGTGTAGCGCCCAGTTCATCCTCAATGGTGTTGCTATGCAATCTGTCAGTGCTGCCCACGACGTCTCAGACCGGTGACTTCCCCGCCCTCCTTCTCACTTTAATACCAGGGTGTAGGGCTCTACAGGCATGATATTCATCATCTCCATCATGCAATTGCAAGCGATCGCTGCAAGTGCTGTTGCTGCTCAGCAGTGCTCAGTAGGGAGCCCCTCAGGCTGCTGGAAGTGCCGCTCTGGCTGAGCACATGCAACAACCCTGGGATGCGTGGTAATGACAAGGCAGCAATTGTTTGAAGATCTGGACCACTGCGCTTTGACATGGTGACAAGAAGCCAACTTGAAGTGAGCGGCAAGCGGCTTTGCCTGGGCTTGTCATCTGGAGCTCATGTTGTTTGATATCGGTGAGCAAACTGAGCCCAGGAAACCAACGGTGACTCCAGTTTGAAGGCCGTGTTCTTGCTGCACGCCTTGCCAGTGGACGATTCCATGGGGTCTTTCGGCTCATGGGTTTTCATACGGAGCCTGCAAGGGTGGAGAAAGGGGTACATGAGTCAGCGGCGTGTTCTTCCTTCTTACTGATTATTCCAGATGTGACTTAATGCTCATGTATGTGCATAACAGTTGTCCTCGAGAGCTGTTGAAGAGATTGAATGTTACAGATACAGCACGTGGATGAACCCCCCACACATCAGGAAAACGCTCTGGTGCTGAAGGTTTCCTACAATGCTCAGCTTATGTACAAGTATGCGCTCACAACTTGGGACGTAGGCTGGTGCTGGTCACCATGATGGCGGTTCAGTGTTCTGTCTTTATTGCACAGTCACCGTGATGCCTGAAGCTACTTTGCTGGCCAAAGTGACATATTTCACATGTAAGTCCAAGTCAGGAAAATGCAAAATGGTATCGCCATGAGCAAAAACTATACGTACTACAGCAATTGTGCCCATGGTTTAACTTACTGCAAGCTTTCAAAGTTGCAATTCAAACAACGTACTAGTGCAAGATGCACGGAGGCCTCCACTGCTGCAACACATGGCTGTCATGCCATATGACGACCTTGTGTCAAGACGAGTCTCAGTGTACGAAGGTTGTCATGACGTCGCACAGCACCAATTATGTGCGTCTACTTTCTAGGTTGACAGTGTCAACAACCGTCACCTCTTGAGAATGTCGCACAAGCCCCCGGTCAGACTGCAATCAAGCGCCCTTTCGTGCTGGTTCAACACAAGGGGCCGCTGTGCGCTCAAGACGGGGGGTCATGTGGTGTGCAGGACTGCGTTGTCCGCCACTCGGCAGATGGCGCTTGCTGTGCACGTCATAGACCGCATGCAACTTGAACACAGCAGGCCGGTACTGCATGGTGGAGTATGTGCGTGGGTGGGGCGGAGGGGAGTGTGATATTGGTTTTGATATCTGCAGTGAATCTATTTGGAGAGGGTAGAGCGGGGGGAGGGGGATACTAGAATGCATATTGTATCTTTGATGAGACTGCTGTAGAGGCTTATGTCCAGATGCCAGGTTAGTATTCTTGCTGGTTTTCAAGGAGCTGGGATTCACAGCGCAAAAAAGCAGAGAGCACAGAAGTATGGTTGCTCTACAAACAGGAACGAACACACAAGAGCCGCCATCAATTGCTGTGCTCAGATGGCCAAAGGTGCTTCTAGACCAGTTTTTCCCGGCTGTGCTCAGCGCACAGCAAACGCAACCAAAGTAAATGCTTCAGAGTACCACAATTATGATGTGCAGGCACATATGAATGCTTTAGATTACAAAACCTTTTAGGGTGCTGCATAATGCTTTATATGCATTGCGGTTCGCGTCTCAGGTGCAAACTGCGCATCTTCAGCCAATGCCCACACCAGAACATGGAATGGACCACTTTGATTAAGCATGCTTTTCGAGATTGCAGCGCTTGCGACACGATCGCAAGCACGGAACATGAACATGAGTGTACCACTTGACGACGAGTAACCCAACATTAATGCTTGCATGCTTCAGCACATTTGAGTTACTGTGTCAAAATGAAAAGCGCGTGCTTAATGATTAGAAATTGTGACTCAACTTTACATGGTCTGCATTGGTTGTGGACCGATATAACAAGCCACTTTCTACGGTAACTACATGTGAACAGATCACGTCTGCTTGTGAAGAGCAGCCTTGCTGTAGATTTGCCGGGTGCTTGCAGCGAGCATAGCCTACAGTGATGGTCGGCCAGTCCTGAGGGTAGTAGGCTCCTGTGCTATGGACACAGGTCTACATATGTATGAAGTCACAGCGGAGTGCGGCTGGTGCAATAAATGTGTTGGTCAGAACTGACGTTTGAGGTCCGTACACTTTGTCAGCCTTCACATTGCTAAAATGTACGCAGCGACCCCACAAGATCGTGTCAGTTGAATGCACAATTTCAGATGCACATACATGTTAATTATGTCATGGGCCAAGAGGATGCACTCCACTACAGTACATCACATATATATACACTTGAAGGTCACACTTGAATTAACAAGCCTGACACTGCTCACCCCAAGGTCCTCCAGCACGTATAGCGCATTCGTACAGCCTTGCGCGCGCGCCCACCGCAGTGTGATGTCAGCCCACTCCCGTGGTTCGTATTGGTGACGGCGAACCCAAAGCTGCTTTTCGGGCTTGCGCTTGCGCGGTTTAGGGCTGTTGGGCCACTTCGCGCCCTCCGTACGTAGCCACTGTGCCGCACGTAGATTGCCCACGGCTCCTGCCCAGTGCAGCATGTCTGTGAGCTTGCGCTCCCACCTGCATGTGAGACAGCATACTATCAGGATCAGCAGACAAAATTTGACTTCAATTAGGGGGAAAACTGATGCAGTTTGATGGTGATAGTGAGGCTGCTGTGCAGTATGCAGAGGCACAACTATCAAACAAAGATGATACTTTGCAGTAATTTGTAGAGTTAGCAGATCTTGATGAAACGACACAACAACAGCTGGCACCATGTGTGCAGCAAGCTCTCCTGCAGCATATGCTCAACTCAAAGGCTGCTTGTGAGGGTTTAAGCCATTTGTTCAGATGCATTAATGATTAAGGGCGCATACTACTAAGACGCACATACTTCGAAGTATGATTTAGGGCGCATACTCTGATTGGCCGCTTGCAGCACCTCCACCTACACAGCCCACACTTTGCTACCACCACTCAGGCGTTCAACGTAGCAGTATGCAGTATATATAGCCACACAACTCCTGCTTGGATGTACTTCAAGATACATGATCACGCAGTTGCTTCAAAGTTCAAGCATGCGCAGAAAGCATACCCTCAATGGCTCATCCTGTGCGTGGATATCTGCAGCTCCAAGCTGTGTCCACAATCAATACCATACTGTGCCTCTCAAGGAGAGATCAGGTACACCCTGCACAATGGTGATTGCGCGCCAATATACGACTCGAGAAAGTGTTCCGATGCACTCCTGTAAAAGGCCAGGAAGCATCGACAATGCGATTGAACGCAGCAGATGCTGTTGCTCACGCACCGTTTACGGCTTGTCCTCTTCTTGGCCATCTGCAGCATCTCCACACTCCCCCCAAAAGCCACCGCCCGCAGGAAAGCATACAGTTCTGCCTTCCACTTCATGTTTTCATCGCTGGCGCCGCCGCCGCCGCCGCCAGCATGAGCGTTTCCGGGGCAAGGGGGGGGCGCGGCCGCGCCGGCCACTTGCAGCCGCGGTGCCCGAGCAGAAGGCGCAGCATGTACGCGTGGCCTCCAGCGGCGGCCCAGCGCAGGCACCAGTCTGCTGTGGTTCGCTGAGACGGGTTCGAGGATGTGTAACTGCTATCGCTGCTGTTGGGCTCCTCCTCGTCAGCCTGCTCGTTGAACTGCACCTCGTTTAGGACCCAGTCGAGCGCCTGGAAGTTGCCCGCGAGCGGCCGCCGCGGTGGTGGCGTCGTATCTGGCGCATGTGGAGAGTGTGTGATTGTGGCGTGTGAGCGGCACGCTGCGTGTGGCGTTTGTGTACATGTGCCTTTCTCACATCCGCAGTACTGGTGGTCACAAACATGACTGAAGTGCCAACAAACATGACTGAAAAAGGGCTCCAATGTCTGCCTTCCGCGCAGACTGCTGCTATCAACTCGTTCTTCAATCAGTTGCTTTTGCTCTGCTGTCCCCAAACTTTAGATATTCAAGGGCAACACGTTCCCCTTCCTCCTCAGTAACCAGCGGCCAGCATCACATGTTCAGAAATCAGTGCTTGCAGTCAAGAATGATACAGTTTAGAAAGTTTAAAAGTGTACCAAAAACTCGATGTGAATAACTGCTGCCACAGTCATGAATCTGATGACCGCAACACTTTTGACACACTTCAACTGGATTGTTTCTGGCAGCAAACAGTCTCGCGCGCAGATGCACGTTGTTTGTGCAGCGCCTGTCCAAAGCGGTGGTGCAAATTTGACTGATGTGACGTGCTGCGATCAACAAATGAAACTGCAATGCGAGCCAGCGGAGACGTTCAGCCTCTAAAAACATGCCGAAATATCACAAACAAGTTTTTTGGGGGTAATTCATGTTCCTTTATTTTCCAACAGACAATGATGTTTTTTCAAATCTGATACCGTAACATAACAAAGAAACTGAACACGCTAAAGTGATTACTAGTGACTATCTTACAGTTTGAGGACCCGATTGATTTTACAAAATATGACTTTTCAGAATGTTGCAAACCTTTTAAAATTCTTTTGAAGTATTTTACAACTGAAAAAAAGCTACTAATCGTCACATGCAAAAAAATTGTATGCCTATGATTTCCTTTTAGAGTTGAGAGCTCATAAAACACCATAATGACAAGGCAAAGGCCGCAGTTCTTACTTCGGTCCCATCTGTTATAGACTGTTGCAGACTGCACACAAATGTCTCACCAGCATCAAGTGTTCACAAGTATACTGAAGCACGTGGATTGCAATAAAATGCAGTACATGTGGCCACATATGCATGAAATTGAGGTGTACCAAAACGGCGCCCCCGTGTTTGCATGATTGAAAGTATGTTTTGAATCAGCTCCCTCCCTCTCAGCATGTGTCTTTTGCATCAACCGGCCCTGCCACACTTGCCACAATCCATGCAAGCACATACATCAGTTTTAAATGAATGCGCTTAATACACATCACTAGCGCAAGTAACAAGTCGGCGTCTACTGACCATCAGGCTGTGCCAATGCCTTTAGATTCGAAGCCAACATCATCAACACAAAGTGTATAATTATTGCATACATGCATCAGTCTAGCATCCTGACCTGTCCCAGCCCTTCCGCTCCCGCAGGCTGCACCCGACACGCTCCGACAGCCAAGTCAAAATGCCGTCTCCCCCATTCACCGCGCGGCACGCTGCCACCATCAGCTTCACGCCGCCATAGCCCGCGCAGTCTGAACAATGCCGCGCAGTCAGGGAGTACAGGCTTGCTGGCGAGATCCGCACACCTAGCGCCGCAGACGGGTGAATCGGACAAAATACTCTGCCTGCATCGCGCCTAGAATCAATGATAGCTGAAAGCAGATGCCTCTGGAAATGCCTTGCATTTGATTACCTGCAGAGCCCAGGCCAGGGCGCCCGCTGTGGCAGACGCGATGGTACCTCCAAGCTATCACTCCGCCGACGCTGGGACAGGGCACCCAGCTGACGCCTCCGAGCGCACGCCATGCCTAGAACGCCAGGGGTGATCTGAAAACGGCAGCACGTGATCACGCGTGCTTCCGAGAAAGGCGGAAGGGTACCGCCACTGCAACCATGCTGCTCGTGGTTGCCGCCAGCATCACCTCGGGTGCGGTGCGCCATGGGTATGGCAGGCTGTTGCAGCGCCCTGCACACGCACCAGGCCTCGCCCGCGCGCAGCAAGCGGGCGAGTTGGACCTTGGAGAAGAAGAAGAAGGTAGCCCAACGTCCTCCAAGGCCTCCTGGCTATTCCACTGTAGGCCATCCGTGCGCTCGATGGGTGATTCTCGCAGTTCAACTCACTGTTGAAGTGGATGAACCGCGCACATCTTGGGGTCACACAGGCTGAAAAAAGGTTTTTCTTCTGAACGAACCGTGATCTTCCTCCTGCTTTAGATCCGATATCTGTCCGGCCAGGTTTTTACAAAGGCTGTTCACCTCGTTTGTCGATGCATTTGATCTGTAAGCCAAGCACTAATACTGCTCGCAGGACACTCGCACGTAGAGAGTGTTGCTGGCAGAGGTTTTTGCTGGAGCACGCCTGGGAGAGTGCTCCGTTGCGTTGTACGCTTATGCCACGCCATACTACGTGAGTTGCACAGCTTTTGCGGGCGACCGACGAGCCACAATTTGGAAACCACTTGACCTGATTGCGGCAGTCAGTCAGTCAGCGCCACCGAAACGGAAACATCTTTCGCTGGCGACGCCGTGCATATTCATCATTTGCGCCCCGTCACACCAAGGTGCCAGCTTAGAACTTGCATGAACTCGTACGAACTCGTATGGACGGCAGCTACTCTAGCACGACGAACTTCTCGTTTCCTTGCTTTAGCACTCATCATGAACTCATGTAGACTTGTGTCACTCTTATCAGGGTATCTGGACGAGATCGCGTCAATGCGCATCCACTGCAGCGCCAAATCACTTCGTCACCCTGACGTAAATGCCTATACACTTGTCACAGCGGCATGGTTCCTTTGATGTGATTGGCGGTGAGGCCAGCACTCCACTCCACTGGCGCATGGCAGATGCGACCTCTGCTCAAGGAGTAGACCTTTCACTCCACAGTATGCGATGTCAGTTTAAGTTGCACGAACGTTATGTGCTGTCGGACAATGGTGCTGCGCAGACAGCAAAAAGACGGCCACCACAGGCTGAGATGTGATGCACCTGATTCCGTAGCACATTATTGCCGGAGTCCACCCCTCATGGCGCACCTATGTGAGCGTGTGTGCCGTGGTTGTACGCATACTTTTATGCGTTTGTGACCCACAACTTTGAACACCGTCTTCTTGGATACCATAGGTACTGTTCACTTGAGAGCAGGTGCGGTCTGAGACTGTCTAACCTGATTTGCCTGAGCATCGCAGTCCTGCCTCAGCTTTAGCCTGGGCCCGCGTCCTCTACAAATAGACTCCAATCCCCATCAAGAGGGTAGGAACAGGTCTTTCCCATCCCCTCTCCACCAAATAAGGCATTACACCTATGTCGCAGGTATGTATGTATGTCTTGACGACTTGCCGCTTGACATGTGCTGCGAGGAGTACTGCGTCATGCGCAATGCTGACTTGCGGGACGAGGCTGCTGCAACTTCTGATCCCAAACACACACCCGTGCTCACGCAGGCAACAGCGCTTGGCTCGAGTTAGCAGTTGCACTCACAGGGGAGCACAATCTGTTGGTGGCGAGCCCATCGTTGAATGAATGTGACGCAAAGTGCATACTTTGGAGACGCCTTTTGGCGACGTCGTTTACAAGTGAGTGTCATTGAGACACTTTCAAATGTCACATGACACGTACGTAGATTCTGTACTAAAAGCTTTGATATCAATCAGCTGGGCTCTTCGCGCCCTGCGCGACCATGGATAAAAAATACAAGGTGACCGCTGACAACAGGCGGTACGGGAGAAGAATACAGCAGTCACATTGTGATGACGGTGTACATAGAGCCATGTGTACACAAATGCATTTGATGTGATGTAAGCCTGGCTTAAGTCCAAGCGCAGAGCAGTGACTGCATGTGATAGAGGGTGTGCACATTGGTGCTCTTCTGATGCTATATGCCCAGCGGCATTGACAGCCGCTGCCTCTCCTTGGTGACTGCGGCGATGGTCCTCTTCAAAATGCGCTTCTCCTGTCTCCGGTGCTGTGAAGCAGAGCCCAAAGAACAATGCGGAGCGCGTCAGCGTGTGGCAGTGCGTCTGACGGTGAAGCTACAACTTTACATACTCCGAGGTACAACAAACAATGCTTCGCCAAAATTTGCAAGTCAAAATTTGTTGAGCGGACCACCAAATGTCCATCAGTACTGTGGCTAATCATTTGCACACCTCACACTGAAGCAGTGGGCCAATCAGGGTAAATGGTCAAGGATCAAGGTGCACTCGTGCGACACGCTGAGATGGTTAAAGCCCCACACATCTTTCTTGTGTGAAATGAACAAGCAACCAAGGTTGTGGCTTTTTTACTATGAACACTAGTAGTAGTACCGCCAAGGCAGAATTTGTTGGTGGCAGCCACCAGAAGCCGGAGCGCTGGACCAATGCATTCTGACACCAGTCACACAAACTATTTCAAGGTATACAGTTTTATCACTGGCAAGCAAATATCCGCATGAGCTCCAAAACCACACGTGCAATCCGCAACAGGTCCAAAAGTACCAGAAGTGTCCCGAGTAAGTGACACTGCCGTGAAAAAATCCTTCTTTGAAAAGCGCAGCTCTCGCTCTTTGGATCATAGCAACCCCACGCGGCCTTTCTCCCTTCATACCGCGCTCGCAAGTGACCTGGCTCTTAGCTCGCTTCAGATGGTTCCACACATGGGCAGTGTTTTACACGTGCATCAACAGCGCTCAGGTGCACACCACTGTAACTGGCAGCGTTACACTAGCTGAGCGCTGCCACAACGACACGCGCGTGCCTTGCGCTGGTTCTTGAATGGGCATAACGTTCGGGCATTGAGCTAAATTCGACTACATCGTGAGCAGCGCGGTCCTCGCCCAATACTGCCACGCTGCCACTCACAGCATTCATGGCCATACAACGCTGTCTCGTCTAGCAACACTGCGTTGTGAGCGGCGCGGCTATCGGCCGGTCCGGCCGCGTAGTAAGCAGCGCTTGAGCACTGTCGTATGGCCGCGAACGCACCTTGACGGCAATGCTCTGGTTCTTGGTGAGCGCGCCAAATTCGCTACACACTTTCATGCTCAGCTGATCCGACTGCGTTGTGAGCTGCGCAGCTCCGAACCGGCGGCACGATTGCATTGTGAGCAGCACCCGGCGCGCTGCCACACTGCGGCGCACGCACCTTGACGGCCATGCGCTGGTGTTTGGTGAGCACGCCGAACACGCTACACATTTTTGTTATCAGCAAGTCCAACTACATTGTGAGCAGAGCGGAATCAAGCCGGTCCGACTGCGTTGTGAGCACTGCCACACTGCGATGCACGCACCTTGACGGCCATGCGCTGGTTCTTGGTGAGCGCGCCGAACACGCTACACACTTTTGTTATCAGCAAGTCCAACTACTTTGTCAGCAGAGCGGAATCAAGCCGGTCCGACTGCGTCGTGAGCTCTGCCACACTGCGGCGCACGCACCTTGACGGCCATGCGCTGGTTCTTGGTGAGCGCGCCGAACATGCCGCGGTCGCTCATGACGGCCGTGTCCTGCTCCTCCGTGGTGGGGTAGCCCTCCAGCGCGGCCTCGCAGGCTGCCTGGATGAGGCTCAGCACGCGCAGCTCGTTGGCGTCGGAGATCTGCAATTGCAGTGGAGGGGTATGTAGGCAGGTACGTTCGTGATGAGGGGGCTGGTAGAAGAAGCAATTGCAGTGGAGGGGTAGGTATGTATTTTTGTAACGAGGGGAGTGGTAGACGAAGGGGTTGGCAGGGCGACAGCGCTGCGGCGTTGTGAGCCCGCCTTCATAGCTGAGTAAGAGTGCATTGAAACAATCCTGCTGCACAAAATGGCGAGCTGCGGTGAAACGTTTCAAGGGTGCTGCTGCAGAACGAGGTTCAACAAGATCAGGAAAAAACAAAACCTGAAAAGTGTTGAAGACAACACCGTCAACTCATGCCAAGTTGCTGCCAATTGTACTAGCTGACTACACTTGTGCGCATTCATGCAAGTTTGGTCTGTCGTGTGCTTCTTTGGTGCGATGCTTGTTTGGTCCTGCACTTCAAAGCTTGCCTTGTTTGCGAATTCTAGCCGATCCAGTTCTACCCCCGCCTTGTTGTCTTCAGGTGCCAAGCAGATGAGGCGCAGGTACTGCAGAGCCTCGTCAGGGTACCTGCGTCAGTACAAATGCAAAAGGGGGGGGAGAGGGGGGGTGACGGCGTAAGCATCAAAATTCCACAGAGTGTGATGTTGCGCCAGGTGCAAGTGCCTGACTGACGAAGTGTAACAATTGTGGAGTGCAACGCATCGCACACACAAAAAAACAGAATAATGTGCATTGAAAGAGTGCTTGCAGAGCTGTTGAGCGCTGCGGTTCCACACGGGGTGAACTCTGCCATTCCAAAGTGAAGGCTGCACAGGAGCTGATGGGCATCGGCATGCGGCACAGCGCAATGACCGCAACTTTGCAGATGAGTGCTGTCACAAATGTCAATGTGGTGGTGGTAGCACAAATTCAAAGGGACGAGAGAAAAAGGCCAAATATGAGAGCTGTGAATGAGCAGCACCTCATGTGACACCAGAAGGCGCCATGCCCAACTAGTTTGAGCATGTCATAGTGCACGCATCCTCGTAGAGTTAGGAGGCACACCCTGTCGCGCCACAGTACCTTGGTCCTTACCTTTATATCAACTCTCAAACGTGCTGCACCAACACTGAGTTTGTTATGCCTCTATGCTCGTGATACCTCTAAAACATTAGCGAAGCGTGTGCTTGATTGCTTTGATGCAAACACTAATGTTGAAGCACTGCGTGCCGCATACAACGAAAATACAATTCACAGTTTCAACATCAGTTGAAAGAAATATGTTGAACACAATTCACAGTTTCAACATCAGTTGAAAGAAATATGTTGAACACAATTCACAGTTCCCACATCAGTCGACGCACCGGTCGTTGTACATGGGGAAGTTCATGGTGGTGGGCTGCCCCACGCCATCGAGGAAGGCCTTCTTCTGCGGGAACAAGGGGTCATTCCCATCCAGCGCCACCGTGATGTCCACAGAGTTGAAGGGATTGCGGTCCAGTGCAAAGCCGTACAGCAGGAGCAGGTCCGCGTTGGATTTGGGCCCGTAGCTGATGTAGATCTGGCGGGCAGCGGGCAGGGGTGAACGTGTGCGCCTTTGTGAGATGAAAGGCTTTGCAGCATTTGAACGACAAACCTTACAGTACGTGAACACGTATTGTGTTGCGGCCAGGTATATGACAACTGGACTTGCACTGCAAATCCTGCTTACATCACGGGGAAAAAAACTGAATTTGAAGGAGCAAAGTATCGAACATTCGCATGCAAACGTTATTGTACGTCATGTCACAAGCTGTCCCAATTATGAAGTTCTGATAAAATGTTCAAGAACGCAAAAAAACTCAAGACAAATGTTCGACCACATTCAAAGCGCTCAGTGATCATTTTTGTTACTTCTTACTTGTGGCGATTGTTTACTTTTGATTGCATCTTCATTCAAAAAACAATAAATCTGAGCCCGAATTCTGCACTGCGCTATGATTTCATTAAACTGTTATATTTGTGACACCATTGCATATATGATATTTGGCTGATGTTACTCTTCAAGTCGTATATTCTTTTAAATCCTGAACGCTTATGTTTGTCTGACATTGAAAAAAAAAGTGGCTGAGAGATCTACTTCTTGAGGCCGTCATTTATGGGGCACAGAAGTCCCATTCAAACCGGATTGGGCGTCGCCGCATTGAGCCTGCGCCCTGCAAACGTCAGCAGTTCTGCGCCTGTTCGTCTCGAAGAGTCCGTGCCTGATTTGCGTGGCCGTTCTGATTGCCTCATTTTCACGCAAAAGTCCAGGTCACTTTTATTCGAAGCTGGCGTGGATTTGAAAGGGGCGTTTGGGCCCCGATTTCAATTGCGCGATTTGATTGCCATAAAAGACGGCCTGAGAAGCCTATACAATTGATTGTTGTCTTATAAAATCATTGGTTGAACCCTTCATTTTACTGAGAATTGTTTGTAAAGGCATAATTTAAAAATACTGACTTTTTCTCAGAAAAATTTCTTTGAAGGCTCGAAGGATAAGTGTTACTTCTGTGATTACGTCAAGGGTGACAGTGCTTAAGTAGCAGCGTCGTAGCAGCAGTGTGCCGTTGTTGTGGCAGGCCGTTCGCCGACAGTCGACGAGGAGCGCAACCGACAGCAGCGTAGCGTTGCTCCAACATGCACATCACTGCGCTGTCGTCACATGGGTTCATTGTGAACTACGGGCCCTCGTCGAACTGTACATTGTCTTGACGCGACACTAACCCTACGGACACACAGACGGCCCACGCTGACAAGGCACACCTTGCAACCACGTGTTGTGGCACTGTGCACCCAGCAGTAATGCTGCATAGATGTCTCGCCAAGCCCCCCTTGACACTGCTCGCCATCGTGCAGTGCAGGAGAGCGCCAGCGGCATGCTTCCGAACGTACTGGCCGCTTGACCCGCCATCGCTGATGCACCGCTGATTGCGTTCACATCAGTGCAGCAGCACCGCACGACTGGCATGCCCCTATCAAAAAATGCCAGCGAGCATGTACTGTGATCAAGATACACCATTGAAGCCTGCCATCCCCATTCAACCAACATATACTACTCAAACCCGGGTTGGGGTACGGCCAACCCCTAACCCTAGCCGTGACCAGGGCGACACACTCACCTTGCGCCAATGCGTTTTGCTGCTATGAGCGGTTCCCCCTCAGAAGTCATCAATAGCATGATTTTGGACCTGGTATTTTGTTGTAGTGATAATTTATAGATGTGATGTTGCCATTTATGCTTGAAAATTCTAAATGTGCCATCTGGTAGGCACTCATACTGCAACAGAAGCACACCCTAACCCTGACCCTAAACACACACCCCTAACCCAACGTGATTTTGGTGTTTGACTAGTTTCAGACGACAGCCTGGACCCTATCCCCGACCCTGCCCGTACATCAACTCGTCCTGCCTCACCTGCTCCATGCGCTTGTACGCGCGGTCGCTGTACACGGCGACCTCGTCCACCTTCTTGAGCCAGCCCGTCTGCCGCGCATCCACGTACGCATTCGCGAACGGGTTGTGGTTCAGCAGGTCCGCGTACGGCACGAGCGCGATCGCCTCGCCGTCCGACAGCGATGCGAGCCGGATCGCGCGGCTGAAGAGCATGGCGAACGCCCAGCGGAACGCGTCGAACGTGTACGCGTCCGCCGCGAAGAGCGCCGCGTGCTTGGTCAGGATGCCCTGCTGCAGCGCGGCGTACTCGGCCTCGAGCTTGCGCGCCATGCTCTCCGTGGAGCGGATCACGGGGCTGCCCTCCAGCAGCGAGAGCTCCTCCTCGGGCCACGACCACGTCGGCGCCACCTGCGGGCGGGTAGGTAGGTAGATGCGTGGGTATGTATGTAAGTATCGAGTGAGGTGGATGGGTAGGTAGATAGCAGCGTCAGCGAGGCGCAAGGCAGCGCTCGGCAAGAGGCGCGCCGCGCGTGTGACTCTTGGCCTCAGCAGTGTTGCGCTGTGGGTTGCGCACGGTCGCGCTGCCGTCTCTCTGTCGCCGCTTCGATCAGGATTTACAGCACGCTTTATACTTGACTGTAACAGTGTGCACTGATAGCGGCGGTCCCCTAAGCAAGAAGCAGTGCACGACGGGGCAGCTTGTAGAGAGACTTGCGTAGCAGTGGCAGGCACCAGCTCTCAGGTTGCTGCTGTATGCTGGACGCAGAGCTTTGGCAGTATCTGAGGGCAATCTACTACTTTAACACACCGTGTCCTAGTAAAGTAGGTACTGAGGTCAAGTGGGTTTTGTAATGCGTAGCTCGTGAGACGGCAGGATTTGAAAAGAATGGTGACCGACAAACGTGACCTAAGCAAAGGTGTGTTTGCTGCTTATTCCTGCACCTGTAGCACAAAAAAAAACTGCTACTGACCCTAGGAATACAAGTCAGGTTTCAGCAGGTTGTGATCTAAAAAAGGATGATTAATAATTGATTATATTGCAAGTGACCGTTGAGGAGCATGCAGAAAGTTGCCAGCATCCACACTGTACGCCGTTGACTACTTCTGTTGTACCCCATACATACTGTGATTGAGAAGCGAACCTGCCGCGAATTCAGAGTGCATGCCATCAGGCTAGCAGGCTTCAGTGAAGTGCAGGCCGCTGCTGTTGGCGAAGAATGACGAGGCAAATGACTGCTAAATAAAAGTGCAGAGTACGTCTCTAGCTTCAAGCGCTTCCTCAGGTGCCGTGAGCCTCACCAGTGCCCTTGCAGGTATTGCTGATGTCTATAAAGTGTTTCATGACAAGCTTTTATAGATCAAGGTCTCACAAACGTGCGCTAATGACAGCACTTGAGAAAAAATTGCCCTGTTTTCCACTCTTATTCGTCTGTAACCCTCGTGCGTGTAACATCAGCAAGCACTCGCTCTGCCGAGCTCTAACTGTCAATCTGCCTGTGTGTGTCAGTCACCATCCCGCTGATGCCATCAGCAGAAGCAGCTGCTGCTGCAGATATGTCACACGGTGCAAGCCTCACGCGGCTACTGGTGCTGAGTGGCTACTACACACTCGTCAGCGTATACCAACTTCGCTGGTACACTAGTCAGCGTCAACGCACACTAACTTCACTTCAGCAACAGCAGCAAACGGCAGCATACGCGACACAGTATCTACCATTCTGTGGCGTATATCATGCAAGCCCAGGCTACATTCAGTAATACGCATGTTGAAAGTCATCAATTATGAATAGTTTTATGGAGTGTTGCTGCTGCTGCTGCTGCGCCCGCACTTACAGCAGACCTCTACAACCTGCATCATGTACTCGTATTTTGCTGTGTTGTCTATGATTGAGAGGGTGTGAAGCACGTGACTGGGGCTCTGTGCAAAACTGTCGCACCAGTGGAGCAGACACATGGTCCTTAGCTCGGCCTGTTGAGCAGTAGGACCACATTATAAGCATACTCCCATGGCAGCAGCAGCTGCTGCTGCTGCGCAAAAAACAGGTAAGCCATGCGCACCTCAGCGATGCGGCAAATGTTCAGCAACTGACTGGTGAGCTAGCACCTGAGACGACACAGCAGCGCTGAGACGACACAGCAGCGACCGCAATAGTGATACATGGCGTACGCGGTGCTGAAACGCGGTGTGCCACGTTGATTAATAAAAACGTCGCCTTTATTTTGTAAACATAGTACCAACGCAAAAAGAATGCGCATAGGGCCCATTCCAGTGATAAGTTTCAAAAAGACCTCACCTCGTCTAGTGTGGGCAGCACATTAATGTACGGCGCCCAGAATGAGTCCTTCCCCTTGGCCCGCTCCCCCATCAGCAGCAGGGCGATGGCAATGTACTCGCTCATGTCATCCGTAATGACGTCGTGGCCAAACTCCGTCCGCGCCCTCTCCTTGGTGAGCAGCAGATCCAGCGGAATGTGAAACAGCTCATCCCCCTCCTTTATCTCCCTGTTGGCAACCATGCCACGCCCTGCTCGCTCGTTCTCAGCCTCGTCCACCGTGTCTACTGCGACAGCCAGACTGTGAGGAGCCTGCCCCCAGTCGCTCTTGTCGTAGACCCACACCCCATTGTCAGCGAGCCAATTGAGCAGCGCTGAGTTCTGTTCTAAGCGCTTGTCCGCTTCGCCGGCTGGCCCTTTGAGTCCCCGCAATTTGCTCCCTGCTTTCTCCAGCCCCTCCAGGCCTAGCAGCCCCCCCGTGCTCTTGCCTTGCGCTTCCTGTAGAGCCTGTATCCACGGGTCATTGCTTTCTGCTTGCAAGGGCTGCAGCACCGTTCTGCTTGCGGTGGTGGTGCTGGCTAATCGATGTTGACGTCCAGGTCCCAACAAGAATGCTGTAGTGCTGTACTGCGCCAGCACACACATGCAGGCTGCCAGCAGCGCTGCAGAACGTTGATGGCCCATACCCTCTGGTGCTGCCGCCACGCGGGGACACCAATCGTAGACTTTTGCGAAGCAGGCGGCGCGTCTGATTCATGCAAACTGGGCGTGAAGATCAACTATAAGTGCAAGACGGTGACGCTCCATTTTCTATTAACAACACATTTCAAAAAAGCGCTCTGTTGGACAGGCAGGACAGGACAGACATGCTAAAGGGCTGCAAAACTTGCGCCCACGACAGATGAATGTGCACCAGCAACACATGTGCACACACCCTTCCTGAAGAGGTTGAGGGCGCGCAACCCATGACTGAGCAATGTGGGCAGCACTGGTGTTGGCGCAAGCTGCTTGTGAATGTCCAACCCATTTGAAATCGCGCTGTTGCTTCAACAGCACAGGATGCCCAGCAGATTGCCAGAAAATTGCACACAAGAATCAAAAGAGAAAGCCTTGCAAAGAGTACACCGTCCGCATTCAATATTACTGGTGCAGCATGGCTGAACTTCCCGTCGTGCAGTATGCGACAACCCTATGTACACGCACACCACAATTACTGCTGCTGCCACCCGCTGCCCCCGCCGCACGCTGTGCTGAAATAAACCCGCTGTGTTCTCCCTCCCCTGCCACATCTGGCCGGCAGCAAAACTTGCGGCCGGTGATCTCCACAGAGTAGTGTGGTAACCGCTGCGCCGGCATTTATGTACATGGGCTCTAGCGGCGGCGCGCGCGACGCGACCGGCTGCTCCAGTTCTCGGACGATGACTCTGTCTCCGTCTGCGCGTCCCAGCACCACGAAAGGCGCAATCAGCATCAAGGTGCATAAAACAACAGTTGTGTGCATTACACTCAAAAGCGATGCCAGAAGCCACGACAAGCCCACACAGCAAGACAAGCCCAAAATCAAAGGCCGACAGATGCCACATGGTGCTGGAACATGGATTGGCGGGTTCATGTTGTGACACTGCCTCAGGGGCTTCTGCTGCAGCACACATCACGCAACTCGCTGCGCACACCAGGATGGCAGCGCAATCAGGCTCTCCATGCCTTCAGCAGCATGTGGCTTCAGCCAAGTGCCGTCGCATATTTCAGTAAGCTGGCCAACGTTGTTGCACGTTGCCAAATGTTACACACAACACAACAAGCCATCTGCATTGCACACCTACATGCTCTCTTCTAACGAGTTTGCCCCATGTCGGTGAGAAAGGTTTTCACACCACACACCTGCACAGCGCACATGACTGTAGGTACTGGCAGATAACATGCAGATAACATGCATGAACGCATGGTGCACATCGGTGGATGCACACCGTCTCCCTGTGAGGTGTTCAAAGTGTGCAATGCATGCATACCTGTGTGGGGGGGTCCTCATAGCGCGTAGCCAGCGGCCGCCGCTTCCGCTCCGGCTCCAGCTCGGGCTGCAGCTGCAACTCAGACTCGTAGGAACGGTCTGAGAACAGGCGCCGCACGTTCTGCACGTGCAGGTCGGCTAGCGACGGCGTCAGCAGATCTGCGACTCCCAGCTCGTACACGGGGTGAAGTCCCACCTGTGGGTGTGGGGAGTCACGCAGCATCACGCGTTAGTTGACGTTTGAGGTGCAATGCAGGCATGTGTGTGAAAGTCGTGCTGTAGCGCCGGCCATGTGTCTGGTGCAGGACATACCAAGCAAACTACAGAGCGCAGACGTTCG
This sequence comes from Tribonema minus, assembly GCA_017506865.1. Lineage (NCBI taxonomy): Eukaryota > Xanthophyceae > Tribonematales > Tribonemataceae > Tribonema > Tribonema minus. The sequence goes on along the minus strand of JAFCMP010000065.1, from coordinate 261,711 downwards.
CGAGCAGAGCTTCAGCCTTCCCAAAACATCACCGCAGTGCAGTGCGCATGCTCTGAAGCAGGGAGGCTACTGTGATCCGGCAACTCCCAGTACAATCACAACATGAAGACTTGCGGTATGGTAACACCACTCTGCGTATGCATCTCTCACCGTCGCTACGCCCTTGAAGTCGGCCTCGTGGGCCTGTATCATGCCGGCAGGGCGGCAGTCAAACACGGCGCACTTGGACGGCGGCCTGTTGATCTTGAGGGTGGCCTTGAGGAAGCCTTGCAGGTCGCGCTCAAAGTCGTCCTCAGCGCTCACCTGCGGCACACCATACATACATACCATGCGTCCACACACTTGCAAGTTTAGCATATGCTTTCCAGTGACGTGCAAGAGAAAAAAATATGCCTTGTCTCACCAACATGTCACCATGGACCTGGCACAGATCTCGATGACGACGACACATAAAAAGTCAGTCATGAATGTGCGCCGACCAGATCCCCAGTCAATACACATATGTAGGACAAACATCAACTTCCAGCGCACGGGCCGAAGCCTCTAGAAGCACATTTCCATGTGATGGCGCAGAGGCGTCACATGTCACGCTGGCCGCAGCAGTGTTCCTCTTGCATGCTGTGGCAGCGCTCGGTCATACTCAATGCACATGCGTTAGAGCGTACCATGCATGCCCTGGTGCAACGGTCTTCAACACGCCGACTAATTGCTGTGAACGGGGCAAAGTGATGGGGTATACTGGAATACGCCACAGGCGACCGTGCGGCCGAGCATGCACATGAGCGACAACTCAGATCCTACTGTAATGCTCAGCAAACATGAGCCTCAGCGGAAGTTCAGTGAGCAATGCTAACATTGAGTACCCACACACGCCCAGCCTGCCACCTGTGAGCTCCAACCTCAACACTGGAATTGATGGTACTTCAACTGCTACATCAAGTTACATTCGCATGTGTGCCATTTTGTATACCTGAGCGCTGACGTATGGTGTCAGGCCTGACTCCTGCAGCGCCCTGTCCACCACCACGCTGGGAAACCGAGATACTGCCGCGCATGGCACGCCAGCCACCTGTGAGTGTGCGTCAAACAAGAAATCACACAAACATACACATGAAGCGTCCACTTGAGATGTACGGCAGGGTTGGAAGCAGCACGCTGTCACCAAGACAACACAAGCGTGCGCATCACAACGAGCGCTCCACAAGATCAGCGTATGAGACCACCTTGATGAATCACAAACACAATTATCAAAAGCTTGGATGATACAGCGAAAAGACTTCTACAACACCGGGTTTGCGTGTTGAAGTTGCATCAGGGGGGTCTGCCTAGGCTTGCAGTGACCACAGAATCTCCTAAAACATTACACGTACAGAGAAGTTATATCATGTGATGCTGTACGCATGTTGCAGGATCCAGTATGACCTCTCTCAGCATGTTTTCTGACTACGGTCATGCACGCAGGGTGCAGTGACTGTCTGACTGGTAGTAGTAGTAGCGCATGGCGGCACATCCACTCGTGCTTCTACAAATTATACAGCCACAAATGCAAGGCCACGTGGGCAACTACCGCGGCAAAAGCCTGACGTACAGCGTAACATAGAAAGTCGCAGGCTCTTTCAACTGCGACAACACCAAATACACGGCAAGACCTGGCAATCATGTATATGAACAGCGTATAGGCACTGATACGTAGGTGCACTGATACCCGTGAATTGAACACTGGTACCTGTTTCTATATGTAGGTACGCACCTGCAGCCTCTCAAGCCACGCCAGTACGCCAACCAGCGGCTTTGAGCTGCAGTCACCCTTGACTACCACCTACTGCATGGTATCCATGAAGTGCCATGCATGTACATTGATGCGCATGCATTGCACACGGTATGTAGGTACGCACCTGCAGCCTCTCCAGCCACGCCAGCACGCCAACCAGCGGCTTTGCGCTGTACTCGCCCTTGGCCGCCACCTCCTGCAGCGTCATCGCAAACGCTATGCTCATCTTCCGAGCCTCAGCAAAGTCCTGTGGTGCGCAAAGAGGAGTGGCATGCTTCTAAGCACCGTCACATAATGATGGTGAGAAGATGCCCGGCTTGTGGCAGTGTGTCTGTGCGCTGACGCCGATGACTGATGCGCACCGAGCAGAGCTGGCAGAAGGCGCTATCGCAGAGCCTGCCCATTGCCATACACCAATGATAAACGAGTGAAGTGTGGCGAAAAAGCCAGCAGGCACGTCACTCCAAGCCAACGTTTGAAGTTATGCCAGTGGCATGTGCGCCTGTCGCGGTGACGTCTGGAGAGCCACCGCCGCTGAGGCGTGACAAGGCGCGACCTACAGCATCAACGGTGCGCCCTCACCTCAGCATGCCAGCGAAAGATACAGAGAACAAAGCTCAACATAATTCGAGTCAAAGCAGGCCAGTTGAAGTTCTGAGAAGAGGACTTTCGCCGCACCTGCGTCCATCTGAACTCGCGCATGATGGCGGTCTCCGGCAGCATGCCAAGCGCGCGCTGGCACTCCGCAACCGTCGGCGTGGACTTCTTGTACTCCTTAGCAACCTCCGCCCACGCCGGCTGCAGCAGTCCCTCCGCCACATCCGTCAGAACATCCAGCTGGAAGATGGCGCCAAATGCCTGATGCGCAATGACAATGCATCAGAAATAGAATGTGAATAGCAGATGGGCACAGCGATCAGGCGTGACGCATTGTGCAAGTCACAGCTGCGCCTTTGCCGACGCGCACGCACGTCAAAGCTAGGCAGAAGCGCAGGTTGACTATGTTACTCTAGGGAAGTGTGTTCTTGCGCTGAAATACCAGCACTGATGCTCTGAGCCTTGAAAGGAAAACCAAGTGCGTGTATGTACAAACACCACTGGAATAAACAAATCAGGCGCACGTCAAGCCCAGAGGAACGCAGTGCACCAGGTACCAAAGACGCCAGGCAGCACGTGCATAACGCACACAGTATTGGACGCACATGAAGCATGACGTCGCAGTGATAAGATGGACACTATCCAGTTCCTATTGCGGCTGATGGGCACACACATGCCCTTCTGTTGAAGTGACACAGTGCTGGTGCATGTGCCTGCATGAGTTCACTGCACATGGCCTCTACAGTAGACTCTATGCAACGCCAGCAATCAGCATTTTGCAGCATTGCCGTGCACAAATTCGTCGTCTGCACAGTGGCTCCACAAGCCACTGCAGCGCCGGGCGGTGTGTTTTGGACAGCTTGAGCGCAGGCCTTCTACACGACCAGGTGCAGCCACTGTACTGTGCGCGCGCTTCACAAGCTTCAACGGTGGACCACACGCACTGTAAGTTCACATCACATCAGTGTACATACTTCACCAGTTCACAGCGGCCAGAGCGCCCTCAGCACGTGCTGCTGCCTCTCAGACCCAGAGCTTGGTACAGGGCCCAACATGGAAACTCCAAAACAGCTCACTGCCGACGCGATGACGGCGCCCGAATGACCTCGGTGCAACAGCACGCGTACACCAGAACTTCAACTTCAACTTGTCGAACCTCAGAGACGCACCTCGTCCGGCTTGAGCACGTGCCGCTGCCGCTCCAGGTAGTCCGGCTCCAGCAGCTCGTTCACGAGGCCCGGGTGCAGATCGGGGTGCGCCAGCAGCTCCTCCAGCCGCCGCTTGCGCCACTTCTGGCTGTACGTCGCCTCGTCCACAAACTCAGAGTCGTCGCCGCCAGGGTGCCACGACAGCGGGCCCGTCGCGGAGGCGCGGCGCGAGCCCGGCTGCAGCGGCGGCGGCGCCATGGTGACTGCCATCGTCACTGCCGACGAGCGCTGGTGTGCGGACAAGTTGAGGAGGAAGAGGGGCTGCTGATGAGGGTGTGAGTGAAGACAGGGAATTGTGGTTCAAATAGTAATCGCCCGCATTCTGATTGGCCTGATCCCTGATCTGGCGATCCGATATGCCAGGAGCTTGTAGCTCTGACATTGCTGCTGCATATGTCCTTCTAACGTCACTGGCATTGGCCGCCATCAAGATAGGCAAGTCACCTGTGTCGATGCCGCCAACAGTGCAGGATGAGTGCCAGTACTAAAATCCAAATAAAGTGCCACAAGATGCTGTGGCGAGTCTCAAACTGCATTGGCAAAACAGGAATGGTAGTGTCGCTGGAAAGCAAGGAAAAATGTTGTTGTGAAGCAGGCGCGAATTGAGCAAAAGATGACTTGCAGGGGTGACTGAGCATGGTAGAGCTTCACACATCACGTGCTCAAGCTTGAAGGACAAATGATCAACGGGAATATGAGGATCAGATAGCACACCGATTTTTCCTCGAGCGCCGCAGCAATGCCAGCTTCAACAGATTGCAGGCGGTGAGTTCTCACTTTTAGCCACGATCACCTGCGGCGCATCGGACAAATGGCCTCTTGAATTTGCAGGCAGCAATGCCGACCAGCGTACCTGTGGCACATGGAGGCAGGGCCGTCTCGCCAGCATGTGCGCTCCGCCCCCAGCGACGAAACCATGGACAAATGTGCCCATACAAGACAACACGGCCAAAGCCTTCGCTATCGGAGCCCTGCAGGTGTGCCTGCCATCCCTCGCTCGCTTACTCGTGACCGCAACATGAGCCATGCGGTGGTGTGATGCCGCCAGCGCCTGTAACTCGGTGCGGGCTCCTGTCAAACTGATGTACTTGGTGCTTTCTTTGTGAGCTGGTGTTCTGCAGCAAGTTGTAGCCGCTGTTGTGCTCGGGTCGACGAGCAGGTGGACCTCGTAGCTGTCGGAACAAGTGTGTTGCTGCACGGCAGCTCAAGCAGAAGGCTTGAAGTGCACAGGCCAGACTACGTCTCAGATGGCAATGTCACAAAATGTGACACACAGATCTGCTGTTCGGGGGTTGAGCGGCAGGGAGTTGAAGATCAAAAGTGTAGGAAGTTCAACACCTGCTTGTGTTGTGTCCCAGAGGGGCAGGACAGGATGGTGAAGCTCGCAGTGGTGCCGGCATGCGTGGCGGTGGCGAGCTTGTCGGCGCCAGCAGCGGCGTTCGCACCGCAGTCGAGCTTCACCCCTGCAGTAGGTGCCACTCACAGGCATGCTGCTGCGAGGGGCATGACCATGGCTGCCAACGCCGATCACGACATCTTGTTGAGAGTGGCGAGGGGTGAACAGGCTCACAGACCACCAGTGTGGCTCATGAGGCAGGCAGGGCGGTACATGAAGGACTTTAGGTCAGTGCTGGCTGAAGTTGTATGCTTGAACCAAGACACACGCATACAAAGGTCGCTTCTCTGGTTCTTCTGCATGTCAAGCTGCCATCAAGTGCTGCCAGCATGTAGATTTGTTTCGTCGAAACGCTGATACGCACTAACTCAGCTTCAAACCAAACTAAATGCCTGCCAACAACACTCTTCGACTGCGCCGCCAGACTCCGTTTGCGCAGTGTTTCCCTTGTACGAACAGGAGCGCAGTTGCTTCGGGACAGCAATGAAATTATGCAGCGCCGCATCATCAGCTACTGACTTTTGTCATGCATCAGCTTGATGGCATATTTGCATCTGTTGATTTAAACGCGATTGTGCCTATCTGGTGCAACGCCCGGACACGCATACAATCATTTAAACACAATTCGTTATTGTCAGGTGCACAGGCGGCTACAAATTACGTAAATCCTGTCAACCCAAAATGCCTACTTCCTTCACCTTGTCAATGACCTTTGTGTTGTGCCTTCACCTTGTCAAGAACTTCCGTGTGAGGAATTGCAACGGCACCACTTCAATGCATCTGATGTCAACTCTTTTTTCACAACATTGTGGGTCGATGGAGCCCCCATTATGTGCGAGTAAACACCCAGTGTGGTCGAGCACTTTCACCTGATTCATTGCATGACGAGACAGCAATAGTAAATTATGTGCATGCCCGCCTGAGTCAATTGTTTCTAAAAGGAGAATGAAGAAAGTACACTCCCAACATGTTGAAGTGGTGAATCAGTGTGACTGCAAACTTGCTTTTGATTGATATCCGTGATATAAAAAATGCTGTCAGATAATCTCCTCACCACTGCTCTCACCTGTGTCTGCTCTGCCTCGCTGCACTCAGGGCATACTCGGACAAGTACGCATTCCGGCATCGCAGCGAAACGCCCGAGATCGCCATTGAGCTCTCGTTGCAACCATGGCGGGCCTTCGGCGTAGATGGCGTTATCATGTTTAGCGATATTCTGACTCCCTTTCCTGCAATGGGCGTGGAGTTTGACATTGTCAAGGGGAAGGGGCCCGCCTTTGCGAGCCCTGTGCGCACTGCCGCGGACATCGCAGCGATGAAAGTGAGTGTTGGACCACAGCCATGTGCCACACACAAGCTTTTGTGTAATACTCGTTGCACAAATGTTGAAACCGTTGCTATGTGCGCTGCTGAAGCACTGGCATACAGCACACCAATCGAAGCATTGGTCAGTGCAGCATTCCACTGCTGGCAAGTTGAGCATGCGGTTCTTGATGCGGTAAATGCAGTTCATGGCTTAGCTCGCAGCCAAAGTAATACTGCCATATTATTCGCAAGGGCCCTGTCGTGCGCTTTGGGCGTGATTGGCATTGTTTCCATCACAAATCATGCATTGCATGGTTATGTAGCTCAGGGCTTGGTTTGCAGCCCAAGTCACTGCCATGTCATGCGCTTCGGTCAGTGACAGTTGTGCCGCTACATCAGCTGTGTTTCCATCACAAATCACATATTGCATTCACCTCTTTTGTCACTGCATTGAGCTCTTCAGTGCTCCCCTCACCACATGGCGGCAGCGCTCAGGCCCTGACAAGGTGCATCGATGGCAGTTTTCATTGTCAACAATCCTGATGGTCTTGCTGATCAGCCAATGTGTCGTGGAGCATGATTATTGCAGCCGTTTGCAAGATGTTTCTGCGGAACTTCTCCTGCCCGTTATCTTGGCTCGGAGTGATGTACTTCAAGTTCACGACAGCGCCTTGTAGCCGCCGGCACCCCCTTCAAGTCAGTACCCATTCGATCATCTTCTCCAGCCACAGAACGCACCTACCTGATGTACGCAGCACTTGTTCGCACCAGCTCACATTCATTTCAGCCCATTCCCCCCTTGATCATTTGGTCCAGCCACCGAACGCACCTAGTGTACGCAGCACTCATTCACGCCAGCTCACACTCACGACTCCCCCCCCCCCCGCAGATCCTGGGCGAGCAGGTGGACATCGACGCCGCGCTGCCGTTCGTGGGCCAGACGCTGCGCGCGCTGCGCAAGGAGACGGAGGGCGGGGCGACGCTGCTGGGCTTTGTGGGGGCGCCGTGGACGCTGGGCGCGTACGCCATGGAGGGCAGCGCTCCGGCGGAGGCGGGGCGCGCGCCGCACATGCGCGCCATGATGGACGCGGACCCGCGCCTCTTTGGCGAGTACATGACCAAGCTCGCCGTCAGCGTGGGGGAGTATGCGTGCTACCAGGCGGAGCAGGGCGCGCAGGTGCGAGCCGAGCGCTGCTGTTGTGTTGTGTTGGGGGGGTGGGGGTGATCTGCGCCTGTTTAGTGGATACATATATCTTGCGGTCAGGGTGGGGGATTACGCGTGCTGCCAGGCGGAGCAGGGCGCGCAGGTGCGAGTGAGCGCGGTTGGTATTGAGCGCTGCTGCCTGCGGGGGGGGGGGAAGGCGGCGGGGGGGGGGGGGGGGGGTGCGTCTTGCGCGGCGCGTGATCTGGTGTGGGAAGCTGTTGCTTTTAAATTGCGTATATTCATACAGTACTGTACACATTTGCTGTTTGGAAACACTGACTAATGAAGGGTATGAAGAAAAATATGGCGTTAATTGGACGACAATGACTTGGGTTTACGCATTGGTGATACTGACAGAAAGAGTATTCGTCATTTTAGTATGCCAAACCGTCTCTCTAATGACGCCGACTTTTCCGGTCTAACAGAACGTGTGCAGCAAATGTATAGTTGAAGAACGATTGCAAAAAAAGAAGAAAGTGAGGGAGCTAGTAAAACGCCATCTGTATTAAGGTGTATTGAATCACAACTACAGGGCCAATTTGTCCATATGGCTTGGTTTTGGGGCTTCACGGTGTGTAGTGCGCTTGAGGTGCATCTTCAAGAAGGGGGTTCACCTGTATCGGTGGAGCATTGGAAAACTGACAGGCATGCTGTCCTGATTCTGCTGACGAGGATGAGCTTTGTATTCGCAAAGAGAATAAGATTCTTCAAGTGCTCGGGCATTGATGTTGAAGTTGCTTGCTGGGTGGCAGGATTTTTGGCCGGGTATGATGCTCTTGACGATTTGAATCAAGGAAGCACTGTGCTTTGGCTTTGAACACTTGTAGCCAGAACTGCTGAATACTGCTACTTGAGCAGTGTATCGTTCTAGTTGCAGCTGTGATGGACATGTATTGCGTATTTGCCGGTCAGTGCTGAGAGGTGTATGTGCCTATGTAACATAGTGCGATGGCATGGCGTACCGCACAAAGCGTGCGTGCCCTTCAAATGCAGCTGAAAATGTGTGCATAGAGTGCGGGGAAAACCCACAGCGCAACAGTTGATAACATCAAGCCAGGCCGCAAAGCTGAGGTGCACTATGTCAGCGCTTTAATTCAGAATGAAATTGACACGTGCAGCAGCCCATTGCCCTGCAAATCACACACGCACCATTTGCAACTACTCGTTGGTGCCAGCAGGCAGAATCAAACTTGGAAGTTTTTAGTCTTCATCCGCTGCGCCCCCCCCCCTTGCGATACGTTGATGAAGTGCACGCAAAGATACATTGAAATAGTTGAAGAAGCCCTGTTCCCCCATCACCTCCTCCCTGCAACTGTGCACTCCTCACCGCGTCCTCGCCGCTTCCTTGGTGCCGCGAACGCGCAGGTCATCCAGTTCTTTGAGAGCTGGGCGCACCGCATGACGGTGGCGGACTTTGAGAAGTGGGGGCGCCCGTACGCGGAGATGTCCATGAACATGGTGCGCGAGCGCCACCCGGGCGTGCCCGTCATCTACTTTGCCAACGGCGGCTCGGCGTATCTGGAGTCGATGCGCGGCATGAAGTGCAACATGATTGGCCTCGACCAGCACGTGCTGATCGGTGAGTCACAGTTGAAATTTAGCAGTGGCCGCACCCTAAATAAAAGCAGTTTCATTTACACCTCAATTGCCAACGGCGGCTTCGCGTATCTGGAGTCAATGCGCGGCATGCAGTGCGACATGATCGGCCTCGACCAGCTCGGGCTGATTGGTGAGTCACGGCCTGAAGTTTAGCACTTCAATACCAAATGGAAGTATGTGTTGTGGTGGGAGATGCTCGGTCTTGACCAGCATGAACTCGTTGGCGAGTCGTGCCAGGATGCATACTGCTACAACGAGGAGAATTACTTGAAGTAATTGTTGAAGCGTGCGATATAATTGGCCTCCATCAGCACGTGTTCACCTGTGAGTCACGTGAGGGGGGGGGCGAGCATGGCTCCAGACACACTTGAACAAAAAATTGAAGTTTGTCTTTCTGTCAATAGATCGACCTGGACCAGCATGTGCTGATCAGTCAGTCGCGCCTCTGCGTGTCGCGAGCGCTGCTGCAGAAAGTAGCAGTGCTACATACGTTTGAAGTATTTACTTTACCCTGCTGCACAGCGGACAGCTCATATGCTTTGATACGTTGAGCACTACCATAGGTGGCAGGCACTCAATATGGATCGCACTGAAGACGCCAGTTTTTGCGTTGCACAGCGACAGCGTGCGAGTTTGTGATGGCAAGTAGGTTTTTGCCTTTGCTGCTTTCCTGAGACAGTGTCTGGGTGCGAAATGCAGTCCCGGGGTCATTTTTTAGTGAGCAGCATACAAGCCGCACCACACCTACCTGACACATACGGCGTCAGGCATTGCACATGCGCCATCGCAGGCCTTGCATCTGGCGCAGAGCGAAAGGTCACCAGTGTACACCTTGTGGCAGCATACAACAATTTAATGTAATCAACGCTCAACACAGTCTCTGCGCATATCACGGGTTAAGTGCAGCCTTACTTGTGCAGGTATTTGCGTGAGCGCATGTGTCTATTACAGTCTACATTTATAACATCTTAGAGTATCGTACGGAGACGGCACTTTGTTTGGCGTGGGATGGCAGCAAGCGGTCTGGAGCTGATTGAGCACGCACTGCGATGCCATAAAAACACAACATATACACATTGTGAAATGTTTCTACGGGGGCAATGCGCGCGCGCCAATCCGCAGCTCTCGGGCACCTGCTCGCTAGTGCAACAACAACAAGCGTCTTGGAGCTGGTGAAGCACACGCCATTATGCTGCCGAACTATACCATGTCCACTGCGAAACGTGTCTACAGCATACATAGGTGTACGTATTTGTAATCCACCGGCGCCCTGCGCCTTTCGCGCCCCCGAGTGATGACCGCGCTGATGCCACCCCCCCACACGCCTACTGCTTGCTTGCAGACAGCGAGCGGTCGGCGCAGCACCGCTCAACACCCATTCGTTAACGCATCCCTTCCGCGCTGATGGTCACCGCGACTCCGTTTGAATAGTTGTTGTGCGCCTACTTTCTCCTGCCAAATGCACGTTGACGCGGTGCGATGACCCGACCCATTTACTTACCCCCCCCCCCCCCCCATCCCCCCCCCCCCAATACTCATGTGCCCCCCCCCTGGTGCTCAAGCACCTATCATGCCCGTGTACTCACCCCCACCCCTGATGCGCGTGCCACTTGTCCTCTCACGCGTTGCCCGCCGCAGACAGCGCGCTTCGACCTAAATTCACATGTGTATACATGACCCCCCTGTGCGTGCACCTTACATACGCTTGCTGTTCCGCGCGCGCCCGCTGCAGATGGCACTCGCAGCCGCCTCCGCGCCGAAATCCGCGCGCGCGGCAACGTTTTAGACTGCGCTCGACGCAGCAACGCTCCACACCCGCTCGCTGACACATATTCCCAATGCTTCCCCCTCATGTGACTCTTGCGTTTCCTCCACATGCGCAGAACACTTTTTCTCACTTTTTCGCACGCGCCCGCCGCAGACGGCACATGCAGCCACCTCTGCGCTGGAGCCCGCGCGTGCAGCAACACTTTTTTTAGACAGCGCTCGGCGCAGCAACGCTCCACACCCTCTCGTTGACACGATGATCTAATGTCGCACACGACGCGCGAAGATGCCTCAGCGCGGACGCCCCTGACATCTCTTGCCACGCGTTGATCGCATGCAGTCGGCGCTTGGCGCAGCAACGCTCCGTGCCCACTTGCAGACGCCCCCCTCCCTTGTGCATGCTCGTGACCCTTCCGCTTGCCGGTGCGCATGCCGCCTCGGCGCCAGTGTCCCCGTGGGCAGCATTTATTATCAGATGGTGCTCTGCGCAGCAAGGCTCCACACCCTCTCGCTGACACTCCCCCCCTATGTAATGCTTGCTCCTTGTGTGATCCTTGCACCTCCTGTAACGCGCGCCGCACACGACGCGTGCACGCGCCCCACCACGGACGTCCCTGACATCTCTCGCCACGCCTCAGTCGCACGCAGCCAGCGCTCAGCGCACAACACTCCAAGCCCACTCACTGTGCCTGTGATGTTGTGCAATCTTGCTGGTGACACGCGTGCTTTGCGCTGCTGCGCCCGACACCGCCGCAGACGACGCGCACCTGCGCCTCGGCGCAGACGTCCCCGTGAGCGGCACCATCACCCGCTCAGCGCAGTCGCCTTCTATATACACATGTACACGTGTTCTCGTTATTATGCGAGCTCGCTGACGCGTGTGCCCCTGCACGCTGCTGCGCCACAGACGACGCGCGCCGCCGCCTCTGCAAAAAAAGACGTCCCCGTGAGCAGCGCTGTCACCCCCCTAGCCCCGGCCGCTCAGGAAGGGCTCACTGCAGCTCCGCCTCATGAATTCGATCAATGCGTACATGCATTCCATCATGCGAGCTCGCTGACGTGTGTGCCCTGCGCCGCAGACTACGCGCGCCGGCGCCTCGGCGCGGGCGTCCCCGTGAGTTGCAACGTCACCCCCCGCGCCCTGACCGCTCAGACAACGCTCAACGCAGCTTCGCCTTGTGAAAATATCATACGTTACATATGTGTACATGCATTCCACCATGCGAGCTCGCTGACGTGTGTGCTCCTGCGCTGCTGCTGCGCACGCCCGCCCCCCCAGACGACGCGCGCCGCCGCCTCGGTGCGGACGTCCCCGTGAGCGGCAACGTCACCCCCCACGCCCCGAACGCTCAATCTCAGACAGCGCTCAACGCAGCTTCGCCTTATATCACATATGTGCACGTGTTTTCATCATGTGTCTCATTATTATGCGCGCTCACTGACGCATGTACCCCCGCGCCGCTGCGCCCCAGACGACGCGCGCCGCCGCCTCGGCGCTGACGTCCCCGTGAGCGGCAACGTCGACCCCGACGTCCTGCTCGAGTCGGAGGACGCCATCAGGGCCGCCGTTCAAGACTGCGTCGCGCGCGCCGGCCCGCGCGGCCACATCCTCAACCTCGGCCACGGCGTCATGCAGCAGACGCCGGAGGCCGCGGTGGCGGCGTTTGTGGACGCCGCCAAGCAGACGCGGTACGCCGAGTCGGCGCTGTCGGTGTGATCTGAGCGCTGCTGTAGGGGGGACGGGGGGGCGGGGGGGGCTGTCGTGTACAGGGGGCAGCTAGCGACGTAATTTCTTTGATTGACGATGAGAAACACACACATGGACGGAGCTTTGAACTTTTGCTTGAAGTTGTCGGAGCGGCGAAGCTGTCATTGTGGCCTATGGCGTGCGGCAGCTGGCGCCGCGGTGTGCTGACCTGTTCGCACCAGCGGCAGCAAATGAAATAGAATATGGTGGCAGAGAGCGGGGGACAGACGGAGATGCAGTGGCAGTCTGTGGCTGATCACTGCTGCACCGTGGTAGAACCGGCCGCGCGCATCAATGCATCAAACTTTCACCTTGTTGTGATGCTGCTCGTCTGCAGTCTGCTGTGTTTGAGTGTCAGCCGCCTGCCACTAGGATGGCGTTGCTGCCCTTTCCTTGAAAGTTTGCTTCTAACAAATCAACCTCATGTTGCTGGCGGGATTGACGTCTTGTTACAAAATGACGTAGTACAAGGTGCATGACCCAGCCAAATGTCAGCCCTGTACAGCGTCCTTCCCGCATCACCTGTATTGTTGCTTTGCGCATCTCTTGAAGTGCCTTGCAATGACACCCACTTGCTCCGCAAAAGCTGCTGCTATAGTGTGTCGAAAGTGAGTAGAAGTAGCATTGTGTCATTCATGAAAAATCGATGGTTCTCAAGGAGCATCCTTGCTGGACATGAATGAGGTTGATGCAAAAACAATTTCATGGTAAATCGGGCTAACATCTCTTGCATCGTCCACCCACGGTACCGCTCGCATCTCCATTTTGACTTCATACTTCTCGTTGACTCTCACTGAGACGTGAAGCACATTGCATGTACAGTGCTTTTTATCCATTCTCACTTAGGGCGCGACAAAGATGGTGGTCCAGCTTGCTGAATCTACATGTACCTTGTCACCTACAGTAGTGTCTCAATGCGCATTTACAATCACGGCTGAATGACATCGCCAATTGGCATCCCCCCTATATCCAAGCCCTCTTCATCTGTCCCTGCAGACTCCGCCATGTGCGTCATAACACGCAATGAGTACGTCATGTGGCGCGCTGCCGACAGAGCTGAGAGCACGCGCGCCATGAACACTAAACCATGAAGGCAGCGCTCAACATGAACCCACCTGTGTGACACGGAAGACTCGAGCGCTGCTGCCAGGCGCATTCGGTACGGCTTAATGCATGCATTATTATTCAGGCCCATCGCCGCCCTCATGTGCCTCCTGCAAGCGAACCAATTCAAACCGTTGCGCAAATCATGCCTGCCGTGTGAGCTATGCAGCGCCGAAACAACTCATGTCCGCCAACTCTCGGCCAAATGCTGCTCTCTCAAAGACCTCATCTGGGGCTGCCGCGCGCACTCTGAACTCAAATACTTCGGAAGTACACCTTTCGCCGCCTGCCCCTGTATGTCCATGCGCGCAGCTACAAGGCGTCTGTGGGGCGCCTGGTGGAGCGCTGTTGCACAGCACGCCGTAGCGTCTACGCGCGTCGCTCCGACGTTTGAGTGGCGGCGCATGCGCGCGCAGCGTGCAGTGGTGTTCACCGCATCGCAGCGACAGAACGCAATGGTGTGTCGTGAACCTCCCGCCTGTTCCCTTCTACTGTGCGCCAGGGTTCATGTGTGGCTATCCAAATGCCTGCACACAGCCCGGCGCACATCTCTACCGCTCATTCAGTCTCTCACCCTTTCGGTCCGACTTCACCAATACACACAGCTTGCCTCCCATAACCCCCCTCCAACCTCCGAAAAAAGGCGACTCTCCGTCACTGCAGCTTGCTGCCTGCTGATCCTCTGTACGCGAGCCGTCAACTGTCGTCGTTTGCAATTTTAACATACGGTGTGGCAACAGCTTCACCCTGCGCACCACCAACTCGCGCGTGAGCTGATGCTGTCGAGCTTTAAGCTCAGCTGCTACCGCGCTTCTCCGCTAGTGGCCACGAGCGTTGCTGCCAGGCACCAACGACGCAGCACGTGCACCAACATTGCCCAATGCATCCCTGGCGGCCACCGCAGCAGCAGCAGCGGCGCCAGCGTAGGAGCCGCCACGCATTGCCGTGCCTGCTCGGGCGCCACGCTGTGCAGGTGCCGCGGGCGTTTGGTGCACCGGTCACGCATCGTCGCCTTCGTCCTGTTGGAGGGAGCGTCAGCAGCGATATCAGGCGAGCGACCGTAAGAGTCCAGATGTACTTCCAGCTCACAAGAGACTGAACAGCGCGTTTCATTGCCCCGACCTGAGCAGCGCATTGTACTGAATTGGAAGCCTACGTAGCCATGGTGGTATGCGAAGCAACTGTAGTTTGGTGAAGTAGACCAAAATATAGGTACGCTGTAGCTTGGTGGCAGCGCAGTGCTCTGTTGCGTGTTCCCTGACTTCATCAGACGCTTCAAAGTGACATACACATGCTCATACTCTGAGGTACGTTTGTGGACGAAGGCGCTTCCAGGCCGGCGTTGCAGGTGTACCACCGGAAGCGCGGTCCCAAAAAACCTTGTGAACACTCACGCATGATGAATAAGAGTACACAACTCATATTATGACAACGAAAAGTAGTCGTAGGGGGACTTAATAATAGTGTTGAGGCCTCGCAACATCAGCAATCTCCTGGCAAATGCAATTGGGCTTTTGTGGACAGCACGACTGAGCGCGTTGCCAGCTGTGGGAACTGAGCGTCACTTGCATTTCCAAAGTGGCAAGACGCGCTTCTAGGAAACATATGAAGTTAAGGATGACATCTGCTGCATGCTCACCTCGCCTTCCTCGAACTCTGACTCAGAGTCTGACTCCATCTCAGAGTTGGACTCAACAGCGGCAGCGCTGCTCCACAATGCGCCGCCAGCGTCTGACTCCGCATCTGATTCTGACTCAGACTGCTGCAGCTCGTCTGCCAGCATGCGCGCCCGCTGCTGCTCAGTCGCAGTCTCGCGCAGAGAAGCTGGCTCGTGCCGCTGCTGCTGCTGCTGCTGCTGCTGCTGCTGCGGTGGCTGCTGCTGCTGCTGCTGCTGCTTCTGCTGCTGCGGTGGCTGCTGCGGTGGCTGCTGCTGCTGCTGGTTCTGCGGGAACTGCTGCTGCTGCTGCTGCTGCTGCTGCTGCTGCTGCTGCTGCTGCTGCTGCTGCCGCTGCTGCTCCTGCTCCTGCTGCAGCCGCTGCCGCTCCTGCCGGTCCTCCTGCCGCAGCTCGCGCAGGCGCTGCAGCTGGGCCTGCTTGCGGAGCCGCTCGCGCTCCTTGTCCTGCGCCGCGTGGCGCTGCAGCACGTGGTGCGCAACCGCCTTCGTGACGGGGTCCTTGGCCACCTTCACCCCCTTCTGCGCGGCCCACTCGCGCAGCCGGCGCCAGTCCTCCTTGTGGCGCGCGAGCTCCGCTTGCTTGGCGGCGTCGGCCGTGGCACGCAGCGCGGCGTCCGCGCGCCAGAACGCCTCGAAGCGCGCCATGCGCTGCTCTTCCGAGACGAACGCCGTGTCGAGGCGCGCGTCGTCGAGCAGCCACTGCCGCCGCAGCGCGAAGGCGCCGCTGCGCGCCAGTGTCTCGCCGCGCTGCGCGTCGCTCATGCGCACGGCCTGCGCGTCGACCTCGGTCTGCCGCTGCTGCTGCTGCGCGCGCTCGAGGAGGCTGTCGCGCAGCACTCTCTCCGCGTTCAACGCTGCCGCCGCTGCGCTGTGGAAGTTTCGTAGATGTCGCTGCCCATGCTCTCCCTCGTCGTACGTGGCCAGGTTTCTGACCACCATCCCCGGCAGCGCCGCCTTGCGCGCGTCCGCTCGTGCAAGCAGACGCCGGATGAAGGCGGGCGGCTGGTGCTGCGGCGGGTCGCCGTGCGCCGCTGCCTGCTGCGCCTGCGCAGGTGCCTGCTGGGGCTGCGCAGGTGCCTGCTGCAGCGGCGCCGCCTCTGGCGGAGGCACGGGCGGCGCAGGCTGCTGCTGCTGCTGCTGGTGGTGGTGGTAGTGCCGCAGCTGCTGCTGGTAGCGGTGGTGGTGGTTGTGCTGCGGCTGCTGCTGCTGCTGCTGCTGCTGCTGCTGCTGCTGCTGCTGCTGGTGGTAGTGCTGTCGCTGCTGCTGGTGGTGGTGCTGGTGCTGGAGCTGCTGGTGGTGCTACTGCTGCTGCTGCTGCTGCTGCGCTGCGCGTGCTGCACTTGTTGAAGCTGGCGCCGACGCGCGCTGACGGGGCGCCTCCTCGTCCTCTACCGGCGGCGCACGTGCGGCAGCAGCGGCACGCTGGGAAGGCCGCAGCGCCATGGGCTCGAGCGCTGCTGCAAACGCAGCAGCAGCGGCTTCCGCAGGAGCCGTTGTGGCAGACGATGGCGGTGACAAGCGCAGTCCCAGCGGCGCAGCAGCGGCGGCAGGGGCGGCGGCGGCGGCGCGGTTCGCTGTCGCCGCCGCGCTGTGCTGCCGCACGTACAGCCGCTGGCCAGCCTCCAACTGCTCTGCAGTGAAGGCCTGATGGGGGGGGCGGAGGCGATGGCAGCAGTACCGTTCGCCCCAGTTCAAGCAATGTGATGGCAGCAGATGCAGCAGAATTGTATGCTATGCATGTGTGCACAGCGGACGCTTGCACCATGGACTTCTACTGCGGTTGATGCAATGCATGCTGACAGTACTCGAGTCAGCAACAGCGCTCCAATAACAACTGGATCTGCCGCCGCCGTCACTGCTGACGCCGCCGCTGCGCGGAGGTTCCTGCCGTCGGCGCGAGTGTGTTCCGCGTGATGGCAGTAGGCGCAGCGGCGGCACTCGCGTCAAACTGCAAGCCGGAACTTCGCACAGAAAATACTGTACTCGGCGGCCTGACCAGCCGCACTGACGGTACTGAGGTGATCACGTAACATGATGCCCAATAGAATTGCCCATGCTTGATGTTCAAACAGGTATTGCCATTGCTGCGTGCACACCCTGAACGAGACCCCAAACATCACGGAGGCACTTTAAGCGGTGAACTATACTTCTACTTGACCTCTACTGCTACTTGAAGTATGCTCACCAACCTGACGCTCCGCGCAAACGCGTGCTCCTGCTGGCGCTGACGCGCGCCGCAGAGACACATTACACGAATCAGGAAGGCGTTCTAACAAACGGTGAACATTACTTCCACTTGCCCTCCACTGCTTCTTGAAGTACGCCCACGTACCTGACGGCGGGCTGCCGCTGGCGCGGACGCGCGCCGCACACGTACCCCTTGAGCTTCTTGAAGCCGCGCCGCAGCTCTGTCATGCATGCCCCTATTGAGCTGCCGCAGCAGACCGTCGAATGGCAGCACCAGCGGCGCTGCAGCAGCGGGAGCCCGCGCCGTGAGGCGAGTACTATCCGATGAGCGTGAAGCGGCGGCAGCAGCGGCGCCGCCAGCGCAGCGCGAGTGGGCGCGAATATGAATGCCGCCACAGCCGGGCGCAGGGGCGGCGGCGTAGCTCGCGCGGAGCCGCCCGAGGCTGCTGCGCCGCCGCTGCGGCGTTCTGGCTGCGCTGCTGCCAGTAACGCGCTGACTCCGACCGCGCTCTGTTGGCCATGGTTGGCGCTGCAGCGGCGGCGGCGGCGGCGGCGGCGGAGGTGCTGGCACGTCCGGCAGCAGAAACGGCGGCAGCAGCGGCGGTGGCAGCGGCGGCGGCGGCAGCGGCGCGCGCAGGCGGAGCTTGGGGCTGAGCGCTGCGCATCAACTGGGTAGCGTACATGCCCCTTGTCGCGATGGGCGGCTCTGGCACAAACGCCTGCGGGGCAAGCGTTTCGCGGCAAACGCAAGAGCGCAGGCCGCTCAGTTTCAGGCTTGATAGGGGGGCTTTAACAGGGGTGCCAGCGGTACACAAGTGAAAGTACAGAGTGAGTACACTGAACGTGCGCAGTGCTGCCACAGCGCTCAACTACTGCTACATCATCACCGAACGCGGCAGGTGCATGAAGAGAACAGACTTTGAGCACAGATATACGATGCCACTACAGTACATACGGAGCCAGTACAGAACAGAGTACATACGTTTTGCCCCCCCCGGGGCCAGCTCGCCAACATCGAAAGGTGTGGCAGCGCCATGAAGTGGAGGGTGGGGGCTGCTTGTCTGGCGCGCCTAGCATGTTTCACCAGCCATGGTGCATCTGGCGCGCCGCAGCAGCACCTGCCACATTTCAGCCGCACATTTGGAGCCCCTTATCACACAGCACCAGCAGGCCAGAGGAGCATTACGTTCGAGCTCGCGGCATCGGCAAGGACATGGAAAGCTTTGCAGTTCGCCTCTCAAGCAGCACGAGCAGCTACTTCCCTCCCCTCACGCCACCCAAGGATACTATCTTCGGGCCTTTTGGCACCGTTGATTGTCATACCAATTGCTCTTCGAGCTGATCCGTGGCTGAAGCAGAAGGAGTGGGGCTCATGCAGCTGTGCGCAGCTGCTGCAGACTACGCCTGCTCGGCCGTCGCCAGGGCTCGTGCCTTTTCCGCCATGTGCCGACCAACCTGCGCTTGAAGTTCGCCACCAAGGACACTATCCCGGGGCTTCACGGCACCCCGGATTGTTGACCCTACTCCTATGGAGTGTTGTTCGTGTGGCGGCAACCCGCAGCTTCTGCTGGCACCTCTGGCCCCGACTGCTGAATCGGCGACATCGGACCTGCGCTGCCTCCACCAGCACTTGCCGCCGTACACCGCATTTGCTGCCCCAGCACCTCACATCTGGACACTATCTTGGGACCTAGCGGTACCCTTGCTTGTTGTTACACACACTCTTTCAGAGTCTTGTCCGTGGGGAGGGTCAGCGATGCGGCGACGGCGCAGGCAGGTGGCGGCTTCGCCTGCTTGGTGGCCTACGCCGACGCAGCGACCGAGTGTCAAGCCTGCTGCCTGCTGCGGCAAGATCATCAACGCGAACACCAACACCTGCAACCACACCGTCGAAGACCGGAGCCTATCCGCCGCCGTCCCTGCCGCCGGCGATGGCGCACGCCTTCAACCCACAACCGACACAAGGACACTATCTTGGGGCCTCGCGGCACCCTTGATTGTTAGTCATACAACTCTGCGGAGTGTTGTCCAAGGCATGTGGTTAGAGAGCGGCGCCTGTGCGCGGCGACGGGGCAGGCGGCGGCAGCTGCTTGGCGGGAGCGGCGCGGAGGAGCAGGAGCAGGAGCAGCAGGAGGAAGGAGTTCGCAGCAGGGGTTCCAGTGTGCGGCCGGGGACACCGGGGGGGGTAACACTAGCAAATAGAAGGGCGGGTTTTAGTAGATGTGCTTGCTGGAGTGACAGCATCAGCCTTTGCAGCACCAGTGCCTGGCACTTAGTGATCCATGACCATTGTCCTCAGTTCTGGGCGCTGCTACCAGTAGCCCAGGCCTGCACAAAGCTGTTCACGGTTAGGACCATTTTGGCAGAGACACGGGAGGCCTCAAAGTGGGTCTGGTCGTGTAGAGGCAGTAGCTTAGGCACTTTGGTGCAGCATGATAGTGGGGACCGATCGGGGTTTGGGTGGGGTTTGTTGGGGTTGGGTTGGACTCTTCGTAGCAACAGCATTGATACCCTTAGCACCAGTGCCTGGTGCCCAGTGATCATTTTGCCTAGAGGCGTGATTCAGACGTGTCAGCAATGTCCTCAGTTCTGGGCGCTGTCAAAGGCGACCCAGGCCTGCATAAATCTTTTTCAAGACGGGACAAGTGTGCCTCACGGCTGGGCAACCCTAAGTAGGGTTTGGTTGTGGGGTGTTGGTGGTAGTGTGAAGAGGGGGAAGCCTGTTTGCGGTTGAGTCTCTCTTCGGAGAAGGAATGTTGCATTGAGTGCACATCCAAAGAGAGGGCTTTTCGCGCCCCTTGCGAAGCGAAATTAATAAAAGTACATTGTTGCCACAGCGCTCAACTACTACAGTGCAATGACCAATGTGCGCAACCCTAACCCTAAGCAAACGGCATTGACTCTGAGCAAAGCGGAAGCATTGGCGTGAGTGAACTGCTGACCGATGACGCAAGCTAGCACACACTGCCTGCGTCGCGCCGCACACGCGGCGGACTGCCGTACACTACTACACTTATACTTCAAAGTACAGACCATGACCGTGGCTGGTCGGTATGCAACTTCAACTGGTGAAACACCCTGGCGTACCTGCGCATGGGCTGATGTCTGAGGCGCGGCTGCGTCGGCATCATAGCCACCCTTCGCTCTTGTGCGCCGCATAGCCCCCTCAGTGCTCAGCACAGCGTCCACGGCGCGCTTGCGCCATGCTACCATCCGCTCGTCACTGCCAGCGCCCTGTGAGTTTGCAACCGATTTTTGTGTGAAGCTGGTGTAGATAGTAGATTGTTGAGTGCGCGCTATCAGCTTTCACTCCTGAACTAGTACCACTTTTCTGGTCATTATGACCAGAATTGCTACAAACTTGCCACTTTGGCAATCGGGTCTTATGGCAGCATCGGGGAGCAGGGGCGGCAGCTGCTGGAGGCTGTGGCGACGGAGTATGCCAGCAGGATGTCAGTGCCCGGAGGAGCGCGCCCTATAGCTCTCAAGGGCATCGCCCTGGCGCGCTTACGCTCGGCACTGTCGGCAGCGCTCCACATGGCGTACTCTGGCCGTGTCATGACACACATGGCAGAATCCGGGGGGGGGGGGCACATGGAGGAGGACGTAGGGGAGGATCCCGAGATGCCATTTGGCGGCGGCGGCGTTTGAGTGGTTGTCGTTGAGACACTTTCAGAAGTCACACGACATGCAGATCCCGTACAGCAGCATCAAGTTAGACCGTCATCTGGGCTTTTTCGCGCCCTGAGCGAGAATTAATAAAAAGTACAGCTGACTGCACTCAATGCTGTGCCAGTTACACAGCTGGCGAAATCATTTCACGGCTGCATACTGTGGAAAGCTCTGAAGAAGTTGAAATGTGTTTCAGGGGCCTTTTGGTACATCCAAATCGCAGCTGAAAATCATGATACATTCCACTACACTGGTGCATGTGGCAGGGGCAAGGTGCTGACTATTTTCGAACTTGACAAAAAAAAGCACCACCCCCAACGAGTTCGAACACAGAGAGCAAGCAATTCGAAGTACGGACACACTGCTCACCTCCGCGTCCACAAAATTGGCAGGCCGGCGCTCCTGTCCACCCAGTGGCTCCAGTCTACTGCTCGCGACGCCAGCCTCTTGCGCCTCATGCCCCACCACCACTCTGAAGATGGCCGCCATGCCACATAAGAAGGCCCGAGCTTGCGCATCTTCGAGCGGCGTAGCGACACCAATGTCGGGGTCGTTCTCAAGCCAGCTACCAGCCTTGCAGGTGTCGAGCAGGATGTCGCATATGGTTTCCTTGATCTTCACGTCGATGCGCTCCTGGCTGAGGGCGTGGACAACATGCCACACGGTCAATGCTCCGTCCGGCAGGTGCTTCGCGAGTGCCTGCACAATGCAGTGCACATTCCTGATGTCGCCCCAACGGATCCCTGAGCTCCAAAACTCGGAGGGGACGTGTCGGTATAGTCCTCTAAGCCTCTTTGCTGCAGCTTCCACCACTGCACGGCGTTGCCACTGATGGCTAGGGTCGGGTGCGCCGGAAAGATTGACCTGATGATTGATGGGTGAGCCCTTTCGTGACTGACCTTGCGGTGAAGCAAACAGGTCGATCTGGGCCCATGATTTCTCTTCGCCGGTATCACCACCTGTGTAATCCATGCTACCCTTGCGGGCAAAGCAAGTGTGTGCGAGCCTCAATGCAAAAAGCCGTTGACGCCGGCGGCTACTAATTAAGTCATTAGGGTTTGAGACTAGGGCTCTGAGTTCTCAGCTTGTGGATTTCTCTTTGCTACATCGATTATGTGTAGCGTAGCTCAACCGAGTTGTGAGTAAAAATCACTGTAACAATGACGTCGAAGTTGCTGCGATGGCGCACGTGCTTCATGATTCCATCCAACGCCCCGGTGGCATGTCAATGCAAATCTCCATCAACGACTTGAGTGTGCTCACTGTCTGAAAGCAGTTTAGATTAGAAAACCCATTGACGATCTGGGTGTGCTCACTATCTGTTTACAGCCCAGACAACAACAAAAAACAGAACGTTCTACTGGTTACAGTGTTTCAACTACTTCTATAGTCAATGTATTAGACTAAGTGACTTTTTTCACAAGTACTACTGCGTGCTAGGCATTCATGGGTCTTCACTTTTATCACAATTAATTGGTTTACTCTATAGTGTGGTAGCATTTTGTGTGCCCTATGCTTAGGGCTTGCTGGGCAGTGACAAGTGGGAGCGTCACCTGTCTTGTCTGTACTTGCACAATGACCACTCTTGCATGGATCCGATGGTTTGTGGTGTACTGCTGCTTGCACAGCGCAGTTCTGCTGGCCCAGAGAAGCCTTGTGTCAACATTGGAGGAGTCTGACGCCTACGACAACCACCACTGCCCCACCACCACCCCGAACCCGGCGATCGAAACGACCATCGTTGGAAAAGCACCTGAACATCCGGGTGCGACAGCATAGCCGCGGCTACGACAGAGAGGCCTTGTTGCAACATTGGTCACGGCTCGCGGCGCATGCCTATGCTCTTTGGCGGGCGGCGGCGAACTGGCGGCGCGCGCCTACGCTCACTTGGCGGGCGGCGCTGCGGTCGCGGCGCGCCTGCGCTCCTTTGGCGGGCGGCGCTGCAGCTTGCGGCGTATGCCTACGCTCACTTGGCGGGCGGCGCTTACGGACGTGGCGTACGCCTACGCTCACTTGGTGGGCCGCACTGCGGTCGCCTGGCGCGCCTGCGCTCCTTTGGCAGGCGGCGCTGCAGACGCGGCGCGCGCTTACGCTCTTTTGACGTGCGGCGCTGCGGACGCGGTGGGCGCCTGCGCTCTTTTGGCGGCCGGCGCTGCAGTTTGCGGCGTCTGCCTACGCTCTTTTGGCAAGCCGCGTCGCGCTGGCGGCGCGCGCCTACAAAGTTCAGAAACACATTTGGCGGGCGGCGCTGCGGATGCGGCGGGCGCCTGCTTGGCGGGCGGCGCTGCAGCTTGCGGCGTATGCCTACGCTCTTTTGGCAGGCGGCAATGCGCACACGCGGCGCTGCCGCCACCGGCGGCGTGCCTATGCATCGCTGTGCACGCAGCAGGCGGCGGCGCAGCTTACGCGCTGTTGCACTTGAGTTTTTGCGACTGCATGCACACTGCCCATACGTTTTTCAAGTTGCCGCTGACCGCGGCTTTAGTCTAAGTGGCAGTGACGTCGGGCTTGGTAGTGACAGCTGGCTGGTGTGGGTGTTCTCAGAACGGACATGCTACAAGCCCTGTACTGGCCAGTTTCCGCTTGCATGCTAGCAGCCCAGCATAGGCGCATTCAGGCCATTGGCATGATAGCTGGTTGAGCGTCCCCTATGCCACCTCGCTGATCCGACGCGACTCGCTAGGAGCCGGGGCCCCGGGGCGGTGTGCGGTAGCATTCTGTGTGCCCTGTGCTTCGGGCTTGCTGAGCAGTGACAAGTGGGAGCATCACCTGTCTTGTCTGCACTTGCACAATGACCACTCTTGCATGGATCTGGTGGTGTGTGGTGTACTGCTGCTTGCACAGCGCAGTTCTGCTGGCCCAGAGAGGCCTTGTTTCAACGATAGTATATACTTCTGAAGTATATGTATTGACTGGTCGACCCCTACCTCTTACTTTCAGCTTCCAAGCTAGCTTCATTTTACTTACAAACCAGCTGTCATAATGTAAGCATTCCCTCCACCATGCATCAGTTGAACTCAAATAGGCGGGCGTAGCCGTAGCGTTTTAGAGTCACAACTACAAGGCTAGTGCGAGAGTCAGTATATAGAACGTATAGAAATATATATACTCAGACACTTGTATGTACGAAGGCCCCACAGGAAGCCGGACGTCCCGTATTCAGTTGTTATAGGGCTGACAAACTATGCCGCAACTTGGACCTACTAGTCCGTGCTGCGTCACAAGAGCTTTGCATGATGGTGGCCTCTTCGGCCAGTGACAAGAATGGGGGACGCTGTCAAACAACAGAGCAGCAGAAAGACCGACGCTGGTTGATTGGTGGTGGTGGGAGCCACAACAGCAGTGCTTGCTGTGGCTGGGGGCAGAGACGAGGGAAGTGTGTAATAACAGATGGGGGCTGATAAGGTGACGCTCCACATGGGGCTTGAACTTGGGAGCAATTACAGGGGTTGGACCCGGGGGCCGATGATCCATAGCACCAGCAGAAATGCGGGGGTGCAAGAAATGACCCCGCGCCGCACCCGCCGCTGCACGAATTAATGCTCATCACTGGCAGTTGCTGGGCGATTTGCCCAAAAGCAGCGAGCGATATTCTGGACTCCCCTTCAAGTTGCTCAGCTGCGGATGGCGGGCTCGTGCAGGGGGGGGTACTACTAGCAGGAGGGCAGGTGTGCACATGCCATTGTGTGGGGGCGCAGAATGCTGTCAGCACAAGCTCAGTTTGTGCGACGTGTGTGGATCATCATGGTGTGTACTGTAGGCACCTACTGGCAGCGTGATGCGGCATCTACCCATCCCAAGAAAGTCAGACAACGATCACTGATAGTTAGTTGCATTTGAGATGGGAAGAGTACGTGGGTCCAAGGCCTTACATGAGTGAAGGTATCAGCTGGATTTAGCCTCGGGACAATTCGCTGCAATATATACTGATCGAATTGTGGTGCTCGCAAAGCCAAGTTCTCCGAACGCCGAGACAAATTTGCATCCGCAGAGGCTGAAGCAAACCTGCGCTTCACGCAGGACCGCAGTGCCCCGCAGCTCTAGCGTACAGCGCGGAGCACAGGTTTCCACACTTGGAATTTTGGGAGGGCCATAGTGCACGCGTTTGTGTAGTAATGCAAATACTCGGTTTCCAGCAGAACCCACCAAGGGGCCGAGGGGGGGGGGGGGGGGGCTAACTTTAAGTTACTAATGCGTTCAGTCACGGAGCTGCTGTTGCCATCCTGCTTGCCTCAGGCTCTAGCAGTCTGCGATTAAGCAATCTGCAGCACTTAGTTTTAGCAGCTGCATGCTCAATATACAGCCATGCGTACCATCAACTTCGCCATTCTGCTCTCTGCGAGAGGGGTTTAAATGTTGACAGCGGTCAACGACTCAGTCTGTTTCAGGTGTTTGTGCCCAGTAGCTGGAGTACATTAGTACTACATAGTATACTAGAGTGCATATCGTCACAGATTTGTTGCCATCCTTTGCATCCGTGCATTCTTAGAGCTAACAACGTCCTTGCGGGGCACGCACCACATGGCATTGGCAAGTGCGAATGTACCCTCCGCCTGCTGCCCTGTGCATGCGGCATCATGAGATACTAGCAAGTGTCCATGCCAGAGACCAACAAAGACATTGAATCGTCAAGCGTCAGCAGAATTAAGACCAGCATCTGCATATGCACAATGGCATGCGCGCTGTGCATGATTGATGGTGATGCGGGCTGTGTCATCTGGCTTGAGGTGCCGCTGCTGCCGTTAGCGCTCGCGCTTCTGTAGCAATCGCGCACAAAGATGCCAGTGGCAGCTGGGCTCATTCGATCGCAAAGTCTCCAACTTCATCCCTCCCAGGACTCCCGAAAGGTGCTTTTCAATTGAACTCCATACTTGCCTGTTGGTAATCATGATGCAATTGGCGTACCCACATCAATGATGGCGGTGGCGTCACCTGCCTCCGCCGCGTTGCAATTGTACATAGTAGGACAGTTGCGGTTCGGCTACCGCGAGGCCGACGTGCACAATGGCTTCATGGAGTTGCCAGAGGGCCTGTCGCTGCCGAATTGTCTATTTTCAGCACGAGCGCCTTGTAACCTGAGATGCAATTTGTTAGGGGGGGGGGAGGGGAGGTGATGTGGATGCTTGGTTACAGAGCACGCGAGCGTGCGCTTTGGGTAACTTGGGGTTGGGGTAAGGGGGGTTAGGGGCAGCAGTAGTACGATTAAACTTTGAAGCTGGCGGGTCGCGCTTCGTCTTTGCAAGTGGAGATTCGGTTGCGCACTGCTGCAAAACCCAGCGCTGACCCGCGCTACCGTAAGTGCCTGCTGATGCGCTCGGACGCTTTGATTATGTGCAGCCGGAGCCGCTGCAACCTCGACTGAGCGTTGCTGCAACAGCTGAGCACTGCTGCAAAACCTGATTGCTAAGCTGCTGCGACCGCGTGCGTCTCACAAACTGTGCGTCAGCTCGCAATCCTCGAGTACTTGTTTGCACAAGTACACCCGGGACCGCTGCGGCCACGGTTGAGCGCTGAATAGCTACAACAGCTGAGCAATGTTGCAAGCGCTGACCTGCTGCCTACCACGCGCCGCATGATGTCGTGTGCAAGCTCGCCATCCCTAAGTAGTCTTACATGCGGCCACGCTTGAGCGCCGACTACCTATAATGAATGAGCAAAGCTGACCTGCTGCGACCGCGCGCCTCACAATGTCGCGCGTCAGCTCGCGATCCTCAACTGCTTCAAGCGGCTTGTATACATCTGGAACCACTGTAGCCACGATTCAATCGCCAGCTGAGCGCAGCGCGTACTACGCCGCCGCCAACTCGCGCTGCCGCACCAAAACCCAGCTCAGCTCAGCCTGTTGGCTTGCAGCAAGATGTGCGCCGCTGCCGGCATCGTAAAGCTGTGGCGCCGCCGCGGTGCTCAAGCATCAGCCTGCCACCTGCCGCCGCACGGTGCGTGTGTGCCGCTGCCCTCGTTGGGCTGCAGCGCTGCCGCAGCGCTGCTGTCGCGCGCTGCGGCCGCGCGTGAGGTCCCGCTGCCCTCGCTGAGCTGCGGCGCCGCTGCCGCGCTGCCTCTGTGCATCGCGCGTGTGTCGCTGCCCTCGCTGAGCTGAGCTGCGGCGCCACGGCGGCGCTACGTCATGCGCCGCCGGTGCGCGTACGCCACTACCGTCCTGCGCCGCACGTGCGCCGCTGCCGTCACGCGCTGCGCATGCGCTGAATAACTTAAAGATGCCCTCGCCGGGGTAAGGCGCCACCGCAGCGCTGCCACCGCGCGCTGCACGTGAGGCGCTGCTCTCGCCGAGCGCTGCCAGTGCGGCGCAGCCTCTGGGTGCCGTATGTGCGCCGCCACCGTTGCCAAGCGACGGCACCGCCGCAGCGCTGCCTGAGGCTCCGCGCACTGCACCGGGACGTGCGTCACCACCTTTTGTTGAGTGCCGCCGCAGCGCTGCCATCGCGCGCCGCGCGTGCGCCGCTGCCTTCACAGAGCTGCAGCACTGCCGTAGCGCTGCCGTCACGGTCGCACGCCGCGCGTGCGCCACTGCCCTTGCCGAGCTGCAGCAACTTCGTGGCATGAAGTTGCACGCATGCTTCTCCACAGCCTACGACTTGAAGATGGACACTGGCAGCACTGGCGCAGTGTACAGTGCTCATAACACTGCCGAGCCGCAGTTGCTCGACCTGTATGATAATCGTGGATGCTGTTCGATGAAATGGCGTCATGTCGGTAATCTTGAACAGCGTGGTGCCGGCGAGCAGCTTCCGACCTGATGCGCGCCCGCCCCCACGCTGGTCCTACTAGTAGTCTGGCCGTGTCATGACACACATGGCAGAATCCAGGGGGGGGGGGCACATGGAGGAGGACGTAGGGGAGGATCTCGAGGTGCCATTTGGCGGCGGCGACGTTTGAGCCTCTGAGTGATTGTCATTGAGACAATTTCAGACTGTCAAACGACATGTAGATTCCGTACAGCAAGCTTCAAGTTAGATGCCATTCATCTGGGCTTTTTTGCGCCCTGAGTCAAGAATTAATGAAAATTGTACTCTTACGAGTATCACTAATATATGCTTTGTCATGCTGCACCACCTGCTACTACTACTAGTACCACTAGTAGTTACTACTACTACAGTAACTACTACGGAGCCAGCCTCATACCGCTCCGCGCCACTGGCACCTGAGGCTCCTAGCAGCTGCCTGAGTCAGTGTTTATATGCAGGTGAATGTAGCGCTGCTCTCTTGGCATG
The DNA here is from genome assembly GCA_017506865.1 of Tribonema minus. Taxonomy (NCBI): domain Eukaryota; class Xanthophyceae; order Tribonematales; family Tribonemataceae; genus Tribonema; species Tribonema minus. Next base: position 233,250 of record JAFCMP010000065.1, on the reverse strand, counting down.
TAGGATCCTTACAGTTGCAGCCGCAGCAGAGTCACAGTGGAGCGTCGTGTCCTGCGTCATGTGCCAGATGTCCGCCAGGGCCCGTGCCCGAGGCGGGAATGCCGTCCTGTACCACAGCGGTGTTGCTCATGGCCTGCAGGCACACGTCTGCACGCATGTAGGCTCGCCTGTTCCGCCGTTATAAGCAGCGGCGATTCTCTGCCACCAATTGGTCCTCAGGGGCTTATGTGGGACAGGCACAGACGGGGTTACGGCTGGATGCTGCGCCCCAGTATACTACTAGTATAGTATATATAGTTTTCTGGTGTTGGGCGCCGCTGCGTGCCACAGCGTGGCATTCAATAACATGGCGGCGTGTCCACACGCCTGTCGGCGCCGCGCCCGCCACGCTCCTTCGGCGGCCGCGCTTGCGGCGCGCTTCGCCGCGTCCATCCCCACGACCGCGGCCGCCGCCTCCGCGTGCTCCACACTGCCGCACTGCTGCCGCTAAGACGTCTGCCGCGACGACAGCCCCCGTTGCCCCGCCCCCGGCCACCGCCGCCGCCGCCTGCGCCACCGCTGGCACAGAAAGGGGGCGGACGCCTCCATACCACTATTGATCCTTCATCATGCTGATTTGCCAGAAAGCGTCGCGCTCCAGACCTCGCAGTATGCCTGCGATAGCCTGCCGCAGATCTCCTGTACAAGGGGTCACGCCGAAAGGCTGCGCTTTCTTGCTCGCGCAGCGCGGCTGTGCGCACCATGCTGTCTAGCACAGTGCGCATCTGCCAGTGCTTTAAGTCGAACCGTGGCACGTTGGAAAGGCGGTATTGCTGCTTGCAGAACGGCGCCAGGCCGCGCTCCACCAGCATCAAGGTGATGGCAACACACTCAGACAGGTCCGGCAGCTTGCGCCCTTTCTCGCGCGCGCCTGTTCTCCGAGCTGTGACACTTTAACGTCAACCTTGCACGCTCTATGGCATTGCGCGTCGGCATGCCACCTTGTGTCGCCTCGCCGAGCACTGGCGCGTAATCATTGATGACCGTGGCGGCGCCGTCAGTCAGGTTGATATTGGCGAGCGCGTCATCACGGGTCCACGTCAGGCCCTAGCCGGTGTCAATGATGGCTTCACGTTGTCCCCTGGGACTCCCATGTACATACCTCCCAAAGGTCAACTAGGGGGAAGGCCTTGGGAGGGGCGCGTCATGGTGACACTCAATTTCATGTGACACTCCAACTTTACTGCAACCCTAGGATTATCCTAGGGCATCCTCAAGGTGGTAGGCAGGTCTGCAGGGTGTGGAAGCGGCACCCTTCTGGCCACAATGACTTCTGTGTTCGCAGGCTGTTCGCAGGAGTACAAACATGGGGGGGCGGGGGGGAGGTTAATTCACAATATTCACAGGTGAAATTAAAAAACATATTAAAACAATACGATGTGAATGTTTCGTTCGTTCGGGGAGGTTGCTCACTCCAGAGAGCGCACGGATGGCCTAAAGTGAAATAGCCAGGAGGCCTTGGAGGATGTTGGGCTCCCTTCCCTTTCCTATTCAAGGTCCAACTCGCCCGCTGCTGCGCGCGGGCGAGGCCTGGTGCGTGTGCAGGGCGCTGCAAGAAGCCTGCCATCCATGGCGCACCGCACCCGGAGGTGATGCTGGCGGCAACCACAAGCAGCAATGGTTGCAGTGGCGGTACCCTTCCGCCTCTCTCGGAAGCACGCGTGATCACGTGCTGCCGTTTCCAGATCACCCCTGGCGTTCTAGGCGTGGCGTGCGCTCGGAGGTGTCAGCTGGGTTCCCTGTCCCAGCGTCGGCGGAGCGATAAGCTTGGAGGTACCATCGCGTCTGCCACAGCGGGCGCCCGGCCTGGGCTCTGCAGGTAAACAAATGCAAGCTTCACTATCGGCATCTGCCACCGTCTGTCGTGATTCTAGGCGCGATCCAGGCAAGAGTATTCACCCGTCTGCGGCGCTATGTGTGCGGATCTCGTCGGCAAGCTTGTACTCCTGACTGCGCGGCATTGTCAAGATGGTGCTGCATCAGAGCCAGAACAAGTGTGGCAGCATACAGCCTGCTCTAGCAGTTGTCGCAGGTGCATCAGTGTTGACTGTCTCTGTCACACGCACCCCACTGCGGCAGCAGACGAGCATCTGCGCTCGTGCGGCAAACCCGCCAATGCAGACGCGATATACCACTCCTGGTAGATTGTTGACATTCGTGTCAGCAGTCTCGCTTACGTTAACAAGGTGCCAAGATTCCTTGCACAGGTAGCATAAGTTGACTAAGTGGATATGGTGGCACTGTTGGCTCGTGGCCAGTTGCTGCAGCAGCGGCGACAATGGTGATTGGTGGAAGGCACTTGCGGCTAACCATCTCTTGTCACTTAGAGCTCTACGATCTTTTGATTCGTTTTCATATAAGTTGATTATGGTCACATCGACATGACCATAATACTCATGCAGCAAGCTTGCGGCTGGTGTGATCAGCGGTCATGTGTTTGTTTGTACTGAAAACATAAACTGTTTTCAGTATGATCATGATACAGCTGCTCGTGACACCACAGCTGCTTGTGATACTACCGCGACTTTTGACTGCAGCATCACACAAACTTCTGGCTGCCGTGATACTGCGCCTCACGGTACACGCTGCGCAGGAAGAAAAAGCTTGCTGATAGAGATGTGTTAGCTTTGTGCTGCAGGCAGGAGTTATGGCCAAACTGCAGCCCTCCTCATGCCAAGGAATCATGCAATGCGATGCAGTGCTTATGGTTATGCTCTGTGTCACGCGCTAGGCATTTGGATGTGAAGACCAGGCATTTGTTCATGCCTGGCCTTGGTGATTGTGGCGTCGCGGCTGTGCGGGAGGCTTCCCTAGGTCAGTGAACGCACGGCACCACGCTGCGCAGCACACCCTGTACTGCCACGCAGTGTTTGCCTCTAGGACTTCCTTGGGGTACTGTCGGTGGCTCACGACCATGAAAGCAGACCTGGATCGTGGGAGGGCACAATGCGTGCGTGTCCTTTTCTGGGAGCTTGGGGAGCCGCCGCCCCCTGCCTTCCAGGGCCGTCCCTCACATCCAAATGCCTTCACATTCATGTTGCGATTGCAACAGTACCAGTATCAGTCCGCTCTACCTACATCTAACTTACCAAATGCTGAACTTACACTACGCAAACCGCACACATCAATGCTCACAAAACAGTTGCCAGAATGCACATTAGTGCTACTGAAGACTTAAACTTAGCCCAATCCTACTTTTGAGCAACTGCGAGCACCTATATTCTTGACGAACAGTTTACGTAGCTTTCGTGTATTCGTGATGAACAGTTTACGTAGCTTTCGTGTAGTTCCCCTGCGATTGGTCTGCACCTTGGCGTGGTGTGGGGGCTTGACACAGAGATTGGTGTCAAACTAAGCCAGACTATAACATGACGCGTTATTTGACAGTGCAGCCGGAGCCACATGCAGTTTGTCTCAGGTCAAGGATGCGCTCTATGACCACACTGCAGACACGAGAGGTGCCCCACCCCCCCCACCCCCCCTTCTTCCTGTGCAGGGACGTTGGTTGCCGAGGCGCGCCTTTTAATTTTCTTTGCCACATATGATTGCCCAGAAAGAGCACTGATCATATTGCCTGATCACTCACCATGTACTCCTTGACCCAATCTTACTGCATATGTGCAGCAACAGAGGCACAGATCACGCGTACATATGGAAGTTTCTGTGAGCCACTAACTTGCTTGCCTATTTTTATGCATTTAATCTGAGAGTACATACAACCTGCTTGATTACTTGCATACTGTCAAACTCAGTACGATCAGCACCTTCACAGAACTGTCCAAAACCTGCTTGATTATGCAAGCCTGCTTGATTACTTGCATACTGTCAACCTCAGTACGATGAGCACCTTCACAGAACTGTCCAAGTCTCTTGCTACCTGCTGACCACTTGCCCGCTCCTACTCATCTTTGTATATTCCACCTGTTCACCCACTTACTCTCTGACCCTACATCTACTGCGCCCATGCAGGTGCATCACATTTCTTTGACGGCAGATCCGCAGCTACAAGGCTCCTATGGCCTTCTGACTTGCTTATCCACTCGCATTCATATTGAATGAGTTCGACCTGCCTGCTCATCTGCTTGCTCTTTTGTCACTAGACTCAGTCCTCGTTGCACCTGTGCAGGACCAGTCTTCACTGACTTCGTTTCCTCTTCTACAGATCCAACGCACGGCTGGGCTTGATCACCCATTTGCGTTCTACTCATGAGTCATTCATTGCCTGCGCTGCGGGTGAGCAAGAGGCGCTGCTGCTGCTGCTGCTGCCGCGATGGTGATGCGCGCAGGGCTACGGCCAGGGGGGGGGGGGGGGACCTCTGTCGCGGGGCGGAGCAGTGCGGCCGTGCCGCTACGGCGCACTATACTTTTAATAGGTAGCAGAGTCAAGAGGAGTCCTCCGCCCTTCCCTCCCCCCCCCCCCCCCCCCCAACAGTCACTTTCTGTTTGGTGAGGAGCGTAGTGTACATCGCAACCAACTGCGGTTTCGCAGCTAATTTCCTTTTTTAAATGAATGCGCTTACCACATGTTTCATTTCGCAGCACAACCCCAGTGGCTTTGGCTCTCTCCTTCACCTGCTGCTTTGCTGCTGTGATTAATTGCCGTTTTGCATGTGCATATGATCAACTGAGGATGAGAGGATTCCTCAAGTGACTGTTTGGTGTGTATGTGTGTGTGTGTGTGTGCGCGCATGCTGTATAGTTGTTGTAGTGTCCTAGTACGCCAGTGTCAGTGCCGTGTGCCACAGTTGAGTGCACCGGCGTCATCAAAGCGCCTCCGCTGCCCCACAACTGCATGGCTGAGGTACATTTTATGTTGACCGCTCCAAGAGTTTCAGCTGTTGTTGACCAAAAAGAAATGTTCTGAGCGACTGTGGCCAGGCTTGCAGAGTGTGAGTGAAATAGCGACTTCAAAGTATGTGAATTGATTCATAGTTCCCGGGAATGTTCGGGACTCATGATGACGTCCTGGATTTATTCAATGTCCACATTGCTCAGCAACACCTTGTGTTGCTTGCTGGCACGCTTTTCGTGGGAACCAAGCTGGCACCCCGTCCTCCTAGCTCGCTGTCCAAGTCCCTCGCCATAGAAGGTTCAGCACCCCTCTGAGCCTGCCCCACACCCTTACCAGGACTCCTCTTGGCCGATATGTGATTGCTTGCTCACTCTGCATCAATTTGTTTCAGAGCACTTCACTTGCACTGCAATTGCCGGTCAACTGCTTGGCACTGCTTGCCCTGAATTTGCTTGTCAGCACAGCAGCGTTCAATCATGAGGCCCTTCTCTCGTGGTTAAAGTGCACCATATGAGTCATTGAGCACCAGGTAAAGATGCGTGATAAAAGAAGCCATCGATGGCAGCAAAGCTCTCATGCCTCTTTGCCCCCCCATTCTGGCTCTCGAAAAGGTCCCACACGCATGCTTGATCCATGGGAGTGCCTATGCCACCTGACACTCACGATTCCGCTTCATCCCCAGACACACCCGGTCGCTGCCTCCTCGTTCGCGTTGAAAGCACGACAAAAGTGCTGTTCTTGTGGTGCACGTCGCCAGCCAAGATGAAGGCATTGCTCCCACTGGCATCGAGAGTATGGCTAAGTGCCACCTTTGCCTTGCGCGCTCTGACATGGTTAGCACCGACCCGGACAGATTGGTGGTCCACTGCCATGCGCATGGTTGCTGTACGCATGCATATATTTATAAAGATGAAGCACTGCCGCTACTAGTGCAACAACGGATGCAATGCGTCGGCGTCGCAATACGTGCCGGCATCACATTCGCCGACGCACGCGCGTTGACACAGAAACGCCACTGGCGCTGGGACCGCAGCTGGCATGCCTCCGCTGTCGCACACATTGTTATTGCCCGTTTGCACAAGTTTAGCACCAACGCTTGCACTGCAAGTTCAGCAGCGACGCGTGTTGCTGCCACGGACAAAACTGTTGTATGGATATATAGTGTGGATCATCTCATCAATAAAATGCGTTCTGGATAGCCTGTGACTTCAAATTTGCAGAAGTCTGGAAGCAGATAATCTTCAGCACATTCATCCGCTGTTGACCATCACACTTCATTATACAGAGCAGTCGTGAGTAATGGGGCGCAATGGATGATCTTGCACTATGTCGCCAGCGCAAGGTATGGATGGGGCTGACTGCAAGTCCAGTGGTTTACGAATGTGGCTCGTAGGTCGCCCGCAAAGGCTGGGCAACACACGAGGTATGGCGTGCTGTAAGCTGACAACGCAACGGAGCACTTTCCCAGGCGAGCTCCAGTAGAAATCTTTGCCAGCCAAACAGTCTCTGTGCGAGTGTCCTGCGAGCCGCACTCAGTCTTTGCTTGGCTTCAAGATCACATGTTTCGTCACACGAGTTGACAGCCTTAGCGCAGACGTGGCCAGACAGAGGTAGGTCGGAATCACCTGGCAGGAACACGAAACGATGCACGGTACGGTGCATCGCAGGAACTCTATAGGTTCGTTCACACTCTGTGCCCCCAAGATGTGCGCGGTTTCACCCACTTCAACAGTGAGTTGAACTGCGAGAATCACACCTCCGAGCGCACGGATGGCCTACAGTGGAATAGCCAGGAGGCGTTGGAGGACGTTGGGCTACCATCCCTTTCCTCTTTAAGGTCCAACTCGCTCGCTTGCTGCGCGCGGGCGAGGCTTGGTGCGTGTGCTGGGCGCTGCAAGAAGCCTGCCATATATATCCATGGCGCACCGCACCCGAGGTGATGCTGGCGGCGACCACCAGCAGCATGGTTGCAGTGGCGATACCCTTCCGCCTCTCTCGGAAGCGCGTGTCATCACGTGCTGCCGTTTCCAGATCACCCCTGGCGTTCTAGGCGTGGCGTGCGCTCGGCGGTGTCAGTTGGGTGCCCTGTCCCAGCGTCGGCGGAATGATATGCTTGGAGGAACCATAGCGTCTGCCACAGCGGGCGCACTGGCCTGGGCTCTGCAGGTAATCAAACGCAAGGCATTTTCATAGGCATCTGCTTTCAGCTGTCATGATTCTAGGCGCGGTGCAGGCAAGAGTATTTTGTCCAATTCCCTCGTCTGCGGCGCTAGGTATGCCGATGTCGTTCAGCAAGCTTGTACTCCCTGACTGCGCGGCATTGTCCAGCCTGTCAATTCATTGACAGCCTCGAAGTATTACGGCCGGAACAAGCGTGCACGCAGCACGCAGCCGCCGTAGCGCGCCTTTACCGGCAGGTGTGTGACCATCTGTCACACTCACGCAGCAGCGCACTGAGCGCACCTCCACTTGTGCCGCAACACCGCAAGTGCAAACAATCTGCCGTTTCTTCCAGACTGGCGACTGTCTATTCAGCAGTGTCGCCTATGCTGCCCCGGTGCCAACTGCCCTGCATCGGGCAGCATAGATACACGGTGTCAGATCTACATTACATGGCCATAGTGCTCGCGCAGCAAGCCTGTGACTGGTGTAATCTGTGGTCAAGTCTTTGATTGTACTGCAAACATAACCTGTTTGCAGGGCAACTGACACAGCTACTTGTGACACGATCGCCGCTTGTGCCTGCAGCATCACACAGACGTCCTGCTGCCATGACACCAGTCTCGAGGCAATGCCGCGCAGGAAGGAGAAGCTTGCTGATCGACATTCGCTAACTTGTGCAGCAGATGCGTATTTTGGCCAAACTGCAGCCCGCATCATGCCAAAGAATCATGCAACGTTATGCAGTGCTCATGGTGATAGTCTGTCGCGCGCGAGGCATTTGGATGTGAAGGCCAGGCAATTTTTTTGCCTGGCCTTGGTGATTGTGGCGTCGCGGCTGTGCGGGAGGCTTCTCTAGGTCAGTGAACGCATGGCACCACGTTGCGTAGCGCACCCTGTACTTGTCCAGGCCGTGTCTGTCTACAGACGATTCTGGGGTACTGACGGTGGCTCACGACCATGAAAACAGACCTGGATCGTGGGAGGGCACGATGCGCGCGTGTCCTCTTTTGGAGGGCTTGGGGAGCCGCCGCCCCCTGCCTTCCAGGGCCGTCCCTCACATTCAAATGCCTTCACATTTTTTCTGCAGCGCAAAGTATCAGTATCAGTTCGCTCAAGATGCCTACATCTATGCAAGATACCTCAACCAATTGCAACACTCACACTACGCAAACCACACATACTAAAGCTTACGATGCAGTTGTCAGAATGCACATCGGTGCTCAGCATTGTAGCTTACACTGAGCTCAACCCTACTCTTGACAACTGTGAGCACCTAATTCTTGACGAACAGTTTACGTAGCTTTCGTGTAGTTCCCCTGCGATTGGTCTGCACCTTGGCGTGGTGTGGGGGCCTTGACACAGAGATTGGTGTCAAACTAAGACAGACCATAACGGTCGGGGAGGCGATTTGGCAGCGCGGCGACATATTAATGCTGGTTTTCTCAGTTCAAGGATGCGCTCTATCACTACACTGCAGACATGAGAGGTGCCCCCCCCCCCCCCCCTCCTCCTGTGCAGGGGCGTTAGTTGCCGAGGCGCGCCTTTCAATTTTCTTTGCCATATGTGATTGTCCAGACACGCCACTGATCATATCGCCTGATCACTCACCGCTCTTTGACTCAATCTTACTGTACCTGCGCAGAAACCAGATCACGCGTACACGTGGAAGCTTTATGTGAACACTTGACTTGCTTGCCTTTTCGATGCATTCAATCGCAGAGTACAACCTGCTCGAATACTTACGTGCTGCCAATCCCAACACGATCAGCACCTTTACAGAATCATTCAAAGTCGCTTATGACCTGCATACTGACCACTTGCCCGCTCCTGCTCATGTCTGTATGGTCCGCCTGTTCACCTACTCACTGTCTGACCCTGCATCTACTGCATGTGTACAGGTGTAAACATATGCCTTTGACGGCAGATCCGCAGCTACAAGGCTCCTGTGTTCCTTCTGACTCGCTTACCCACTCGCATTCGTACTGAGTAAGTTCCACCTGCCTGCTCATGTGCTTGCTCATTTGTCAGTAGACTCAGTGCTCGTTGCACCTGTGCAGAACTAGTCTCCTCTCTTCTTTGTTGCCTCCCCTACAGGCCCAGCGATCACCCGCATGGCACTTGCGCTCTTACTCTTGAGTGCCCACAGCTGCCGGGTTGCTGCATGCCATGCTCTGTCGGAGCAGTGCAACACACTGTCTCTCGGCCCGCCGCTACGCCGCACTGGTGTTGTTACGCGCAGGCTGAACAGGAGTTCCCCGTCCCATATGGGTGATTGCCCACAGCTATCGGGCTCCTGCATGCCGCAAGTCCGCCGCGTCCAAGGCCGGAGCAGTGCGGCGCGCTGCCTTTGGGCACGCCGCTATGGTGCACTGGTTTTCCTACTCTGCAGCGGCGGCGGCGTGATGCGGCACGGGCGAGCAGCAGGACTCGGAACGCCCCCCCCCCCCCCCCCCCCCCCCGTATCTACGTCACCCTTCCGTCATGGAAGGGGGTTCACAACTGCAGCAGTTGAAGTGATGATAGCATTGATCTATTGCTAACTTGGCAAGCTGGCCTCAGATCATTTACTTGGTATCCGTAGGGAGTATGACCCCCCGGTTGTCCGGCGGCGATCTATCTAGCGCACCTACCTGCCAGCGTGCCCCTCCGCTCCCCCCTCCCGCCTCCCCCCCATTAGCTTTCCCCAGGCATTCACTTCATTTTTGGTGAGTAGTGTACACGACAACTAATTGTGGACCTGCAGCTATTAATTTTTGAATGAATGTATTCACCACACATTCCGCAGCACAAACACGCTGGCTTAAATTCTCTCCCCTTCACCTGCTGCTGTGGTGCCATGGTTGATTGCCGATACGCATATGCGTACCTATGGTTTTATCTAAGACTATGAGAACACTCAAGTGCCTGTTTCGGTGTGTGTGTGTGTGTGCGCGCGTGCATGTTGTGTCGTTGTTGAAGGTCTCCTGCACAGTGCAGAAGTACGCCTGTGCGACTGCTGGTGTGCCACATTTGAGTGCAACCGCATCATCAAACAGCGCCTCCGCTGCCCCACAGTTGCCTAGCGTGAGGTGCTTCGTGTTGTCATGATATATTGCTCCGATGTGTAGTGTAACGCTGCATGCAAATGCAACTGCAACCAAAGCATACAAGGGAGTGACGGAAGAGGTATGAGGACACATGAACTTCGTTGAACATGCCCACACCACTCTTTTGCAAATGCACGTGATCACTGATCCGGAGCATGCCTGCAAATACGCCATGTGCATGACATCACTTGAACCATCCCTCTACGAGGGCCAGCATCCCATTGCAGCATGGCTCTGCACTGCCTTGCCGAGTTTTGAGTGCACATGTTAGCCACTGTCAAGCCTATGCGTGGAGTACCTTCTGCCTCACTGCGCCAGCTGCTCCAGTTGAAGTTGAAGATTTGGGGAGCGTCACAAGGCAATGCGAACATGTGCACTACTAAACAACACAGATGACACTACAGTACAGAACAGCGGCGCAAGCATAGCCAGCCCAATGCACAAAGATGCTTCAAAATTTGATGCGTTGCAGATGTGTCAAACTTCAAGCATTGGCCATCCAAACTTTCAAACAGGCATTCATGGCGTCAATAGCATATCTGCAAGCAGACGGTAGGCACTTCGGAATACCAGCATTTTTTGTGTGGGTCACTTAGGATTGACGTGCAGCCATTGACGGACAATATGCACGGTTCTTATTGGAGCATTCGCATGCGCGCGCCGGCCTCTCACCTCTGTACAAGATTCAATGCACAAGCATCTATCAGTCTTTGTGGCGGTTGAAGGTGCTTCAGGGCTTCGACTACCTGAATGTGAATGTGCTGTACAAGGTACCACTATGGACCCTCCGCTTTGCAGCACTGCTGCTGTTAACAGGCGCTCTCACACAACATGGACACACTCATGTATGCACCCTCACATGCACTGGCACTTGCTGCTGGGAACAGCGCGAAAAGGATGTGAATCGCTGCCAGTGCTGCAGTGCCGCGCCGCCTACGCACAGCGCGCCTTCCGCGGCGCTTGCGCTACTGTACACGTGCCTGCTGCAGCTGTGCCAGCACCATGCGGTGCGCCGCGTCATCAGCAAGCTTGCATCGCCGCATGCTGCCGGGATCCGCGCTCCTCATCTCATGTGCGCTGCTGCAGCTGCCGCAGCGCAGCGCCACCCCCGCCGTCCGTGCCGCCGCCGCGTGCGTGCCGCCGCCGGCACCACTCCGCGTGCTATGAGCGCCGTTGCTGCAGCAGCCACAGCGCCACGCCGAGCGCCGCGCCCAGCACCGTCAGCACGGCGTTGATGACCTCGCCCGTGAGCCAGCGCGCGCGCCCCTGCAGCGTCGCGTTGAGCACGCTCTCCGCGTGCGCCGCCGCGACCGCCGCCGCGAGGCACGGCAGCGCGGCGCCGCGCGGCACCAGCGCCGTCGCAACGGCGTACAGCGTGATGAGCGCTGCGCCCGCCGCGCCGGCGGCGGTGCCCTCGAGCGAGACGGCGCCGACGGTGCCCGGCCTGACGCGGCGCAGCGTGGTGACCAGGTACGCGCGCCTGCCGTACGCCTTGCCCAGCTCCGTGGCCGCCGTGTCGCACAGCTTGGCGGCGAAGGACGCCGTGAAGCCTATCTTGAGCAGCGGCGCGTGCTGCGGGTAGGCGACCGCCGCGAGCGCGCATGCTGTGCCTGCCGCTGCGCTGCCCCATACGTTCTCGGGCCCCCGGGCCCCGTGCCTCTTCTCCGCTATGCCCTGGGCCAGCTTATCGGCCATTTTGACTTTTGTTACAACTGATCCTGAGATCAGGAAGAGCATGGCTGTTGACCAAGCTTGCCAGCCAAGGGTGCTCCATAGTGTAGTACCCAGAATAAAGGCGTGCAGCAGGCCCGCTTGCGTGAGGATCCTGGTGGCCTTGCCCGTGGCGAACAGCAGTGCCAGAGCCACCGCATTCACGGCGAGCGCTTCTAGGACGTGTGAACTCTGCATAGCCTCCCAACTCACAGCCGCTGCAGGCGACGTCTACAGTACTTCCGCAGCTCGCTCGCCAACTACTGCTTTCCTGTACTGCTCCTCATTTTACTTTTGTTCGTGCGGGGTGAAGCCTCTTTACCTCTTTAGAATCGAGCTCGATAAAGGCGAAAGGTATTGCTGAGTGCACGACAACCTACGAGGTAACGTCGCACAGCTGTGTCCACCACTTGTGCACATCGCTGATCACACCAGGATGATTTTCGCGCCTCGTTTGAATTTTTGTTTGGACGTGTTGCAGCTTGGCGAAGAAACACTGGCACACCATCAGCGCTCCGGAAGTCGTAGTCTAGTGCTGGAGGAGTGGAAACACTGGCGTGTTTGCGTTAGCCGGCCAGGCCAGGGCCAGCACTCGCAAAGCGTGCGCCACCACAATCGGCAGAGCAGGTGGATACGATGAGCCGGCCTCGCAGGGCGAGGGCGCAGGCGCAGCCAGAGAGCCCAGCTCCCATTTCAAGAAGCCGCAGGAAGGTGCTTCAAGATTCTCCTGCTCCTCAGCGGCGCAGCACGCGGCTGCATCATGACGTAGAGGAGCAGCACTTCGACAGCCCTGGCCTGGACTCCGACGACCAGGCGGAGGAGGATAGCCCAGCTCGCGGCAGGGGCAGCGCCAAGGCTGCGGTGGCAGCGAGAAGGAGCACCAGGAGCCGTGGCAGGAGCCTGCTGGAGCATGAGGCGGACGTAGACTCCTCGGAGCAGAAAGAGGAGGACGAAGATGAGGTCAGCCACTTCATCTTGTCAAATGTTAAAATTGACTGCCTGTAATGTCCAGACTTGCTCATAATGCCTGAAGTCCTAGATACTACTGACTGCTATGAGATGCAGGTGACTGTGGTGCCACTACTGCAGTCGCTTTGACTGTTGCTCTTAGTCCTGTTGATCGGACTCGTTCGCCAGTATGGCAGGAGTTTGTCATGGTGTTTAACTCGTGCATCATGGATTGAAGACCGTCGTGTGTGCCATTCACAAAGCACTCGAGAGTGCCATCAATAGATCGTCCATGCACCGCATCATCAAGACGCTTGGTACAATAAGGCCAAATAAATGCAGACACCAGCAGTTGCACAGCGCTGGATATAGTCAGGCAGTGCTACAAATGCCTTGACACAGCTGACACAGCTGCTAGCAATTTCCTGCGCCCTGCGAATGTCATATGATCGAAGTGGGAAGTGTGGTGGATGAACATGTATGCCATGCTCTACCACTGCCAATCCAATGGGGGGTCGTTTACTGTACATGTCGCTGTCGTGCTGTCTGTGTGCGCTAGAGTTCGCTGATGCAGCTTGCAGCAGGCGTGCAGCAATACCAGTGCATGCTGATTGCATGAGTTGCGGCACACTTAATAGCGCTCAAATGAATTAGCACTTTGAAAGACAAAGTATTACGTGACCTTTTGTTCGGCTCCAGTCGTACTGGTAAACTCGTGACAGCACCGCCTTTGGCATTTACATGACATACCGCCGTGCATTTACCAGCGGGAAATGAGCTGCGAGCGGTCTCCAATCTGCGCCCCACCTTGCGCATCTCACAGTACCGGCACATGTATACCTTGAATCTGTACAACTCGCAGTTCAAAGTTTAAGCTTCATGCCGGTGTTGCTGCATGCCCAGGACTCTGACGACGGCAACGCAGCGGCCGCTGCTGGTGTCGCCGAAGACGGCGGCGAGGAGGAGGATGAAGAAGATGAGGAAGAGGAAGAGGAGGGGGAAGAGGAGGGGGAAGAGGGGGCAGAGGAGCAGGAGGGGGACGAAGAGGGGGAAGATGAAGTTGAAGAAGAAGAAGAAGTTGATGCTGAGATGGAGGAGCGCAGCACCAGGAGGGAGACGCGCTACAATACGCGCCACGGGGGGGGAGGCGGCGGTGGCGGCGGCGGCGGCGGCGGCGGCAGCGTCGGCGGCGGCGGCGGCGGCGGCGGCGACGGCGGCAGCGCTGCCGCTGGCTCGAAACGCATCGCCTCATCGCACGGCAAGAGCAGCAGGTCGAGCAAGAAGCGACGGCGCTCGCAGGCGCGCTTGCAGCGGGAGATGGCAAATCTCGGCATCAACGCCGAAAGGCAGAGCAGGGGGCGCTCGGAGGTGAGACTGCCATGCACCTGGTGGTCGCTGGCTTGGCTGCGTCACTTGCGCCTATCCCTGCAGAAGCCGGCAAGGGGTTTAGTGGGGGCACTGCTCTGTTGGCTGCGCTGGGAATGCAGAGGTGAAGGACAAGTAGGGTGCGCGCAATGCCACAAGCGACGCACACAATGGTTATGGGCCCCAATCTGTTGCCCCTGCAGACGTGTGCCGCTCAGCTAGTGCCTCCAACGCGACAGCTTTGTGTGAGTGACCGCTACAGGAGTCGATTGTAGCAGAATTGCCACTGGAGCTGACAGCGCGCCCCGCCAACACGCACAAGCAGCGCTCAATGCGGCTGTGTAAGTGCAGCGCTGAGCGCGGCTCGGCGAGACTCGTGCACAGTACGGCGGCAGCCTGGTGCTGGATTTAGAAGCATACATGTGCGAGTTTGGTCCTGGATCTATGCACGTGTCGGCGCTGTTGTTGTAGCTCTCATTTCATCACTTTTATCAAGATTGTTTGCTGGATCATGTACCAGTTGACTTTGCAGCTATGTTGAGCCGACTTTACAGCCATGTTGAGCATCAGTCTGCGACGGGTGGCAGCTCGTGTGCAGTGCAGCTCTTGGCCTGTGACTCTCCTTCAGCTCTGATCGGCTGCATTCAGCATGTTCTGATGCGCCTCAATGCTTCCACACAATGCATCACGTGCGCGCGCGGAGGAAGTGGAATTGCCAGAATCGCAACTCACTGCCCTCCTTGAAGTATGAACCCTGGCGAAGTGTGAACCCTGGCGATGCATGGCAGCGCTCATGCGGGCCACTGTGACTGCACAGTGCAGATACCCCCCAAAAAAACTTCAACTGCCGACCAACCGTGGTGCCCCGCCCCCAACCCCCCTCACCCCCACCCCCTCATAACCCCCCCCACACACCCTCGCGCCGCACGCCTCAGCTCAACCAGCTGCTGGGCAAGGACTCGCGCTCCATCGCGCTCGGCTGGGGGCGCCCGGACTCCCCCTCCCCCGAGCAGCGCGTGCTGCGCAGCCGCGCCGCGCGCCCCGCCGCCGCCGCCGCCGCCGGCGACGACTCGGACTCTGACTCGGAGGGCGGCGGCGGCGGCGCGAGTCAGCGCGAGAGCCAGCGGCGGCTCAGCCAGCGCAAGCGGCAGCAGCGCGAGATCACCAACATCACGGGCGAGGAGGACAAGCGCGGCGCGCAGCACGCGCTGCCGCGCAACCCGTACCTGAGCGTCGCGGGCGGCGGCGGCGGCGGCGCGCGCAACGGCCGCAGCAGCGGCTACCGCAGCAGGCACGGGTGAGCGGCGCTGAGCGCGTCGGCGCGGACGGGGGGTTGGCATGGGTTGCGTGAGGGTTTTCGCATGGGTTGTAGGTCACGAGGCACTTGTAGTCTTGTGAAAACGCGCTACTAGAGGTTTGTCGTTGCGGGGCTGGTGCGTGGGCGGCGATGTTCATTCATGTCATCTTGAGGGAGAGTGGCTGCTGTTCACCGCAGCGCATCGCGCCTGTCCGCTGTTTCTTTGAACGCGTTGCCGCAGTGGACGCCTGCGCGCCTAGCGTGGCATTCTCGTGGCAGCGCTCGCCTGCTGCTGATAGTATTGCTCAGTTAGTCAATGTCCCTCATGTTGTTATTGCTGGTGGTGGCATCTCTTGGCAGCTAGCTGCTGGCGGCGTTGCTGAACTAATCTCGATCGCACCACTCATGCCAGCATTCCTGCGGCAACACCCGCTTCTTCCTGGCGTTCACTCAGGCGTTGCTGACAGCACCGCTCACCTCACTCTGACGGCGTCACTCATGCCGTCACACCTACGGCAGCGCTGCCGCCGCTCCCTTCTTGGCACCATCGCTCAGCAACTGCTGATGGCGTTGCTCAACTCCCCCCCCCCCCCCCCCCCAATCCAATCATGTCACTCTCCTGCCGCAACACGCGCTGCGCTCGCACCCCGCAGCCGCCACAGCCGCTCCCGCGGCGCCGCGCGGCGACACTACGACTCCAGCAGCGCCACCTCCAGCTCTAGCGACGGTTTCGGGGGCGGCGGCTTCAGCGATGACGGCGGCGGCGGTGGCGGCGGCGGCGGGGGGCGCGATGAGGAGCGCATGTTTGCGCGCCACCAGCAGCGCGCCCACGAGCGCGAGCTCGGCGCGATACAGCCGGTGGCGGGGACGGCGCGCGCGCCGGCGCTGGCGGTGAGGGTTGAAGTTGGTGTTGAAGTAGGCTTTGAAGTAGGTGTTGAAGTTGGGGCGGGGCAGGGGATGGAACTCTGGTCCCTACATTGCAGCGCGCTGCAGCCGCATGCGGTGGCTGAGTGCGCACGCCGCGCTGATGTATGATCACGAACTTGAGCTTGAGCCGGGCACGAAGGATGAACGGGCACGAATAGTAGGCCGTGACAGACATATGGCGAGCGTGCGCGCCGGCGCTGGCGGCGACAGAAGACGCTGAACACACTGATGCAGTTCATTGGATCGAAGTCAATTGCAGCGGGTGCGCGCGCGTGCTGTGCTGACATACGCGCCCAGCAAGCGCTTGGGCAGTGCCACTGCCGCGGCAACAGGTGTCAGTCTGCGCGAAGCTGCGTGCGCATGCGCTTCGCCCGTCTGCTGAAGCAGCATCCTGTTATCTGCTGCGCGCTTCGACCTACACACATGCAGGGCAGCAGCAGGGTCTCGCGGCGCGACGCGCTGCGCGCGGACGCCGCGCCCGTGGAGGTGGACGCGAGCATAACGTGGGAGAGCGTGGGCGGGCTGAGCAGACACGTGCGCGCGCTCAAGGAGATGGTGCAGCTGCCGCTCGTCTATCCGGAGGTCTTCCAGCGCTTCAACGCTCAGGTGAGGGGCGGGGTGCCTGCTGTAGTACGAGCGGAAAACACACCAACATGGCCATTTTTGAGGAGTAAGTTGTGAAGCAGGTGGTGGAAGTAGTGTGCCCACTACCCGGAGGTCTTCCAGCGCCTCAACGCTCAGGTGAGGGGGGGGCAGGGGGGGGAGCGGTTGGCGGCGCGTATTGTAGTACGAGCGGAGAAAGTAAGAGCCATGGCAAAAGTTGTAGAACAGGTGGTGGAAGTAGTGCGCCCACTACCCGGAGGTCTTCCAGCGCTTCAACACTCAGGTGAGGGGGGGGGGAGGCAGGGGGGGGGTGCTGGCGGCGCGTGCCGAAACGCGAGCCTCATACTAGTAGTGATTGTTTGTGTATGCTTCCAGCAGGGAAAATGTCCACAGCTCAATAGGCGCATACGTGTTGTATACGAGCGGAGAAAGTAAGAGCCATGGCCATTTGGAGGGGAGAACTTTAGAAACAGGTGGTGGCAGTAGTGCGCCCACTGCTGCTGCTGCTGCCGCGCATTAGTACTGCCGCGGAAATGGGGCGGATTATGCACGAATGGGGGTTGGGTCAGCGACTGCGCACTGTCACCGTGAGAGTTGTGTGAGAGATGGTCTGAGCTGCATTGAGTTCTGCAGGCTGAGTGCCTTGTGGTGGTGCGGTGCGGTGCAGAGTGCAAGCAGAAGATACAGCAACCGCCATTTGAAGCATGAAAAGCAGAGCACAGCTTGAAATGCATCTATGAAGGCTCGCTCGACGGTTACACAGAAAAGTCACTCAACGTATTGTACTTCAAGTCAAGTACTTACAATGCGACGCTCCCTCGGTCCCTGCAGCCGCCGCGTGGCATCCTGTTCCACGGCCCGCCAGGCACGGGCAAGACGCTCATGGCGCGCGCGTTGGCCAACGCGTGCTCCAACAGCAGCGGCCAGCGCGTTGCCTTCTTCATGAGAAAGGTGCGCCGCACGTTGCTTATTGTTGTCTAATTTGGCGGCCGCGCCTCGTCGCGCGCATGATGTGAGGTGCATACGAGTAATACCTCACTGGATTCTTGGTGGCGGCGGTGGCGCATGGCAGACTGTGTGAGAGCGGGGTGCTTCCTGCTGCGGATCGTGGCGGTGTCCATGCACTCCGCCTGAATCTCAACCACTTATATCTCTCACTTTGGCCCTGAGGATCTGATGTAGGTCATGTGTTCGTCAACGTTTCAGCTTCTCGTGGAGTATGCACGAGTAGTCAGGTGTTCCGTTGAGCGCGCTTCGTGGCAGCACCTACATCCCCTGATACGGCGGGCGAACTGAATGTCCTTGTGTGTGGGTGACAGCGCTGTGTACGCTTGCTGTGGAGGGCTCCCTGAGCGGTGCTGCTGCACACGTCACCCTGTCCGCGCACCACAATCGGCTGTTTCATACCTACCCCCATCCTGCCCTCCAAACCCACCTTTGCAACCCTCAATCCAGCCCTAGCCTTACCGCAACTCGCGCCGCGCTACATAGCCTGACACCGCGTGTTGTGTAACCCTAACCCTAACCCGCGTGTACACCTGTGGACTCCCCTGTGCACCCGCGTGAACCAGGGGGCGGACTGCCTGTCCAAGTGGGTGGGCGAGGCGGAGCGGCAGCTGCGCCTGCTGTTTGAGCAGGCCAAGCGGCACGCGCCCGCCGTCATCTTCTTTGACGAAATCGACGGTGAGTGACGGCCCGGCAGCAGCGGCGCAGCAGCGCTCAGGGACTGCAGCAGCTGCAGCTGTGACAGAGCGCGCGCGGCGTAGTGCTGGGTTCACCCCCCGGCGACAATTGCTGTGCTGAATTTTGCTGGCATGTTGTCGAGTGGATTGGACGGTGATGTGCTGCGCAGCGCTGAGAAGCTTCTGATCGAGTCAGCACGCCTCGAAAGCTGCGGCTTCCGCGGCGTGCGCACAGCGCATCCCATGACTGAGCCTGAGCCCCAGCCTCACCTTACCATACTGAAGCCGCCATCTTGTTGGATAAACTGGATGATGATGTGCGTTACTGAGCCGTTGAGGAGCGTGGTGAAGGGAGCGTCAGAGTGCAAGAGTACGCGAAAGTGACAGTTGCAGTGCCCAGTGCACTTCCACTATGCATGCAGTCACCCCTGTGTGGGCAAGTGTGTCTGCATGACACTGAAGTCATGTGCAGTGCAATTGCTGGCTGCAGTGTTTGTTTCGCAGCTCCCTAGTCATTCGGCCATGTATAAAACATGTATACTACGACGCTGCCATTGCCCATGCAGTTTTCCTGTCTGAATGAATTTGACGCATTACTGCTCATCATGATCAGGCAGGCCCTGGATGAACGTGCTCCCCAGCTGCACGCGCACTGCCAAAGGCCCGGAGTCAGCTTGCATCCTCCCTTGCTACGTGTGTGTTTTGTCATCGCACAACTATCAGCCTTGTGAAAGGTACCTGATGGGTATGCTTTGATGCACGCAGGGTATGTATGTATGACTCATTGCGCCCCCGTGCCCGCGCAGGCCTGGCGCCCGTGCGCAGCGTGAGGCAGGACCAGATCCACGCCAGCATTGTGTCAACGCTCCTCGCGCTCATGGACGGACTTGACAGCAGGGGGCACGTGAGTTTGCGCTGTATCTGCCCAACGATTTTCTAAGTTCAAGTATATACTTTAAAAGTACAGGATGCGATGCACGAAGACTATTGAGATACTTGAGTCAGAGCAGCATTGTGTCAACGCTCCTTGCGCTCATGGACGGACTCGACAGCAGGGGGCACGTGAGTTTGCGCTGCATCTGCCTAATGATATTCTGAGTTCAAGTACACACACACTTGATACGATACCGTGGAGTATGTCAACATGCGGAGTCAGAGCAGCATTGTGTCAACGCTCCTCACACTCGTGGACGGCCTCGACAGCAGGGGGCACGTGAGGTTACGCGGCACTCGCCTTGCAAGTGTTTGAGTACATCAAGTACACAATTGAAGTACGTGGTACACCGTGAAGTACTACAAGTACCACAACGGAGTCAGATTTTTGCCAACATCGTGTCAAGCCCCATCACACTCGCAGATGGACTTGACAGCAGGGAACACGTGTCCCCGTACGCGTGCCTGGTGATTGTTGAAGTACATAAACCACGATATTCAAGCTTGGTATATTTTCAGGAGTACTTGGCGGTGAATTGCTTCAGTTTTGCGATACAGACTCAGAGCCCATTGTGTCAACACTGCCCCATGCTCATGATTGGGGTCAACAGCAGGGAAAACGTGAGTGCCCATCCTCACAGCCCTCACCAGGTTCACACGTGTTGATCAATGTGGGGCTGACCATAGCACCATCTTCCATGCCAGCCATATAGGTACATACCTCCAAGGAACATGTGATGACAACCCCAACCCTTCAGCACACACTGATCCCCCCCCCCCCTCCCTCCCCCTCTCTCCCCCCCCTTCTCCTCCCTGCAATGCCCCAGGTAATAATCATCGGCGCCACCAACAGGCCCGACGCCATAGACCCGGCGCTGCGCCGCCCCGGCCGGTTTGACCGGGAGCTGGCCTTCTCCCTGCCGGACCGCGCGGGCAGGCGGGCCATACTAGACATACACACGCAGGCGTGGGCGCCGCGCCCCGCGCCAGCGCTCCTCGACGACGTGGCCGCGCGCGCCGTCGGCTACTGCGGCGCCGACTTGAAGTGAGTGTAGTATTGAAGTGAGTGTAGTAGTGACAAAGTCGTACTAGACATACACACGCAGGCGTGGGCGCCGCGCCCCGCGCCAGCGCTCCCCGACGACGTGGCCGCGCGCGCCGTCGGCTGCTGCGGCGCTGACTTGAAGTGAGTGTAGTATTGAAGTGAGTGTAGTGTTGGCAGAATCACGACGCTGAATATCCATGTCGGACGATGAGCTTCTGCGTTGGTCTGCCGGGCGGCGGCCATGTTGAAGTTCACCATCATCTGCCTGCAAGTGCTCACAAGTGCTCACACGGCGTGGATGTTGCGATCAGCGCTGTTTGACGGCGTGGCCGCACGCGCCATTGGCTCTTGCGGTGCCGACCTGCAGTGAGTGCAGATAGCGATGCGTCCCCACTGAGACAATGCGCCGCCGATTCAGTGTGAGTTGTCTATGCGCCGCCGATTCAGTGTGAGTTGTCAGCTGCTGCCGAGCTGTTCTGCAGTGAACACATTCTTTGACTTCAGCCAGCGATGGTGACCTTCTCTCATCATTATACATGGGCGCTTGAGTCTACTGGTCGACCACGCCAGCTGCTTGTCCATACTGAAGTTGTTGCTTGTCAAATACGGAGTACAGTTGCAACTGCCCATGTGGGCGCGAAGCTCCGAGAACGCCGATCAACGCGCCGCTGCTGCTCAATCACAGTCGCAGCTGCAAGCGGAAGTGAGTGCAGCTTGCAGCATTTCATAATAGGCACAGTAGTGTGTAATGAAGCAAATGCGGCGCTGAAGCGAGTTTCGCCAGCATCAGACTTGCTTTCAAGATGTCACATGAGGTGGCGACGGCCTGGAGGAACCGGTCTGATTGCGGCCACTGTGAAGTATATTATTGCCCGTCCCAGCGCCGGAACTAGAATTCGCTGGCTGGCTACCTGACCCTGTCACTCGTATAGCGCACGCAACTGACAAGCTCAAGTTTCAATCGTGTGCTCTGCCCAGGGCACTGTGCGCGGAGGCGACGCTGCGTGCGCTGCGACGCCGGTACCCTCAGGTAACTGCCGCGCTTGCGTTTTGTGGTATACACGAGTAGTATAGTTTGAGATATACTGCGGATCGTAATACTTGAAGCATTCTTCAGAGTGGAGTACTTGAAGTACTTGAGGAGTGCGCGGGAGTGTCAGTGGAAGCGTTGTTCAACTGTCGATGTGAAGTCATTGCGGCCTGGTACCCTCAGGCGCTTGCCTGTTTCGTGATGTACATAAGCGGTATACTCCAGCGTACTTTGTGCGTCCTATGTTTTGAAGTCATTATTTTGAGCTCAAGGCCATATATATGAGGTCTGATTCTTGATATACTTGAGGATTGTCAGTGGATCGTTACCCAACTGTCAATGTGCAGTCATTGCGGTCCGAGTTCAAGCCGTGCACGATTCTGTGTCACGCGCACATCCCACAGTAGGGAGCACACGGCAGAGTCTATGTTGTGCTTTGCCCATGCTCTGTGCTGCCTGCGTGTGAACTGCACGCGGCGACGCACCTGCGCAGATGGCGACAGCTCAAAGCCACTATACATACATTCTCACACACAGACACCGCTGTGCATGCTCGAACGCACACGCAGGCCAACACCCGAGTTGCCCCCGGCACACACCGCAGCACGCAATTTCATGGGAACTCCATGTCTGTTGTTTGCTGGCGCGCATCGCGAAAGCACGGCGCGTACGCATTGCCCCACTGACAATGGCATGACGATGGCCCTTGCGTGTGACTGGCGCTGTGAGACACGATTTCCATCTGTTCCCAACATGCATACCCTTTGATCACTGCCGCATCTCTCAATGATCTACCACTCCAAGACACACATTATATCTGTTATGAACACACCTGTTGATCACTGCCGCCACTGTTGCAGATCTACCACTCCGAGCCCAAGCTCCTCATAGACCCCGAGGAGGTGAAGCCGGGGAGGAGGGACTTTGCCGCTGCCATGCGGGACATCACTCCCTCGTCGCACAGGTAAGCGCTTGAAGTGAAGTATTCGCAGGTTTATTGCTGCTGCCATGCGGGACACCACTCCCTCGTTGGACAGGTCAGCGCTCAACGCAGTCTCTGTGTGAGCACTGCAGTGCGTGATGCTGGCCGCAAGTGCCCAGTTCTGCTTGGAAGTATTCATGTATGTGTATACAAACCATCTTTGGTCTCAGCTGCCATGCGGGGCATCTCATCCTCATTAACAGGCAAGCGCGTGAAGTGAACTGTTAGAAGGAATCTTGAGACGATGCCGCACGTGAGCTCGCCTGCGAGATGCGCGCATGCGAAGGGCATCATGATGCCTAACCCTAACCTAACTCCCAAACTGTAACCCTGAGAAAATGCATCGAAGCAGTGTTCCTCATGAGCTCTGCCTTCGGTTTATCACTTCATGTCACGTAGAAGAGCAAGCAAGTAAAGTCGGTAGTTGCCTGATCTACAGTCAGATCAGGGCCAATGCTATCATGCTTAGTGCTCTGCCACCGCCACATGTCCACAATGTGACTGAGGCGGAACGGCACGCGTTTTTTGAAGGCTGATGCCAACACCCTTCAGCAGTGCCCGTTTGCGTGCATTGGTCCCGCCTTTGTGCCTGCTTTATGCAAGAAACGCTGCACATCACAGCATCCGTGCTAATGGTACGTACAGCAAGACTTCAGCTGAGCGTTGCTGCTGATCACGGCCGTGTCAGGTGCTCAGCATCGCAGGACCGTGCCGCGTTCCGCCGCCTGCTGACAGCCTAAGCGTCACTTGCGTGCGGATCTATTGCGCCCGCCTTGCATCCGCCACTGTCATCTGATGACAACGCACTTGACTCAGCTGAGCGTTGCTGAGCGTGGCCGTGTCATCGCTCAGCACCTGAGGACCACCCCCTTCTCGCCGCCCGCTGACAGTTGTGCACCCTCACTTGCGTTCGTGACCACGACCTAACCTTAACCCTAGCCCTGATGCGTGCACGTTGCTTGAGCTGTTCACTGCTGTCACTACCGAACGAGTCGCGGCGGCCTTGCCCAAGCTCAGTCCAAAACCCGCGCTGACGCCAAAAGCCACCCACCACTCCTGTGTAGGCCTGTATCTGTGCGCCTGAGCCACTGTCCACGTATGCACTACCACTGCACACAAAGTTTCGTGCTCCTAGGCATAGCCCTGACCCACCGGCTGGGTCGGTCGTATGCAGCACTCATGCTTCCCGCGCATACATGTACATACATGCCTCGTTCCCTGCTGACTGCCAATGAGCATTGCTGCCTGTTCCTCCTGCACCGTCGTCTGTCTTTGTACGTATTTCAAACCAGTTACTGCGAAGTATGTACCTCGAGGTATACTTTGGAGTACATGTTCAGCTGCAAGCCCACCAATTAACCTTGCACTGACTTTCCTTGAAATGTTGTCAGGAGCGTTGCTGCGGCGGGCGCCCCCCTGCCCCCCTACCTGGCCCCCCTCCTTTCCCCCGCTGTCGACGCCGTCATCAAAGAGGCGGCGCGGCAGCTGCCGGCAGCGCGCATCGGTGACGGCGCTGCGACTGCGGGCGGCCTGAGCGATGAGGACTCCGGCAGCTCTCAGGTATCGCCTGTTTTTTAAAGCACTTTTAGATAACCATGCTTTACGAGCGCGTGTGTTCTGCAGTGACGCCTGCATTGAAGTGGCGCCTGCATTTCAAAGGAGTTCGAGAGATGATGCTGTGATTTGATACTTCATGAAGTAATAAAATTCACAGTGTGTGGGCCCATCGTCAGTGGCGGTGCGCCGCCAGTAGTCTGAGCGGCAAGGGATCCGGCAGCCCTTGATGCTGCCTGCTGATCGTGTTTCTGCTAGATTAAGCCGACAGTACACCGCACAGAGTATGTCTGACTGGTGTTTGCAATGTTAGGACTCATCGGTGATATCGAAGGGCAAACACACCCTACTATAATCTCCATTAGATGACTGCAGTGGTACTCCGCACCGCGATGTTCTCGTTACAGAACACAGTTCTGTAGCACCAAACCCTAGCCCTAAACTGAGGGCCAGGGGGCGGCGGTAACCCTAGTAGGGCCAGGAGCGGCCACCGGCATGCGTTCATTGTAATCTGCTGACAGATGTCAGGTCATCGGCAGTCCCATTAAACATTGCAGTACGCAAAGCAACGCCAACTTGTGTTGGTCACACACCCAGCAAATCATGTCCGACGCTCAGCCCCACGATGGTCCTGATATTGCAGGACGAAGGCGACGGCGGCAGTCTGGAAGATGTGCTGAACGGCGGCGGCGGCGGCGGCAGCGCGCGCCCCGGCAAGCGCGGGCGCGGCAACGCGTGGCTGCGCGCCGATGCCGTGCACCGCCCTAGGGTCATCATTGCAGGTAAGCGGATCCTCGGCATGCTTGTTGAATACTAATTTGTATCATAATCATGATTACAATTCAAGTCTGCTCAACTCACTTTGTTGTATCGTTATTCTCAGCGCGCTGACGCCGTGCACCCCCCTAGGCTGATCATCACAGGTAAGCAGATGCTGGGCATGTTTGGTACTTTGACGATGGTGATGATGGAGTGACGTTTTGTCTTAACGTCGAGCCTTTCGTTATATCGGGTAACGCCATGTCAAGCCAGTGGTAACTGACGCGGGCGCGGCAGCGCATGGCTGCGCGCTGACGGCGTGCACTGCTGTAGGGCGACCATTGCAGGTATGTGGGCGCTTGGCGTGCTTGTCTGATTAAAACGCTATCGTAAGCATAGCCGTATCAGTCTGGTCAACTTACGTTGTATCATTATTTTGAGCGCGCTGACGCTGTGCATTGCCCTGGGGTCATCATTGCGGGTGAGCGGAGGCTCAGCATGCTTGCATCAGAATAAGTCGACATTGTATGATGGCGAACCCAACATCATATGTTGATGCTTGACCCGCACCCCCAGTTTGCATGGCAGTCGACAAGTACTGCTCAGATCAGGCCGTTCGGTTTGGTTGTTTGATGTGAGCACAGTGCATCGGCGGCGCACTAGGCGGGGATGCGCGCAGTGCACCCCGCACCTCGCATTCATCAGAGAAAAAAGACCTGGAGCCTTTCAAGACATGACTTGACACCCATCATACCTCATGGCAACTGCGCTGCACTGCCCAACGGCGATTTAGCTCCCCCCCTCCCCCCCCCCCCTTCTTGTAATAAACAACCCTTTTTTGTTTCAAACAAGGAATTAACACTGTAATTGCTTGCATGGTGGATACCTTGGAGAACAAATTCAATGGCGCGTAAACCAGCACCACATCACGCCAACCCTACCCCCCGGCGCCCCCCCTCTGCACGCAACAGGACCCCCGGGCCAAGGCCAGCAGCAGGTTGCCGCCGCTGCACTGCACGCGCTCGAGGCCCTGCCGTGCTTCTCTTTGGACCTCCCGGACCTCGTATCGGACCCGTCGCTCACGCCGGAGGCAGCGCTCACCGCGCGCATCGCGGAGGCGCGCCGCGCCGCACCCGCCGTGCTATACCTACCCGGGGTGGAGGTGAGGTGCCGGTGGTGCCGGTCATCGTCGCTCAGCACGTTTGAATGCTCTGCTGCACGTGCGCAGGGCGTTCTCAAAGCGCGCGCACGGCAGCGTGCAGTAAGCGCACCATCTCTCGCCTGGTCAAGCGCGCAATGCTCCTCCGCCATCCCTCAACACCCCGCCCCCACCCCCGCACCGCCCATCTCCCCGCAGCACTGGTGGTACGACACACCATGTCACGCATTTTGACTTCTACATGCGTTGGGCTTGACGCTGACACCCCCCCTGCCCCCCCCCCCCCCTCCCCCCGCCTCTGCTGCAGCGCTGGTGGGGCGACGAGACCATGCCATTCATTTTTTGACTCATCGTGCGCACGTTGGCCCTAACGCTGCCCCCCCCTCCCCCCCCCCCCTCCCCGGACCCTCTCCCCGCGCAGCGCTGGTGGGGCGACGAGACCGCGTTGCTGCCGCTGCTGCGCAGCAACCTCGCCTCCCTCCTCGCCGCGCTGCCCGCCGCCATGCCCATCCTCCTCGTGGCGAGCCTCACCGACAGCACCTTCAACTCTGCATCAGCGCTCAGCGACGCCCCGGCAGCGCTCCGCGCGGTCCTCTTCGACGCCAACGCTCAGCACCCCCCTCAGGGGGGAGGGGCTGCGGCGGGGGCGGCGGCGGGGGGGGGGCAGCAGCCGGGAGTCGTGGCGCTCGCGGCACCCGGGAGGACCGCGCGGCGCGCGTTCTTCGCGGTGCTGAGCGATGATGTGGCGGCGGCGGTGAGGGGGGCGGTGCTCGGGGGCGGGGCGGAGTGGTGCGAGGGGGGCGTGGGGGCCGGGGGGGGGCGCAAGCGGCGGCGCGAGGAGGTGCTCAAGGTGAGCCGCACGCAGCGGTTGCGCACACGGAGCTGTTTTCTGTGATCGTTGCAGGACGTAGCTGCGCTGACAGCGCGGCGCGACATCATGCAGCGCGAGCAACTTTTGCGGTGGCAGAGTCGTGCAGCTGTGTTGTCCTGCACACACTTGGACATGCCATGTTGAATGTCAGCAACCTGCACAGTTGAATGCTTTGCCGTGTGACAGTAACCTCAACTCCGCATCAGCGCTCAGCTTGTGTCGCTGCTTGGTAGCGCGCCTGGCGCCCTGCGCTCCCGCCTCCACACGACGTTGCAGCACACCGTGCAAACGCACCGGGAAGTGAAACGAGCGCCGTCTGCTGACTTTCACACTCCGCTGCTCCGCGTGTACCATACATGATTCCATTATTGGGTACGCAAGATGCTGATGATAGTATGTACAGCAGAGCCAATTCAACTGCGCGAGTCACTACAAACCTCTGCTCGCACGGACCTGGCTTGCTGTCCGCCGCCGCCGCCGCCACCACCGCTGGTGCTGCCGCGCAACGGCATGCCGGTGCTGCTGGCCGCTGAGCTCATGCAATGCAGCTCGCAATGTGCCACGCGCCTGAATGCTTCATTGAACACTTCGCAATTGCCTCGGTGCCTGACGGCGCGGACACTCGCTCTTGCCGCTGCGTGCAGCTGGCGCCGCCGCCGCCGCCACGCAACGTGGAGCCGGAGCAGACGGCGGCGGAGGTGCTGGAGAGGGAGGAGCACCACCTGCGCGAGCTGCGCGCGTTCTTCCGCCTGTGCCTCTTTGAGCTGCGCAAGGACCGCCGCAACCTCGCCTTCCTGCAGCCCGTGAGCACCGAGGACTACCCGACGTACCTGGATGTGGTCAAGGAGGTGAGAGCGGTTGGGGGGGGGAGGATTGAGGGGGGTATGCATATACGTATGCGCTGTGCGGCGCACTTCACGTTATTGTTACTCCAACCTGCCGTATACTCATCGCCCGGTGCACATGGCGCCCATGGATCTGGACAGACCATGCACACCAACATTGATGATGCATTTGTATTTGACACTTCTAGTCGCAAACAGTGGGTGTACGCATCATCCATTTGTGTCAAGATGCCGTTGCATAGCCCTATGTATACGCATCCCCAAACAGACCGCCGTTGCAAAGCCTCCCGCTGCCCCCCCCCCCTTTGCGCATGTGTGCCCAGATACCCATTGGTTGGATTGCAGTATAACCAATTACGCGCAGCCCATCAGATGCCGTTGCATAGCCGTAAATGTACCTTTCCAAACGGACCGCCTTTTCAAAGCCCCCCCCCCCCTGTTTTGCGCATACGCGCGCAGCCCATGGACCTGGAGACCATCCACATCAACGTGGACGCGGGCGAGTACGAGACGCTGGGCGCGTTCCTCGCGCACCTGGCGCTCATACACGACAACGCGCGCCGCTTCAACCCCTGCGACGCGCGCGACTCGCGCGGCCGCGCAATCGTGCACGCCGCCGCCGCCATGCAGGACGCCGCGCTGTCCATGGCGCACCGCTTCCGCCACAGCCTCGGCTACGACATCTTCGCCAGGTGCGCGTCGCGCAGCACCAGACCGAAGTCAGGGGTGTGGGTAATGTAAGGACCAGCTTGAGGGTTTGGGTTCGCCTGCTGACGATGAGGGTACAGTGCCCGATTGAGATGAGTCATGCGGGACGCCGCGCTGTCCATGGCGCACCGCTTCCGCCACAGCCTCGGCTACAACATCTTCGCCAGGTAGGCCGTCGTGCAGCACCCCCGTGTGGTTGTTGTAAAGGCCAGTTTCCTTGAAGTTTGGGAGCCTGCTGAGGAATTGGGGAAACTGTAGGGGTTGCACGCTGTGATGAGTCATGCAGGACGCCGCGCTGTCCATGGCGCACCACTTCCACCACAGCCTCGGCTACGACATCTCGCCAGGTGAGCGCGGCGCAGCGCGCACCCTGGGTCAGGGTCACAGCTGATGTGAGGGCCAGATTCAGGATGAGGGGTTTTGGGTGAGCGTGCTGAGGCCACACGGCAGCGCCGACAACACACGCAGCACTGATGTCCACATTACCAACTTCAATCTCAACTTCACTTGCCAACAAATCTGCTTCTTCTCAGGTGCGAGGAGGTAGCGCAGCAGCGGCGCATCCGCTGCGAGCGGCAGCGCGCCGGCGGCAGGGGCCGCGCGCGCGTCAACTACGCTCAGGAGGTGATCGTGGAGAACCCCTACGCGGACCCCCTCGCCGGCAACGGCGGCGAGAGGAGCACGCGCACGTCCAAGCGAAGGTACACAGCGGATTGCTGCATCATATTGCGAGTAGTTGCAGTGTCTGTGTGCCGATTCATCCGACTACCACGAGTGAATGACAGCGGAGATACATGTATATGTATGGGCAAATGCCTGCGTGCGTGCGGTCCAAGTGCGAGCGCAGCTGGCAGTCAAGGCGGTCACGCATCAGCGCCACGGAGTCTTTCCAAGTGCAAATGTCAAGTGCAATCATGTTTTGGCTGTATGCTGTAGTGGTCTGCTCACACTGACTGACGCAGCGCTGTGGGCATCGCCTCTCAACTCGTCGCACGATCTTCTATTGACCCCTCAGATTTTCGCACTGCCAACCTCTGATTTCACCACTTATCCTGGTCCTGACCCAATACCCCTCCCCCCCCCCCCTCCCCCCCTCCGCGCAGCCGCGGCGAGGGCAAGCTGCTGGAGATGACCGCGGCGGGCTCCGTCAAGGAGCAGGGCACCGCGGACCCCGTAGCCGCGCGCGCGCACAAGCGCACGTCCTTCAGCGCCGATCCCAACACCACAACATCCTCCGCCGCCGCCAGCGCCACCGCCGCCGCCAACGCCGCCGCCACCGCCGCCGTGGCGGCCGCCGCCGCCGCAGCGGAGTCCGAAGGCGGCGGCGGCGGCAGCAGCAGCAGCAGCGCTCAGGGTAGTGATGCCGGAGCAGCAGTGCTCAGCGGGACGGCAGCGCTTAGCCCGGCGGCGGCGGTCGCGGCGGCGGCGGCGGCGACGACGGCGGCGGCGGCGGTGGTGGCGGCGGCGGCGGTGCAGATCCAGGAGTCGTCCGAGTGCAACGCGGAGCTGGCGAGCGTCGGCGCCGGCGGCAGCACCAACGGCGGCAGCGGCAGCAGCAGCGGCAGCAGCAGCAGCAGCAGCAGCAGCGGTGAGGCCGTGGTGGCACCTCCGGAGAGCGCTGCTGCAGCAGATGATGGCGACGACGACTCAGCTGCTGACAGCGACACTGTGGAGGGCAACGCGCACGAGGCAGGCGCCGCAGCAGATGCGGCAACAGAGGAGGCGGACTCGGATGCCGACGCCATGGACGATGCTTCGCCTGACGGGACAGAGGATGCGGAGGATGCAGCTGGCGCTGCTGCGGCGGCAGCGGCGGAGGAGGCAGCGGAGGCAGCCGAGGCAGCCGCGCAGCAGGAGGAGGCAGCGCAGCGCGAGGACCGGGCTGCGGCGAGGGCGAGAGAGGGGGAGGCAGCGGCGGCGCGCGCGGCAGCAGTTGCAGAGGGTGAGTGCCTGCTAGCCTGACAAGCTTGTGATTCGGCAATGCTCATGGCGGCCTGCACATTAGCTTCACGCCAGGAACACAGGCATCAGCAGTTAGAGTCCATGAGTGTGCTTGTAGTGTGCGCAATTTGTCATGTCGAAGGTCAGCGTCCACACGGTTGTGTCTAGTGCGGTCGGCCTGCTGCGCATGGAGTGCGCATGCAGCATTGCTCAGCCGCCTTCTGAAATCCGTGCGCATCTTACTAATCCCTGCTCCCCCCTTGCACGCGCTCGTCGTCGCAGAGGCGGAGGCGGTGGAGCGCGCCATACAGAGCGCGCTGCCGCGCCTAATAGACGCGCTTGTCGCCGCGACGCACGGCGGCGGATGGACGGTCGAGCGCCTGGCCAGCCTGCGTGCAGCGCTGCTCCGCGACGCCCCGGCGCACTGCCGCGCCGTCGGTGCCGCCACCGCCGCCGCTGCCGCCACCGCTGGCCTCCAGGCAATCACGCGCAAGGTGGCGGCGGGCAGCGGCGGCAGCAGCAGCGGCGGCGGCAGCAGCGGCGGCGGTGGCGGCGGCGGCGGCGGAGGTGGTGATGGCCGCAGCAATGGCGCCGGCAGCAGCAACAGCAGCAGCAACGGCGGCAGCGGCGGCGGCAAGAAGGCTGCTGGCACAGCGCCCGTCGCCTCCGCACCCGCCGGGTCCAATGGGCCGAGCGTCATGAAGGGTGCGCCGGCGAACGGCCACGCCAACGGCAGCGCGGCGCGCGGCGCTGCGCACTCGTCGGGGCTCGTGAAGCCGACGCCAACGCGCATGAAGAGCTAGGGGAAAGGGGGGCATGTATAGCGTAGTGCATGGTCGCGGGGCACACACTATGAGAAAGTTGAGAGGTAGAGGGGCATGGGTGCAGTGGGGGGGCAGCGATGCATGGCGGGTGTCGGGGGGCAAGTGCACGGCCGTGTGTCTGTGAACAGCTTCTTTGGCAACGCTGGCGGCAGCAGCTGCGGTGCCGGCAACGCAGCTGCAGTGGCTGACGCCGCAGCAGAGGCGATGCCTGCAACGTCTGCTGCACGGGAACAACATCCATGCGTTCGGACCAGCGATTTTACTAATGCAGAATGGGGGGGGGGGGGGGCACCAATCTCAATCTGTTTTAACGGCTCTGACAGGCCTGCAAGAGGCTTGCTCTGCCATGCAGCAATGTACGACGTGGGAAGTTACAAAAATGCGTGGGGTTGTGGTGGTCCAATGCACCATATTTGCAGCACGCGCCTGAAATCCTC
The DNA here is from genome assembly GCA_017506865.1 of Tribonema minus. Lineage (NCBI taxonomy): Eukaryota > Xanthophyceae > Tribonematales > Tribonemataceae > Tribonema > Tribonema minus. The sequence goes on along the minus strand of JAFCMP010000065.1, from coordinate 201,550 downwards.
CGTGCCTGTGCTGTGCATGCTGAGGCAACCTGCAGCCATCTTGTCATTGCAGCCAGACATGCAGTCTTTGCTGCGTCACCTGTACTGTTGATTTGCCACATTCCACATTGTCCGTACAGTCGTGCTAACGCGTGCTTCCACTAACACTAGAAGTTTTTGCAAAGTTGTCATGGCACGGGACAGTGATCCACCACAATTTTATGCGGGCACCACCTTTGAATTCGTACAGCAGCTATGCGATTACGTGACGCGTGTACAGAAGGCATAAGATCACGCGCAAAACCGCAAGGTGTTAACGAGCGTAGGCAAACGAGTCAAGCAATGCCATTTTAACACGTCCGTCAACACAAGGGGTGTATTCCATTTATGTGCCGCACGTCTCAGCGGAGCACTGCTGCAGTAGACAAGTGGAATTGCGTAGGGTAAGGGCCAGCCAGCGTGGCCAGCAGAGACTCTCTCTGCGAGTAGAGTCCAGGTGAAGTACAGCTGCGCGTGCGACTTCGCCGGCGGCGCTGTGTGTCTGCGCACGTGCCGGCGCGTTTCCAGACTTCAAGATCGTTACACTTCAAGTATGGTGGGGGGGGGGCACGCTGCGCTGCTGTCGAGCGCTGCAGGCTGCCTGGATGCAGCACGCGAATGGCGCTCGCGTTGCTGACCAGCTCGAATCGTGGTCAGCGTTGCTGTCAGCGCTCAGCGCGGGTGGCCCCAAGGAGCACACTCTGAGGCGCGCGCTAACCGATATCGTACTGCGCGCTGTTCTCGCTGTCCTCCTCGTATGCTGCCGCTACAAGTGCATTAAGTAAGCCTCAGGCAAGTGCTCCTGCCTGCCGTGCGCCGCCAGCGCAGCCGACTAGATGTAGCGCGACTCGGCCTCCTTGTCGAGGTCTCCGTAGACCATGGAGTACGCCCCGCTGATGCCCAGTGCCCCCCCCAGAATGTTGCCGAGGGTGACTGGCAGCAGGTTCTTGATGAAGAAGGTGGCCATGCTCACGGGGGCGCCGTGCATGATGCCCAGGGGGATGAGGAACCTGCGGCAGCAAGCGTCGTGGCGAGTGAGATCGCCGAGTTCTGCGCGCGCCAGGCGATTCAGGTGAGCTTGAACAGGGCAAGCGCGCGCAATGCGGCGCGCAGCGAGATGCGGCAGATAGATAGTGGGGAGGGTGCTGCAGATGTGTGCGATGTGGTGGCAGGCTTGCCGTAAAAGGTACCGTAGCGGCAAACGACAACACCAACAACAAAAGGAAGGGTGTGCCACAGATTTCACTTGCGGTACCAGACTTCAAGATGTCGTGCAAGGCAGCTGATGTGCGGTGGGACACCGAAGAGAGACGCCCTGGTGTGCGACACATGATGTGAGCATACATGTATGTTGATGTGGCGGTCGCGGTCATCGTTTGTTTGGCGGCATGTGCGGACAGATGGTCGGCAAACCACACCTTGACACTGGGTCGTCGTGCGTGCAGCGCCCAGTGCAGTACCATCTGGAGCAGCATGCATGATGGCCCACCGCTGGCAAGTTCAATGACAGTACCCCTTATGTAGAGGATATGAATGGACTGCCATGCAGTATTGCGCAGCTGCTGCATGCAGTGGACACAATGACAGCAACCGCAACTGCAAAAAGAGAACCTGATACGAGCAATAACAACTTGCTGCAACAAGTTCAGCTTGATGCTGGAGAGAGCGCCCGATGCCTTGCCCAAATTCAAGACAGAATTGCAACTGTTACGTTGGGCACTTCGATTTATGTATGATCCGACACCAAATGGCAATATCAGTTCCCTCCCTGTCGTTTGCTTTTGAAATTATTTATCCCGTTCACCACCTTCTACACTACGCGCATTCAAGAGCGCTGTCAGTAGCTGCTGCACTTCCTGTGTTGGGCTACCAGCTGGAGCTGGCCTACCAAACACGTGAGACCTTTCCATACTGAACACCCATGCCCTCGAACGCTCAATAGGTTGCGCACGGAAGGCTTTTGACTACGTGGATATGATGGCACTGTTTGACTCGCGGCCAACGACTGCAACAGCGGCGATCATGATTATTGGTGGCAGGCACTTGTGGCTAACCATCCCTTGTCGCCTTGAGCTCTACGATCTTTTAATTCGTCTCTACTCAATAAAAAATACTTCTGAAGTATCACAGAAGTTGTTGGGTAGCAGCCGCTGCTCACATGTTGGCGACGCTGTGCTCAAACCCGATGGCGGTGAAGGCGGTGATGGGCAGCCAGATGGAGACAAACTTGTCCGTTGCACTCGTGCACCCGCTGGCCATCCAGACGGCCATGCACACCAGCCTGCGCACGGGAGCGCACCGTCAGCACAAAAAGTGAAAGACGTTGTGAGCGACGCTTTTGAAGCTCATTCGTGGTGCTGGCACGTCACGACCGTTGAAGTGCTTGTTGAAGTGCTGCTGCTGCCTCCAACGTACGTGCGGTAGAAGCACATGCAACAGTGGCAAGGCCTTGCAACTGAGCACATTTGCATGGACAAGATTGGCGAGCTACTAGCTGAACAGCATGGTGCATTCGGTCGCACATGGCAAGGCATGATCAACAGCAATGATCAGAAGCAGCTGTTGGTGTCACTATTCTCATGCCCTCGCTACTCGTTGCGACGGCAACAGAGCCGAAAGCTGCTGCAAGCGCGCGCACTCGCACGCACTGCGAGCGGCGACGCTACTTGAATGCCACCAACTGCAATTTGAAACTGTCAACACGGGAGCCGTGCACTCCACTTGCTGAGCACCAGTAGCTGACTCACCAGTCGCAGAGCATGCCCCTGATGAACACGGCGCCAAAAGACAGTTTCGTCTTGTAGATGGCCATGCCCGCCGCAACTGGTGACGCTGCGCTGCCAACCTCAACTTCAACTCACGAGCAGATGATCCGCGCATCCATGTGAGCACCATCTTACATGCCACCATACCCCAAAAAGATTATGGTACCTCCAAAAACAAAGACTCCTTGAAGTACAAAAAATTGACACATTGCAAAATATAGCTGACTCACCAGTTGCAGAGCATGCCCCTGATGAACGCTGCGCCGAATGACAGTTTCGTCTTGTAGACGGCCATGCCCACCGCCGCTGCAGGGTTGAACACGACCCCCGAGTGGAACACCAGCCACGCCATGGCCAGGGAGGCCACCAGGTTGGCGGAGAAGCTCACGACCCAGTTCTTGGCAAGCTGCGCAAACATGAAAGATTTCATCAGCGACATTATGTACAATAACGATAAGCGTGGAGACACAGAGTGAGCGCCTCTTTGAGACTGAAGTACATACATGAAAGATTTTCATGAGCGCCATTATTATTACAACAATGATAAGCGTGGAATCGCGTAGTGAGCGCCTCTCGGAGCCATTGCCGTTTGTGTGAAGTTTGCAGACCAGTTGATGACAAGCAGATGCTGACAAGTGCAGCATACGAGATGCCTGGGAATGCACGGGGAAGTAGAGGGTTTCTGAGCGGTGATGTCGAGCAGCGGTTGCAATGCGCGAGCGTGCGAGGAGATTCCCGTGCAAGCATGCAAGTACCGAAAGGACCTCCAGCAATTTCGAAATGGTGCGCGTTTTCTTTTCAGAACAACACATGACACTTGCAGTGTCAACGTAACGGCGTGGATGCACATCGAATAGAACACTCAATTCTGCACTGAAGCACAACGTTCTCACTTGCAGATGGCATGGAGAGAGGTATGGTCAGGGCAGAGGTCAAACAGAGACTAGCACCAACTGGAACGATCCGCAAGCAAGGGCGTTGTCATTGCAAGTGCACCGTTGTCATTGCAAGTGCACCGTTGTTTTTTTTGTGTGTGACAAGACGCACGCACGCATCCGATGCTGCAAGCTTGCCAAACTTTCAACCTGTACCAAAGGTACATGCAGTCTACAACTGACTACCCAATGTGCTCGTGATACAGCACCAAAGGGTATGTAGGTATACACACCTGTTTGACAGTGGCGCGCTTCTCGCATTCGCCGTACTTCCCGAATGTTCAGGTGCACACATGCCTTTCAAAATTTACCATGCATACAGCTGCATGCATGCGACGCGTCAATGTACTCATGAAACATACATAATGTAGCTACACACCTGTTTGACGGTGGCGCGCTTCTCCAGCACTGCCGCCATCATGGCCGCCGTGTTGCCCGTGAACAGCTCGCCACCGCACACCTGCACGCAGATGAAGGATGCCACCAAAAAAATCCCCCAGGAAATCAGCAATTTTCGTGCCGAGACAGTTGCAGAGTGAATGGCATGCAGGCGTGAGATAGCTTCCACCATCATGGAAATGGGCAATGTAACTGTCAGATGCGTCATCTGCATATACTTCAACACGTCAACAGACAATAAGGAGGATGTGAGCAATCTGGGCCACCTCTTACTATCCTTAGCCATGGGTTAAAAGCCCACCGCCTTGTGACAACACTGCCATTCATACATACATACACTTGCCGATGAATGTGCAAAGGCTGGTGCGTGCAGTGCCTCACACTCAGTTGTACTTGTGTTGACTGCAGCTGTGTTCAACCGTTACATCTGTGCAAACGTATTTAACAGCAACCAGTTCACGATGGCAGTTCACGGTAGCAGAAGTCTGATTAAAGTCAGTACGACTTCGAATCCGCTGCGGGCTTTGCAATTGGCGCCAGCGCATTGATGCCAGCAAGCTATTGAACATTCTGATGAGTGCCAGCCTCACCACAAGGGCCCACACTTGCTGCTTCAAAACTTCAAGTGTGGAGCACCGTGCATGCTCTGCCAGCAGATGTGCTTCGTGACACTTCAACACAGAAAGTCAGGCAAGCTGGCAGTGCTCACCGGTGATTGCTGACCCGTTACAGTCAACATTCTGTCACACGGTATAGTCAAAATCACGTTCTGCAGCAAAAAACAACACTTTGATGAATTGGTACTGCTTTTTCAGCAATAGGGTAATGTTTTGTCACGTGATGACACGCCCAAATTCAAAACTGCGGCTGAAGTTACTGATGTACCTCACAAAATTTTCAAGTGCAATTCTCCGATCGCGCCAAGCGTCCTTGTGCCCAAATTACAAAGAAACAACTAGGAAGCCGACGGTCTTGACCACTGCAGGCGGAAACGGCCATAGCAAGCGTGACCTCACCAGAGTAAAGAACAATCCAAAAGGCAGTCCGATTGCGCCATAAATGAGCCGCTGCAGCCCTTGGTTGCTCCCCACCAGCCCCGGGCAGTTGGCGCCAATCGTCAGTGCCAGCAGCGCGCCTGTGCACGAACACGGAAATTACAGGGCACATTGTCATGTTTGGTGGCATTTAAAATTGCGTGTGAGTTATCAATGTGGCACCAGAATAATATCGTACTTCAAGTGCAAGCTGGAATAAAACGTTGTTTGCGTGATCACAAGTTTGCCCCGCAGACAAAGAGGTTTTTGAGTGATCCCGGCGGCAGCATGGGATCAACAATATCGCTTATTGATGCACACACTTGAGCATCGCTTCGAAATGCCCACGGCGGCCATGATATGTGCGCGCTGAAATGCGTTGATCGCTTATGACTTAAAGCAACACTTGAAGTAACAGTAGGTGAACTACCTATACAGCTGCAATTTCACCATGGTGTTTCTCACCTACACTGATGTAGGCGCCCGCCAAGACCCCCAGGATCAGAGTCTTCTTGGGCTCGTTGGTGACGAGCTTGGCCTTGCGCTGCCCCATGGCCACCACATTGGCGTAAAGCTCGCAGGGCGTGAGGATGCCGGTATGTGCCTGTGGGGGCCAATCAGGACAGTGCCGTGAACACAAATGAGAGCCCAAAGGCAACCATGTTGTTAAAGTCAGATTGAAGAGTCTACCAAATTTGAAGTGCGAGTAGTGATTGGCTAGGACGGGTTCTTGGCTAGGACGGGTTCGAGGTGAACAGCACGAACAGCACATGAAAAGCTATCATATCATGACGCCCTACGAGCCAACCCGAGAAAGGTTTACTTGAGCCTGCACGCACCGCCACGAACCGCGAAACATCAACTTAATCTAATCAGTGCGTGGATGAAGAATTCAATGCCTCTGATGGCGTAACACAGTCGTCGATGAACTTCCTGCACAGTAAGACGCAGCCTGAGTTGATAGCAATGTGTCCATGTCTACTACGGTAGCTCAAGAAACTGGCAAATCCACAAATTGAAGGTGCTGCTTGACTCACGGGTGGGTCAGCAAATGGCGACTTAGGACGTCCGACAGAGCTGACTACAGCTGGCTCGGTGACGATCTCTTTCCGCAGCGGCTCCGCCAGGCTCATCCGTGTGGCTCTCAGCGCGACTCCCCGTGCCGTCAAGGCTGGTCTTGCAGAAAGCAGACCTTTGGCACATTGACCGACACATGCTGCCAGCAGCAGACATCGTGCAGCAGTCGAGCGTCCCATGCTGATATTTGACTGTGCAAGGCAGGCACGACGTCGGCGCAAGCTGTCAAGACCTTCACTCCTCTCCACCTGATGAACGACTCAAACGTTTCGGACGTGAATTATTCATGAATTCACTATGAATTCACGACAAACTTGAAGTGCGACAAAATCTTGAAGTGCATGCATCCGATTCTACCAGTTGCTCGTGCAGGCAGCTGGTGTGGCCGACCCATCTGCACCTGACAGTGCAAAGCGGTGGCCTCATGCGCGCCTTCCTGGCCATCGTGGCTGTGCTCTCAGCTTGCAGCAGCACTTCAGCACTGCATGTCATCGGCAGCAGCGGCATTCGCACCTGCGCTTTCGCGCCGCAGAGCTTGGCGCCCTCAGTCCGCCGTGCCGCTGTTGACGCCCTGGGGCCGCGCAATGGATGGAGCGTTGCTGCGAACGGCGATGCAGCCAGGCGCAGACCAACAGCAACTTCAATGACGCTGCTGCCGTTCCTGCCCAACGCCGCCATGGAGGCTCTCACGATTAACAGCGTTGGGTTCGGCCTGTTCATTGGATCAGGCAAAGCTGAGAAGCTTTTGACCCCTCAAGGAGCGGCGCACGCATACGTGCTGGGTAACATACTGTGGTACGCACTGGGCTGGAGGGGATGGACCACCTGTGTGCTCTACTTGCTCGCAGGTACGTTTGTGCACGAAACTTCAACGTTTTAAAAGCCAATGTCACACGGTTGATGTCACAAAAGACCATGTGATGTATGCAGAACATGAGGGATTCACTTCAGAAGATAAACAACGTGAAGTCCTCAGGACGAATGATGAACAATGTGTCTGTGGATGCTTCATGCGCTTCTGATAGCTACCGAGTACGGTTTCGTGCGCTGTCTGCTCAGTTCAAATTTATCTGCGGTCGCCTGATTCACAGTGTGACCGACATGTCAAATACACGGACACGGACTGCAGCAGCTGCGCTTCGCACCGTACAGCCGACATGCCAGCCATCATCTGCAGCGATATATAGCCGCTCCCCACAAACCCGAAACCAGCCTCCACTGCGCGCGCACACATACTTCACACTCAACACCGCCGTTACGCCTCACCAAACGGCACAGGCTCGGCGGTCACCAAGGTCAAGATGGCGGAGAAAACGGCGCGCGGCATAGCGGAGGGCCGCGGCGGGCGGCGCGGCCCCGAGAACGTGTGGGGCAGCGCGGCGACGGGCGCGGCGTGCGCGCTGGCGTGCGTTGTGTGGCCGCAGCGCGCGGCGCTGCTGCGCGTCGGCTATGCCGCGAGCCTCGCCACCAAGCTCGGCGACACGTTCGCGAGCGAGATCGGCAAGGCGTACGGGCGCACGACGTACCTCATCACGACGCTGCGGCCGGTGCCCGCAGGGACGGAGGGGGCGGTGTCGCTGGAGGGCACCGCGGCAGGGGTGGGGGGGTCGCTCATCATTGCGTGGTACGCCGCGGCGATAGGGCTGATGCCGGCGAGCGCCATAGGCGTCTGCGCGGTGGCGGCGTTTGTGGCGTGCAACGTGGAGAGCGTGCTGGGGGCGACGACACAGGGGAAGACGGCGTGGCTGACGAACGAGGTCATCAACTTTGTCAACACGACGGTCGGCGCGGCGGTGGGCATGGCGCTGTGGGCGTTGATGCTGCGGTGATGGGAGAGGCGGCACAGCTCAGCAATGCGTTTCCATGCTGTGGCACAGCCACGGGCGCATTTCGCACCGTCACGCATTTGGGGCGGGTGGCTGTGGCATGAAAGTTCACTGCTGGCAGAGACTAGATCACATGTTCATACAGGATGGGACCATCAAAAATATCATGCTACACACATCTCTTCTCTCGAAAGCTCAACTTCAACTTCTTTCCTTCGTGCGCCACACCAATACCTACCTACCTTGGCATCCGCCCTGTGGCACACAGCTCGAAGCATCCAATCCAACATCACAGGCGGCAGCAGGATGAGGAGCCTGTTCGTGTGCGTCTCCGCGCTGGCTGCGGTCAGCTGCGTCGAGGCGTTCCTGGCTCCAATGTCGTAAGTTGCACTTGGCGTGGAACATGCAAAATGACATGCGACAAGTACATGTGACCACGCGCTCTCGTGCAAGAGCTGCAAACCTGTGCAGTGTGAATATTGAATGCCTGCTGCCCGATGCAGACCATCAAGCTCCAACAAGTCTGTGCGCTGGTGTCACTGTGTGTGCATATCGGAGTGTGCAGCACTGCACCTCGTGCATGCTTCTGCTGTGCATGGCGCACGCAGCTAAGTATACGCTGTGTGCAGCTGCGACGCCGCGGTGTTGTTCGTCATGCAATGCAAATGATACGCCTCGGTGGCTTTTTCGACAACAGCTGATGATGCAATGCAACCCAACTTGGGATGGCTGTTTACGACTCATACAAACCCGGATGCGCGCAATGTGCCCTGTGCAGAGTGGCGCGGACGGCCCGCAGCTCCAGCAGCCTTAGCATGGCCTACAACAAGGTGTTTGTGGCTGGCGGCTCCAGCGGCGTGGGCAGGGAGGTGGTAAACCAGCTTGTGAGCAAGGGCAAGCAGGTGGTGGCGATAGTGCGCAGGGAGGATGCGCTGGAGGAGCTGAACGCAATAGAGGGTAAGCATGTACAACGCATTCGACTCACGTGAGGGCTTACGCAGAAAGCCATCACATGTTGTCGTTTTCATACGATGAGCTGGATGTTGGGAAATCAAGGGCCCAAGCACCTGATTTGATGCACATCATGCAACAAGCACACTTGATGCATAGCAAGAACGATTGTGATTGATTGAACACATGGGTAATGTTTAATCTCATGTATGCACTGACTCTGAAAACACAATTTGACTCCAACAGCAGAATTTGTTTATTGCTGTCACACATACACACAAGCTGCAGTGTGTGCAAACCGATTTTTGTCTCAGCAGTTGATGCTGAAGCATGAGCCACAGTCTCGTCGTTTACGAAGAACTGATGTACTTCGTACAACGGCACTGGTTTCAGTTGAAAATGTTGTGTCAACGCGTTGAATTTTGACCGCCTTGGGTCCTCCGTGCGAAGCACATAAAATCGTAAGCTCAGACCGCTTCTGTGTAGAGAACCACTGCAAGGCAACGCAAGGCAACGCCCTTCCGGTTAAGAGCCTGGCATCAACATACTTCATGCACGAGTGTGATGCGCAGCGCCCGTTTTGCACAGCAGCAGCATGATGCGCTCAGCAGCAGCATGATGCGCTCATTTGCGTTTCGAAGCTTCCTCACGTTTCATTTGCAGAGCTTCGGTAGTGCATCAATGCACGCATTGCATCAATTGCAGCTACAGCATGTGGACCACTGCAACTTCAACTGACATCTTGGGGATCACTAAGACATGGCAACTATGTTGTCTTCTGCGCTGATGTCATAATCCTTCTTAAGATCAGTGCGCATTGCAATGGATTCGCTGGCACTCAATGGGTTCTGAACCTTGTCAGTGTTTCAACTCACACATACAAGTTTTATTCCGCAAGATTACCCATTTTTAACCATGATAATGTAAACCGGCATTCCTGCCACTACTTCACACTTGAAGTATTGTGCACGTGCCAGGCCCTTTGTGCTCACTTGCATTGCGTTGCTCGGCTGCGTGTGGTGCTGGGAGTTGCAGGCGTGACGGCTGTGATGGTGGACGCGTTGGACTTGAAGGGCGTTGAGGTACTTGCTGCAATTGTGTTGGTGCTCTGCACTGTGGTGTGTGTGTCGCAAGCTGAGGCTGACTGTAAGAGTCACATGTATGATTCAGTCTGAAGCAGTGGCCCAGAGTCGCTCAGCGCATACATGTAGCGCTAGTATTCTCGAATCGATTGCCTGCTTGTGATGATATTGACATGCAGTAAGACAGTGGCATTATGTCAGTCAGCATTGCCAGTGTGCTGTCAGCCCCCTCCCAGTGCACAGCCAACTTGCAGCCTTGAAGTGAAAGGAGGCGTGAGTAGAAGACCCCGAAGCCGTAGGCTCATAAGCAGTGGAAAACGGCACACACGAAGTACACTGGTTGAGAAGGCAGAACTGCCGCAGGCAGCCCGCAGGCGCCAGCGTAGGTGTCACGCCAGACCAGAAGTACAAATCGTGGTTTGTACCAGGAGCATGAAGAGAAATACAATTGTAATGTAACGGCCAGTATTGCGTACCCTCAAGTCATCATGTATCATTTGTAACTAATGCGTGCTGATACTGAATCAAACACTAGAATATGAGTGAGGTCCTCAAAGCATACCATAGTTCAACCCACGGTTCAAACCTCTGCTGCGTTTTGTTACTGGTGCGCTCTAACCTATCAGTGTACAGACTGACTCAAAGCCACGCAATGGGAAGCAGCACTGGGCATGGCAAGGCCGGGATTTGACAGCTGATGCGTATGTACAATTCACATGTACGATATGCCGTATACTGTCAAGTATGCTGTTTTGCCACAAATACAATGCTCTGAGTTGGCCTCACGCACGCGCAGCACTGCGAAGCAAGCTCTTGTGTCACCAACGTAGTGTGCTTGGGCCTCATGTATGCACAGGGGGCCCTGGATGGCTATGACGCTCCTACGTCACCAGTATAATGCTGTGAATTGGCCTCATGTACGCGCAGGGGGCCCTGGACAGCTACATATGATGCTCTTATGTCACCAATATAGTGTGCTGTGAATGAACCTCATGTATGCGCAGGGGCCCTGGACGGCTGTGGCGCTTCTGTGTCACCAATATAGCACTGTGAAGTGGCTATCTAAGTACCGTGATTTCAATGTGAGGTCCAAATGTATGTATTCATATACTTGGAAGTACTGTGATTCCAGTTCATGTATGCTATGATGCTCTTATGTGACTAACATTGTGCTGTGAATGGGCCTCATGTATGCGCAGGGGGCCCTGGACGGCTGCGACGCGGCCATCACCACGCTGGGGGGGTCCTCGGGGGAGAACCGTGTGGACTACGAGGGGAACCGCAACGTCATTGAGTCTGCGGGCATTCTGGGGGTCACCAGGGTCATACTGGTCACGAGCGTGGGGTGCGGGGACAGCCGCGGCGCCATCAGCGACCAGGTGTGAATATGTAATCGGTCATCGAGTGAAATCAGCCATGATCATGAGTGAATTCAATCAAGATTGTGAGTGGAAAACGAGTGTGAGGGCCGTGGAGTGAATTGAACCACGGTCATGGGTGAGTTCAAGCAAGTTCGTGAGTTGAAAATGAGTACAAAAGCTGTGGCGCCACCAGCAACCAGCTGTGCGTCATTACTTGTGGATGAAGCAATACAATCACAAGCTTTATCCTAGGTGCAGCCATCATCAGCAATCAGGTGCGGTGATCAGTGATGAATGAGTGCATTGTCAACCGTTATCATGAGTTGATCATGAATGAAACAGCAGTGGCGCCATCAATGCCCCGCGGCGCAATCAGCGGCCGCGTGCGTGCTTATGTGATGAGCGAGTAAAACCATCACGATCATGAGTGAATGCAACAGTACTGATAAGACGGTGATCCGATGAAACGGCCGTGGCGCCATCAGTGACCAATCAATCCGTTGTATAGCAACGACTCAGTGGATCTGATGACGACCACAAATTGGAAGTAAATAAAGCAGCCGTGGTGCCATCAGCGACCAGTTCAGCCTTTGCGAGTGCGGGGCAGCGCGCGGAGGGCGGGGGGGGAAAGAGGGGGAGGGGAAGAGGGGGAGGGGGGGCAGGACGTCGACACTTAAGCAATTCATTGCGCAACCGCCGTTGCCGATCAAATGTGTGTGTGACAATACCAATGGCAGTTTATGTGTCGGCGTCTGAGTTGCGCATCACCAGCGCAGCCAGCCGCGAGGCCAGGCACGGGTCGGCATTCACGGTCAGCAGTGATTTTCATCAATGTAGGCGTCAGCATGACAAGATGTCATGGTGCAAGCATTGTGGTCGCTAGCATCCGGTGAAGCGATGGCGTCAGTGACCGGATGCACATTGCACACAAACATTTGGTGTCTGTCATCATGAATTCATGAAGATGATATGTGCGGTTTCAGGTCAGGAGCACGAATTGCGGCAACGCCCCATGGTCGCCAACGGCAGTACAAATTTTGTTTATTCTTAAAAGGTTTGCCGATGCAAAGCTATTTTTCAGGCGCAATGCATCGCCGCCATTACTATCAGCAGCAGTGTTGCTGCATACTGGTATCTGGGCGCTCGCCCACATGCCGAACTTTGAGTCGTGTATATCAAGCCATGTTTGTGGCATGAATGTACTTCAGTATAAACCTTTGGCATGTCTATGTCATATATGAACCCGCTTACCTACCCACGTACCTACCTACCGTAGGTATACACGTCGCTGGAGAAGGCGCTGGTCGCCAAGACCAAGGCGGAGAAGATGCTGCAGAAGTACTACACCAACGCCTTCTGGACCATCATCCGCCCGGGGGGGCTGCAGACGGCGGAGGGCACCGGCAAGGCGATCCTGACGGAGAACAAGACCATAGCGGGGATCATCCGGCGCGCGGACGTGAGTGCTTAGCTTAGGGTTACATAGGTCTACTAGGGCTGACTAATCTGGTCCGGCGCGCAGACGTGAGTGGCGGGCTAAGGGTTAGGGTTAGGTCTACTAGGACTGATTAGTCCAGTTATATGTAGTGGCATGGGTGTGGCGGGCTCGCAGGAATTGGTTTGGGGCGAGCTCTGTGCGAATGACACTTGGTGGTCGGATGGGGGATGAGGACAAGGATGGAGCAACGGTGTGCAGCTACCATTCTTACCAGCGCGAATCGTAAGCTGTTGAGCACTGATGCCCAAACCCACACGTGCACTTCAAGATCTATCGTGCTTGACAGCCTGCTATTGGTGGTAAAGGTGGCTCTGCTGCTCAACATGATAATGTCTTCAGAGCGCACCATTTGGTATGTCGTACAGGGCTTACATAAAAGCTTGAGACCCATGCCAATCGGCGTGTTTAAGCGAGATGCGTCAAATACTGAGGCGATCTCAAGTCATTCATCAGTCAATTGAATCGATCGTCACAGGACTTCTAGTGTCACTCATAACCCCATGAAGCGTGCCATCAGCGTTCGTTGAACCGGCACGTGGCGTACTAATGCAGGGCCTTGTTGCGCCCCAATTGAAAGTGAATAAACTCTACTCATGCAGCTTGCTCGATTGTCTGTTGCAGGTTGCGGACGTGGTTGTGCGGGCGCTGGACAACGACGGCACGCACAAGAAGGTGTTCACGGCTGTAGACCCTTCCATTCCGTCCTCCTTCGGCGACGCGTCCAAGGCAGAGGCGTTCCCGCTATAAGCGCGGCGCAATACACAGGTGGGAGGCATAGGCATTAAATGACAAACTGGTGGTCAAGGGTCCTTCAATCCAATGGCAATGAAGGGTCGCTTTGCATGTGTTTGCGAGGCGAGACTGTACATATGTGGAACATGATGTATGATGCGGAACGTGCCATTGAGGCACCTTGGTAGCTTGAAAGCAGGCTGTGCTTGCTTTGCACGCTACAGCTTTCCTTTGGTGCATGCATGATCTACTGCCTGGTTCAGCAGGTATGCACGTGGTGCATTCATTCACCACGCTTGATCAGCCACTCACTCATTATCTGGTTTGCCTCTTTCTGCGGTGCTGCTGCAGGCATTTTAGACTGGAATCACACTGGAAGCGGCATGGACATGCCCACTCAGCAACAAATCAATATCACAAATTCCACCATTGACTGTTTGCTGCTCGTTGAATGCTGGCATGGATACGCAGCGCACATCTGTAAGATACGGACTCCGCAAGCCTTGAAAATGCTTTTTTCCCCCTGAAATGTTATGGAAGACAAGGTGACAGTATTTGATGTGCGGCGCAAAACACGTGTTTCTTTGTAGTGTCTGTTTTCGTTGTGGCAACAGAGTGCCAGCCTTGGACACCATAGCTGTGACACTTGTCATTGATTGGCATGGTGCATGTAGTATGGTCATGGCCAGATGCTGTTTTTAGTGGTTCGCAGGACATGCATGTAATGTCAAGACGGGTGCTGGTTCCCCCAGCAGCAGGGCAGTGCGCCCGAAATACGTGGGGGACGGTTACAAACAAGAGGGAGGTTCTTTCAAGTGCGGAAGTTCAAAGTTCAAAGAAGTCTTGAGGTTATTGATCAGAGGACTCCGAGAGGAGGTGTGAAGTACACAGTTCACAAGCGTGAAGTGAAGGTGAAGGATGGCAGCCTTCACTGATAGCGACGGCACATGCCTGTTCAATCTGAATGACGGCAAGCGAGAGCTGGTCAATGGAGCCGAAGCAGCTCAGGCACTGGTCGATAAGGCGCTGGCAGGCCGAGACCACACGGCTATTACTCGCATCTGCTTGTCCAACAAGTCTTATGATGAAGGCGCAGCAGGAGCAATAGCAGAGGTAAGGACATGATGTACTCGAGTCCTGGTCAGCGAGCACCATTATTTGATGGTTCGCGCTGAAGAACTTGAAGATTTTGCGATAAGTGACAACCCACTTTCCTGCGCAACAGTCATGTCGCAAAGTGGAGCAAATGCGCGGCACGTTTTCCATCAGCAGTACTTTCATCATGTAGCCTTTTGTTTGTAAATTTTAGCGGCAGGGTTATTGAACAGTAGCGCGCTAGTCTTTGTTTCTCGCCGCTTGGTATGTCCTGCTCCTGCTCTGCCAGTCTCTGACACAATTCGTGCGCATCACAAATCAAATGGGAAAGGCCTGCAGATCTAGGGACGTGCATTGCACGATACATATATTCATGCATGTATTCACATGCTGCCTAAGTACACACTTCAACAGTCCCCGCAATGCCAGGCTGGCAGTGAACAGATACAGCACAACAGCGCGACAGGCCTATGCAGAGCTCATCTGACAGCACAACAGCGCGACCTGCCTACGTAGAGCTCATTAAGTGCCCATTTTGGCTGTCACACTCACTTTACGAACAAGGTTCTGCATGCATGGCCAGGAGCAGCAGCCAGACCTCAGAAATTCACCGATGGAAGGCACTGTACTTACCCATGTAAGGCACTGCATTCATTTCAGGCTTCAGGAACGACGGCAAGCGTGCCGGAAGCACGTGCTTTCAACATCTGAAACAATGCCAGTCATGCACAGAATGGTTCGCCGCAGCAAAGGGTGGCCAGTCTGAGCCTTCTGTCTATGCGCACACTGCGACCACGTGCAAGCGCAAGCAATCATTACCTAATAATGTGCTACTCGTGCACAGAATGCCTTGCCAAAGCAAACTGTGGCTGGCCTAAACTTTCTGTGTATGTGGACACTGCAACCACTGCAGGCTCTCTCCAAGATGACATGTGTAACAGAGGCGCACATCAGCGACGTCATTGCGGGGCGGCCGGAGGACATGACGCTGCGCGTACTAATCTAAGGATGTGCTACTCATGCACATAATGACTCGCTCAAGTAGTATGTGGACAGTCCGAACCTTCCGTTTATGCGCACACTGCGACTGTTGCAGGCTCTCTCCAAGATGACGAGTGTGACGGAGGCGGACATCAGCGACGTCATCGCGGGGCGGCCGGAGGACATGGCGCTGCGGGTGCTGGCGGCCATATGCGGGGGGCTTGCGGGTCGATCGCTGTCGCTGATTGACGTCAGCGACAACGCCATGGGGGAGAAGGGGGTGAATGCGTGCAGGTGAGGATACACCATAGTGTGGCACATGGAAGGCGGAAAAAAGCGTGTTGAAGCCACGCCACAACTCATAATCTGCAGCTGAAGTACAGCTGCTATGCAGGCAATACGAGGCGGACGAGCAGACGATTTGAAGAAAACGAAGCGTGAGTTGGCCGATGAAACGCTGCCTGAGCTGTGAGCCGCTTGCTAAATCTTTCAGGTGCAAAATGACAGCCATGTGTCCAAGACATGGCTGTTGTTGTGTTTGGTAGTATCCAGCCAGAGAGTGCATAGTCTAGTCAGTCGTATTTGTGCTGCAGTGTTTCTGTCTCTTTGTGGCCTTCACACATGAATGTCATCAGCAGTTTAATCACTTTGCGGTAAATAACAATCTGCAGATGAAATATGCACTGCACCAGATGCGCGGCAAAGCTCGCACTTAGGTACGTTGTTGTGACCAGTCATTCAATAATTTCAATTATGACTATGTAGCAGAGAGCAAGATGTGTCACCGCTGTAGCAGCACTGGTGTTGCCGTCTGTCGAGCAGTGAAGCGCAGCTTTGCACTTCCGAGGTACTGTGCGGCTTTGTCATGAAGCACCGCAGGTCATCTGCAATTACCTGTCGGTTTAACCGCCTACACTCTGTTGCACTGCAGCTCACAGACACGCTGCAGAAGGGTAAGCTCTTTAGTGTGGACAGGTCTGTCATGTTCTCAAGTCCTCTACCAGTCTGCGCCGCCGCCATGGGCACATCGGCCACCACGCAGAAGCTGAAACTCACACCAACCAAAAGTGAAGTTGTCACAGGCAAACTTCACGTTCAACCCCCTTCACTTTTGTGCGCTGCCGTATCGCACAGAGCGGCACTGGACGGGCAGTGAGAGACCCTGTCGGCGCTGCGCATGTGCAACGTTGAGGTTGCCACAAGGTCACGTTTCAACCCCCTATCCTGTCTGCGCTGTCGTGCCGAACAGAGCGGCACTGGAAGGGCAGTGGGACACTCTGTCGGCGCTGCGCATGTGCAACGTTGAAGTTGCCACATACAAACTTCACGTTCAACTCCCTCATCCCCTCTGCGCTGCCATGCCACACAGAGCGGCGTTGGAGGGGCAGCGGGAGACGCTGTCGGCGCTGCGCATGTGCAACGACGGCCTGTCCGCCAGCGCCATGGAGGCGGTGCGGGACCTGCTGGTGGCGGGTGACGTGCCGACGCGGCTGACGCAACTTCACTTCTTCAACAACATGAGCGGGGACGGGGGCGCCAAGGTGTGTGCGTGCGGATGCCGACGGTAGGTATGCGGTCAATGTGTCTGTGTGCATGACAGCGGCGTGTGGCGCTTGTCGGATCTGCACTGAATGTCAATTTTCAACTCTCCTGTTTCCACTGATGTCGGTTTCAACTCTCCCATTTCAAACTTCAACTTTACATGTGTGCCCGCCCTGTATATACCAGCAACTGGGTTTACAAAGAGGGAGCACGATTGGTCCTCACACACCAACAAACCCTGCTTGCACACGATGTCAGGTTTTAAGTACATGTGTACCACCAATTTGTGCCTTGTTGGTGA
The DNA here is from genome assembly GCA_017506865.1 of Tribonema minus. NCBI lineage: Eukaryota > Xanthophyceae > Tribonematales > Tribonemataceae > Tribonema > Tribonema minus. Next base: position 183,953 of record JAFCMP010000065.1, on the reverse strand, counting down.
CACTGGTGGTGCGACATCGACTGAAGCCAGAGCCTTACATTGCTGTTTACCCCCTATAGCTCCTCTGGCACTGCAGCACACAACTCGTATTAGATTTTGTTGGCTGGTACTGGCGCATGTGTCACTGCGTTGCAGACAGGCCCCATGTGGCAGTGCTCGCACAGCTGTGCATTGCACTCCACAATCAAGATTGCGGCGCTGGCGCAGGTGCTTTCGCAGGGCTTGCAGCTGTGGGACGTCTGGTGGTCAGGAAAGTCGCCGGCCTGTGCAGTGTTGACCTCTCCCTGCACTTGCCACTTGCTGTATTTTAGCTGTATTGCAGGCTGTTGTGAAACAGTGTTTTTGCTGAGGCTGTTCGCTCGACGCTCACCCCCCCCCCCCCCCCCCTTCCCCTCACCCCGACCGTGACCACAGGCGCTGGCGCAGATACTGCCGCACTGCCCGCAGCTGCGCGACCTGCGCTTCTCGGGCACGCGCGCGGGGCGCCCCGGCTCGGTGGCAGTTGCCAACGCGCTAGCGGCGTGTCCGGCCGCGACCAGTGGGCGCTTTGTGAGCCTGGATCTGGCGGACAACACGTTCGGGACGGAGGGCGCCGCGGCGCTCGCCACAGTGCTCAGGAAGCAGGTGGGTTATTGGGGGGTAGGGGACGGGGGGGGGGTCGGGGATGCGCCGCTTGCCGCAGCCCTGGCGCGCGCAGTTTCGGGGTGTCTGGCGCGGGAGCTGGCGCGGGAAAGTGAATATACAAAGCAGCAAGCAAGTAGAATTGCTCTCACAGTGTAGTGTGCGACGACACTGACAGTAAGCGTTCACTTGCACTCCCTGCCACATGGGCACGCCTCACAACGTGTTCCTGCGCGCCGGCTCGCTGGGTGATGAAGGCATGGCAGCGGTGGCCAACGAGCCACGGACGCTGCGCCGCAGCCCCTGCCCCCAATACCATCAGAGTATTTTCAGAACACTTTCCCGGCGACAGCAACGGCAATTTGATAGCACGACTCGCACTGTGCACTCGCTGCTGCCGCAGGCGAACCTCACGACGCTGTCGCTGCGCGACGGCTCGCTGGAGGATCAAAACATGACGGCCGTGGCCAAGGCGCTTAGGGGTGCTGCGCCACAGACCCTGCCTGCAATGCAATCTCTAACGGCAGCCAGAGCGATCTGACATCTTGACTTGCACGTTGTGCCCGCTGCTGCCACAGGCGAACCTCACGATGCTGTCGCTGCGCAACGGCTCGCTGGAGACGAAGGCATGGCGGCCGTGGCCAAGGCGCTCAGGGTCCCTGCGCCGCAGACCCTGCCCACAATATGAACAGAGTACACTCATAACACACTCTCCGGCGACAGCAACAGCGATTTTACATCATGACTCGCACGTTGTGCCCCGCTACTGCCACAGGCGAACCTCACGCTGCTGTCGCTTCGAGACGGCTCGCTAGAAGATGAAGGCATGGTGGCCGTGGCCAATGCGCTCAGGGGCGCTGCGCCGGCGCTGCGGTCGCTGGACCTGTCCGCCAACGACTGCACGGGCGCGTGCGCAAAGGCCGTCGCGAGGGCTGTCGCATCGTGCACCAAGCTCGAGTACCTGGGCCTGGAGGTGAGAGTGACTGAGTTGCTTGGGGATTCATTTGGCATGCGCCGGGCGGCCGCAGCGATGGATGACCTATACCTGGGCCTGGAGGTGAGAGTGACTGAGTTACTTGATGAATCTATTCTGCCATGCGCCGGGCAGCGGCGGCAATAGATGACCCCTGCTTTGAACAAGTTAGTGAGACGACGGCTGCTGAGAGAGACTGCGCTGTCTGCAGAGTTTGCTGTGCGGTGCGCATTGTCGTAAAGCTGCACACAACTGCATAGCATCGCTTAACACACATTTTGTCAGCATCATCAGCGTCTATCGTGGCTGCGGCTGAGTGTTGCTCCTTGTTCTCCCCCCTCACTGTCTGCAGGAAAACGATGGTTTCGGGTCAGCAGGTGCAGTCAAGCTGGCAGGTGTATTGGGGGGTCTCAAGCAGCTGCAGCGGCTGCAGCTGGGGCAGTGCAGCATAGGCACACGGGGAGCTGTGGCCTTGGCCAAGTCCCTGGAAGGGCTGGACTGCTTGACGAGTCTAGAGCTGGTGAGAATGAACCTGCTGCCTGTGAGAGACTGCTAGGTTTGCGAGTTTGAAGACACCCCTGCCGTTGCCCACAGCAGCTGGAATTGCAGCGCACTCTGTAAAGCCCATCAGCGACCGTGCCGCTTTTTATTTGCTGCTTTCAGCATTCATTATGTAAGCAAGGCCATTGCACGAGTCCAGCAGTGGAGTGGTCTTCCCTGCATGTTGTGTTGGTCCAGAACTCCATGTGTGCAGACACCAGCAGCCAGCTGTGCCACATCCAAATACCATGCATTATGAAGACACTACAGTCAGGGGGCAAGTCTCAGCATTCATGGGCAGTGAGAGCACCACAAATGTCATTTGCGCCGCATTGTGTCATAGAGATGGTAGCAGCACCAGCAGCAGCACAAGCACACACGAGCGCAGCGCAATGACATCTCCAACATCCGCAATTGTCACTGCACATGTATTGGCCCCGGAGCTTCGAAGTTCAATCTGTTGCCCCACGTCTGAAATGGTGACTGTACACTGTATTAGCCCCGCCCCGGAGTTTGAACTTCACCTTGTTGCCCCAAAGCAACACTGCTCTCATGGCACAACCTTGATGCACCGCCCCGTCGCCTGCAGAACGGCAATGCTATCAGCGAGGAGGGCATGTACGGGTTCACGGAGGCGCTCGGCGCAGCGGGCAAGCTGAGCGCGCTTGGCGAGATGGACGACAACAACGCGGAAGCTTCCGAGGAAGAGGAAGAGGAAGAATCCGAGGAAGAATCTGGAGATGAGGCGGAAGCGGAAGAAGAAACTGAGGAGGCCGCTGCAGACGCCTCTGTAGACGAGCTGACGGCAGCGCTCGGCGGTGTGAAGATGTAGCGCTGGCGTGTTCTTTGGGAGGAGTGCGCACGTGGCACAGGCAGATGGGGGCCACAGATGGCGCAGCGAAGTGGCTAGTGTGGCGCTGCTGCTGCATCTGCTGTCGCACCCGTTGTAGTGGTGCCCTGTGCGCTTGTAATGCATTGTTTCTCAACTGCCTGGTGCGGCATGTGATGTCTACGGGTAGAACCATTGCCACATTGTTGTGTTGCATACTACATGCGCATCTCTTGATGAATGGGCTGTTCGTCGCTGACAATAAATGGCGCATCTGGTGACGGCTGGTATGCCCAATGGAAGAAGGCGCTTGTCGTAGACAATGCCGCAACAGCCAAGGCTGTTACAGCATTATATAAGGATCAACAGCCAAGGCTGTTACAGCATTATATGGGGATTATTCTTTGCGTGGGTGGTATTTCTCACTGAACTTGGCAGCCACAACTGCTTTCTCAGCACGTGCAGAGGGCATGTATAAGTGATTAGTGCTATTGTAATGATCATTCGGTCGGCGCGCCGCCACTTCTGCACCACATGACCATGACTTCTTTATGCCATAATGCTTGCAAGTGCATCGAATTCAAATGTGTTGAGTATCACAACTGAGTATGCCCTGGGCGATACAGTGCAGCTGCATTGCGCTGCATCTTGGGCATGCGAGTTCAGGCTGGCCTCAGTGCAAGGTCATAATTGCAGGTCTGGTATTAAAGCGAAAAACTTGGGAATGGAATGTTGCCTGTGCTTGATGACAACTGTGTCCTCCCAATGGCGCTCAGGTGTCCATCTTGCATTTTGAAATTGGATTTGTGTCCTGAGGCTTTGGTGACATTTTCATAATGCTAGGGCGTGCGTGGCGTTCGTTGGCGTTTACGGCCTTTGAAGAGGGGCGTGGCTGTGAGCTTTGACTCTCCGCAAGCGGTTGCAATAATAATTGTCATTTTGGGTGAGGTGCCGTGTAATCATTGAAGTCACTGTTTCAGGAGGTTCAGCAAACTTGAAGCATGAATCATGAACCGCAACAGGTGTGCGTGAAGCAGCGGGCGGCATCGAGCAAGCAACTGCAGGCTGAAGCAATGGCTACACTGCAGTCTGCGCGTGATGCATGACAACGACATCCATGCACCCGAGCAGTATTTTTTTTATTACCAAATTTTCCCAGACGAGGCCCAACTGAATACATGTCAGGCTTTAAGTCCTTGTGTCAGGTTGCAGTTCCAGCGGTGTTGTACGCACTGATGCGTGCGCGCGTGTCAGGCTAGCTGTTGCAGTGCAGTGCTGGCGGTCGAAGTGAAGGGCACTCAGCAGCCTGTCAGCAAGGATGACGGGCGCCTGCCGGTGACCGACAAAGAGTCTGTTGGAGATGGCGCCGCCGAGGGCAGGGAGAGTGAAAGAAAATACTATTAGAATTTGGGGCAGGGAGAGTAGAAATCTTGAGGTTTAGGATTAGGGCGTGGGAAGCAGGGTGAGTATCAAAAATGGCATGGTGCAAAAGGCGCCTCAGGCCGCTGCAGGTCCGGGAGGCGAACTGTAGATGCCACGGTGGTATGATGATCGAAGTCGCGTTGGTGTGGAGAGCAGGTCTAGTGAGTGCCGTCCCAGCATATGCCACTGTGGCAGCCTGTCAATGAGTGCTGGCAATTATTTGTGATCAGAGGCGCGGAGGGCATGCCATTGGATATGATAATTAATTGAAAGATTTTACACTTGTAGCGGTCAATGATTGGTCGTGCACTTTCAACACTCTGCAGATCATGATGTATAGTATACGTACGTAAAGACGAGAAGCCTGTCGGGAACGTGGCTGAAGCGTATCAACACATGTTCAAACCCTATTAGACTTTTTTGCTTATGACAACGCTTTGGACTACAGTCCACGGACATTCAGATCATTGTATTCCCGAAGGCGGATGCCGACGCCGTACAACGTGAGGGTCGATGCTGAAATTCCATGGTGTGATGGCGCCACTGATTACATTACCCCACAAACTACCCCACAGAAGGCCTTGGGCAGAGGTTATCCTCTTTCAGATTACCAAATAAAATTATATTTTTCGAAGTATATAGTCTATATATATGTAGTAGGTACAGGGCATTACTTGGTGTTTGCATCGCTATCATGTCCAACAGAGGCTGGCAGAACGCAGGCGATGACTGCAGCACGGCAAGAAGTTTCCAGTAAATTTGTAGGAGCGTGCAACATGCAAATTAAAAAAATGCAGCAGCGGCAGTGCGGTGCACTGCCAATGCAGGTGGAGGCCACGAAGCAGCCTGCTAGCGGGGTCGACTGCCACCTGTCAGCTAGAAACGGGCGTCAGAGAGGCATGGGGAGGAGCAGGGAGAGTGTTACAAATTAAAGGGATACTTGTAATGAACTGCACACGCAGTGCCTACCTACTAGAAGTAATAGTCTAGCGCATTGCCCAGATATGTCTACAGCATCGTACAGGGCCCTCGTCAGTGTCACCAAGCTTGTAGTACTACTGAGCTAGTGAAGGCCTTGCATCCACCAACTCCAAGGCAGCCGTCAGCCGAGTGCCAGTGCCATCATGGTGGCAGCACAACACTGTCAGTGACCTCAGGGTCGGAGACGACACATGAGTCAAGGGGATGGTCATTGTGATGCAGAAAAGAGGATTACCCCCATTGAATACCCCCCAAACCACCCCCAACAAACTACACCTTAGAAGGCAGACATGCTTGTCTTCTTCACACAAATGACAGTGACCAATGCCTTTTTTCAATGTGGTTTGCGGCCTCTCAGTGAGCCTACTACTAGAAGTAGGCCGCTGGCTGGCAGTGCTGCAGTGCGGTGCGCTGCCCGCTTGAATCACTCACTGACAGGTGGACTCCGAGGCCGCCATGACGGAGCAGCTGCCTGTCAGTGAGCACAAGGTTGACTGCCACAGCTGAGCTGTCAGCGCTGCAGACGCGCGTCAGAGAGGCGTGGGGAGCAGGGAGAGTATTAAAAAAAATCTGGGGTACTTGGTGTAATGGCTCATCTCTGCTTTTCCAAGCAGAGGCCGCTGGTGAGATGAGACCACAACTAGTAGGAGCACAGTGACTGCCCGCACCTCAGCCTGAGGCTGGTGTGGAGTCCACATCATGCTGTCACAGTGGCGGCACCAGTGACTGAGCTCCCAGTTGCCGGGCCCGGGGCGTGCCAGCCCAGGCTGGGAGTCAGCGGGGCTACTGGCAGCAGCTGCAGTCACCGTGCAGTGCGCTGCCAGCTGAAATCACTCACTGACAGGTCACCGTGGAGGCCACCATGACGGAGCAGCCTGATACTACTAGTATCATATGATGTCAGTGAGGTTGACTGCCACCTGTAAGCGCTGCCAGAGAGGCGTGGGGAGAAGGGAGAGTAGTAAAAAATTAATAGGGTATTTGGTGTAATGGCTCATCTCTGCTTTTCCAGGCAGAGGCCGCTGGCGAGATGGCAGCGCCCTGTGACTGCGCATAGCAGCCTGGGCCGCCGCTGAGTGGCCAGGCGGTGCTATCAGTAGTATGTTACAGTACCTACCTACTAGAAGTAATAGTCTAGCGCATTGCCCAGATATGTCTACAGCATCGTACAGGGCCCTCGTCAGTGTCACCAAGCTTGTAGTACTACTGAGCTAGTGAAGGCCTTGCATCCACCGACTCCAAGGCAGCCGTCAGCCGAGTGCCAGTGCCATCATGATGGTGGCAGCAGAAAACTGTCAGTGACCTCAGGGTCGGAGACGACACATGAGTCAAAAGGGCATGGTCGTTGCGATGCAGAAAAGATTGGGGTACTTGGTGTAATGGCTCATCTCTGCTTTCACAAGCAGAGGCCGCTGGTGAGATACTATATTCACTTTACCGCTAGTAGTACTAGTGCTGTACTACCCGCAGCAGACGCGCGTCAGAGAGGCGTGGGGAGCAGGGAGAGTATAAAAAAAAATCTGGGGTACTTGGTGTAATGGCTCATCTCTGCTTTTCCAAGCAGAGGCCGCTGGTGAGATGATACCACAACTAGTAGGAGCACAGTGACTGCCCGCACCTCAGCCTGAGGCTGGTGTGGAGTCCACATCATGCTGTCACAGTGGCGGCACCAGTGACTGAGCTCCCAGTTGCCGGGCCCGGGGCGTGCCAGCCCAGGCTGGGAGTCAGCGGGGCTACTGGCAGCAGCTGCAGTCACCGTGCAGTGCGCTGCCAGCTGAAATCACTCACTGACAGGTCACCGTGGAGGCCACCATGACGGAGCAGCCTGATCCTACTAGTATCATGTGATGTCAGTGAGGTTGACTGCCACCTGTCAGCGCTGCCAGAGAGGCGTGGGGAGAAGGGAGAGTAGTAAAAAATTAATAGGGTACTTGGTGTCATGGCTCATCTCTGCTTTTCCAAGCAGAGGCCGTTGGCGAGATGGCAGCGCCCTGTGACTGCGCATAGCAGCCTGGGCCGTTGCTGAGTGGCCAGGCGGTGCTATCAGTAGTATGTTACAGTACCTACCTACTAGAAGTAATAGTCTAGCGCATTGCCCAGATATGTCTACAGCATCGTACAGGGCCCTCGTCAGTGTCACCAAGCTTGTAGTACTACTGAGCTAGTGAAGGCCTTGCATCCACCGACTCCAAGGCAGCCGTCAGCCGAGTGCCAGTGCCATCATGATGGTGGCAGCAGAAAACTGTCAGTGACCTCAGGGTCGGAGAACGACACATGAGTCACAAGGGCATGGTCATTGTGATGCAGAAAAGAGGATTGGGGTACTTGGTGTAATGGCTCATCTCTGCTTTCACAAGCAGAGGCCGCTGGTGAGATACTATATTTACTTTACTGCTAGTAGTACTAGTGCTGTACTACCCGCACCTGGTGTGGACAGCATGCTGCGGCGGCGCCAGTGACTGAGCTCCCAGTTGCAGGGGTGTGTCAGCCTCTCAGTGGGGCTGCTGGCTGCTGCGGTGCAGTGCCGCACTGCCCGCTTGAATCACTCACTGACAGGTGGACTCCGAGGCCGCCATGACGGAGCAGCTGCCTGTCAGTGAGCACGAGGTTGACTGCCACAGCTGGGCTGTCAGCGCTGCAGACGCGCGTCAGAGAGGCGTGGGGAGCAGGGAGAGTATTAAAAAAAATCTGGGGTACTTGGTGTAATGGCTCATCTCTGCTTTTCCAAGCAGAGGCCGCTGGTGAGATGAGACCACAACTAGTAGGAGCACAGTGACTGCCCGCACCTCAGCCTGAGGCTGGTGTGGAGTCCACATCATGCTGTCACAGTGGCGGCACCAGTGACTGAGCTCCCAGTTGCCGGGCCCGGGGCGTGCCAGCCCAGGCTGGGAGTCAGCGGGGCTACTGGCAGCAGCTGCAGTCACCGTGCAGTGCGCTGCCAGCTGAAATCACTCACTGACAGGTCACCGTGGAGGCCACCATGACGGAGCAGCCTGATCCTACTAGTATCATATGATGTCAGTGAGGTTGACTGCCACCTGTCAGCGCTGCCAGAGAGGCGTGGGGAGAAGGGAGAGTAGTAAAAAATTAATAGGGTACTTGGTGTCATGGCTCATCTCTGCTTTTCCAAGCAGAGGCCGCTGGCGAGATGGCAGCGCCCTGTGACTGCGCATAGCAGCCTGGGCCGTCGCTGAGTGGCCAGGCGGTGCTATCAGTAGTATCTTACAGTACCTACCTACTAGAAGTAATAGTCTAGCGCATTGCCCAGATATGTCTACAGCATCGTACAGGGCCCTCGTCAGTGTCACCAAGCTTGTAGTACTACTGAGCTAGTGAAGGCCTTGCATCCACCGACTCCAAGGCAGCCGTCAGCCGAGTGCCAGTGCCATCATGATGGTGGCAGCAGAAAACTGTCAGTGACCTCAGGGTCGGAGACGACACATGAGTCACAAGGGCATGGTCATTGTGATGCAGAAAAGAGGATTGGGGTACTTGGTGTAATGGCTCATCTCTGCTTTCACAAGCAGAGGCCGCTGGTGAGATACTATATTTACTTTACTGCTAGTAGTAGTAGTGCTGTACTACCCGCACCTGGTGTGGACAGCATGCTGCGGCGGCGCCAGTGACTGAGCTCCCAGTTGCAGGGGTGTGTCAGCCTCTCAGAGGGGCTGCTGGCTGCTGCGGTGCAGTGCCGCACTGCCCGCTTGAATCACTCACTGACAGGTGGACTCCGAGGCCGCCATGACGGAGCAGCTGCCTGTCAGTGAGCACGAGGTTGACTGCCACAGCTGGGCTGTCAGCGCTGCAGACGCGCGTCAGAGAGGCGTGGGGAGCAGGGAGAGTATTAAAAAAAATCTGGGGTACTTGGTGTAATGGCTCATCTCTGCTTTTCCAAGCAGAGGCCGCTGGTGAGATGAGACCACAACTAGTAGGAGCACAGTGACTGCCCGCACCTCAGCCTGAGGCTGGTGTGGAGTCCACATCATGCTGTCACAGTGGCGGCACCAGTGACTGAGCTCCCAGTTGCCGGGCCCGGGGCGTGCCAGCCCAGGCTGGGAGTCAGCGGGGCTACTGGCAGCAGCTGCAGTCACCGTGCAGTGCGCTGCCAGCTGAAATCACTCACTGACAGGTCACCGTGGAGGCCACCATGACGGAGCAGCCTGATCCTACTAGTATCATATGATGTCAGTGAGGTTGACTGCCACCTGTCAGCGCTGCCAGAGAGGCGTGGGGAGAAGGGAGAGTAGTAAAAAATTAATAGGGTACTTGGTGTCATGGCTCATCTCTGCTTTTCCAAGCAGAGGCCGCTGGCGAGATGGCAGCGCCCTGTGACTGCGCATAGCAGCCTGGGCCGTCGCTGAGTGGCCAGGCGGTGCTATCAGTAGTATCTTACAGTACCTACCTACTAGAAGTAATAGTCTACCGCATTGCCCAGATATGTCTACAGCATCGTACAGGGCCCTCGTCAGTGTCACCAAGCTTGTAGTACTACTGAGCTAGTGAAGGCCTTGCATCCACCGACTCCAAGGCAGCCGTCAGCCGAGTGCCAGTGCCATCATGATGGTGGCAGCAGAAAACTGTCAGTGACCTCAGGGTCGGAGACGACACATGAGTCACAAGGGCATGGTCATTGTGATGCAGAAAAGAGGATTGGGGTACTTGGTGTAATGGCTCATCTCTGCTTTCACAAGCAGAGGCCGCTGGTGAGATACTATATTTACTTTACTGCTAGTAGTACTAGTGCTGTACTACCCGCACCTGGTGTGGACAGCATGCTGCGGCGGCGCCAGTGACTGAGCTCCCAGTTGCAGGGGTGTGTCAGCCTCTCAGTGGGGCTGCTGGCTGCTGCGGTGCAGTGCCGCACTGCCCGCTTGAATCACTCACTGACAGGTGGACTCCGAGGCCGCCATGACGGAGCAGCTGCCTGTCAGTGAGCACGAGGTTGACTGCCACAGCTGGGCTGTCAGCGCTGCAGACGCGCGTCAGAGAGGCGTGGGGAGCAGGGAGAGTATTAAAAAAAATCTGGGGTACTTGGTGTAATGGCTCATCTCTGCTTTTCCAAGCAGAGGCCGCTGGTGAGATGAGACCACAACTAGTAGGAGCACAGTGACTGCCCGCACCTCAGCCTGAGGCTGGTGTGGAGTCCACATCATGCTGTCACAGTGGCGGCACCAGTGACTGAGCTCCCAGTTGCCGGGCCCGGGGCGTGCCAGCCCAGGCTGGGAGTCAGCGGGGCTACTGGCAGCAGCTGCAGTCACCGTGCAGTGCGCTGCCAGCTGAAATCACTCACTGACAGGTCACCGTGGAGGCCACCATGACGGAGCAGCCTGATCCTACTAGTATCATATGATGTCAGTGAGGTTGACTGCCACCTGTCAGCGCTGCCAGAGAGGCGTGGGGAGAAGGGAGAGTAGTAAAAAATTAATAGGGTACTTGGTGTCATGGCTCATCTCTGCTTTTCCAAGCAGAGGCCGCTGGCGAGATGGCAGCGCCCTGTGACTGCGCATAGCAGCCTGGGCCGTCGCTGAGTGGCCAGGCGGTGCTATCAGTAGTATCTTACAGTACCTACCTACTAGAAGTAATAGTCTAGCGCATTGCCCAGATATGTCTACAGCATCGTACAGGGCCCTCGTCAGTGTCACCAAGCTTGTAGTACTACTGAGCTAGTGAAGGCCTTGCATCCACCGACTCCAAGGCAGCCGTCAGCCGAGTGCCAGTGCCATCATGATGGTGGCAGCAGAAAACTGTCAGTGACCTCAGGGTCGGAGACGACACATGAGTCACAAGGGCATGGTCATTGTGATGCAGAAAAGAGGATTGGGGTACTTGGTGTAATGGCTCATCTCTGCTTTTCCAGGCAGAGGCCGCTGGCGAGATGGCAGCGCCCTGTGACTGCGCATAGCAGCCTGGGCCGCCGCTGAGTGGCCAGGCGGTGCTATCAGTAGTATCTTACAGTACCTACCTACTAGAAGTAATAGTCTAGCGCATTGCCCAGATATGTCTACAGCATCGTACAGGGCCCTCGTCAGTGTCACCAAGCTTGTAGTACTACTGAGCTAGTGAAGGCCTTGCATCCACCGACTCCAAGGCAGCCGTCAGCCGAGTGCCAGTGCCATCATGATGGTGGCAGCAGAAAACTGTCAGTGACCTCAGGGTCGGAGACGACACATGAGTCAAAAGGGCATGGTCGTTGCGATGCAGAAAAGATTGGGGTACTTGGTGTAATGGCTCATCTCTGCTTTCACAAGCAGAGGCCGCTGGTGAGATACTATATTCACTTTACCGCTAGTAGTACTAGTGCTGTACTACTCGCAGCAGACGCGCGTCAGAGAGGCGTGGGGAGCAGGGAGAGTATTACAAAAAATCTGGGGTACTTGGTGTAATGGCAACATCTCTGCTTTCCAAGCAGAGGCCGCTGGTTCGATTCCGGCAGTACTCACATTTTCTCGCCGCAACGAAGATCAGTCTCTTGCAGCGTTGGTGCTGCATATTTTGCTCTGTTTTCTTCTCATGTCACCTACTTTTTTTTCACTCGTGCATCGGCCCAATTGTCCGTGATAGTGTCTTGCGTTGTTGCTGAGTAGCCGAGATGTGTAGTTTGACGGCATGAACCTAATCCTAACCCTATCCCTAACCCTAACCCTATCCCTAACCCTAACCCTATGGGCAAAACTTTTTTCATGCTCAACCCTGAGGCCTTATCCCACCCTAGCCTAAAAACACCCTAGCCTTGACCTTAACCCTCATCCTAGCCCTAATTCTACTAGAAATCCCCTGCCCTCATCGTAACCCTAGCCCAACCTCTACCCCTAGTGCTGACCCTTGCCCTAACTCTAACCCTCGCCTTACTAGCCCTAATCCCATCTCACATGACCCTGCTGCCCCTTCCGCGCGATGAATGCAACAAACCACAACTTAAATTGTGTGACAGTGTGGCCCAGACTGTGTGCCGCTGTGTCTGCCCCATTGCACGTGTCTACATAGCACAGGCCTGCGCTTTCTACTGCACTGCAGATAGGGTAGTCACAGCAGGTCATGTCCTATTTGGATGCGCTTTCAGCTGTAACAATTTTGAAACAATCCTCAGTTGCAACTCTGCGGACGAGCTACTGAGCTACCTGCCATGGTTTTGCAACTCATCTTCGTGCAGTGCAGATTATGAATGTTCAATTGAGCACTGTAACAGCCTGCTACACAAATCAGTGCGCCCCTCATGTGAATCATCACAAGCCTATAGGAAATGAACATGCAAGAGCCGCAGGGCAGCAGGACGGCACATGTGCAGGCAGAAAACGTAGATGGCGGCGTATGCAGCCCGCAAATGCCACAGTGTACGCCGTGAAATACGTGGAATGTTGTGTACGCCGTCCTATACACCAGCAGACTTTCGCATATCCCCAAATAAAACGCGCACAGTGCAGTGCTGCGCCGACTGCTTCAAATGCGTACAGACAAAACGCTGCGTTGCTAGGCGGTGCACTACGTGCCAGGAAGGCATTTAGCGCGCCAAGCTGACTTTGTCCGCGCGCTGCTCACGCTGCCATTCACCAGTGGTAAGTCGCACCAGCTGCATGTGCTCAGCAGATGCACTGCACACCCTGGAGCGAGCCGCTGCCAAAAATGAGTTTGACATACTAGCAAGCTTTCCTTAGGCTCCCCCCCATCGCCCCCCTGAAATGGCTCTACAGTGAGCATGCATATTTCCAAGTATTTGCCGAGGGCGCGCGCCTCAATGCGGCGACTCGGATCACCGAAGGCGTCCAGACCGTACTACGTGGAGTCCGGAAGTACGTATGGACTTGTACTTATAAAGGCCCAAGGGAGGCCGGGTTGCCTATGCAATCGAAAAGCTTGCGTCAACGCAGCAGCCTAGTCTGCGCTGTGCCCTAGGAGTGAATACCGGCGCCGCAACACAGCCCAGCATTCGCGCTCCACGTGTGTATGCCATGACGCGCTCCGCCAACTCCCGCGCCAGCGATATGCTCAGCTCAATGTGGATCTGACGCTTAGCTAACCCGGCCTTGCGTAACACATCTGCCTCCCCCCCCCCTGAGCACAGTGCTGAGTGCATTGCCAACTCCTTAACAAAAAGGCTTGTCTGCTTGCCCAGCCGTCCGTACGACTCCTGCACGAATGGCACAAAAGCCCAAGATGACGTCAAGGTGCCGGTGTGGTGCTTGACCTTCGCGTCCTCCCCCACCCCAGCAGCATAGCCGTCCGTGTTCGAGGCATTTGTTTTGCCTGTCAGGTACGAGCTCGCTGTGGGCGCGCGCACACTTGTGTCTAGCACTATTCCCTTGTTACGGTATGCACTGCTACAGTGCAGACACCCTGGGTCAATGACTGTGTCCGCCCGATACCCCGGTACCTTGAAGACGCTAGCGTCCTCATTGCGGACAATAGAGACATAGTGCTGTCTCAAGATGCGCTGTAGGCACCGCTTTTGGGCAGTGTGTGTCGCGTTATGCCCCCGTATGTGCTGGCTGGGGCAGCTGATCGCATGCGTGGAGGTGGGGCTCACGTCACTGCACCGCCATGGGCACACCTCGCCCTGTATGCCCCACCCGTCTATAAAGATCGCAACCAAAATCATCGTGGCTGCTGCCATACTGGACATGGGCGCCGCACCCGGGCGGTCATTGGCAGCGGACGGCACGCTCATCCACGCCATTGCCCCGGACGCACGCTGGCTGCGCAGCTGCGCCAGGACCCGCGCGCTAGCCTGTTGGCGGCGGCGACTGGTGTCACGTGAGTCACCAATAAGTGTAGCCTGCGTCGGCTTGCCCACGGCACCAGCCGAGGCAGCCTCTAGGTCCTCCACCAGGCAGTCCTCGTATTGACTTCGAAGAACATTTGAAAGGCCGGCTTGTAGTCCGTGCGTGAAGTGACCGCGCCGGCGGCGGGGCACTACCTTCCTGCAGATCTCGTCAGCATAGGCCTCCCAGTCGTCGTCGTCGTCCTCCTGCCCGCCGCTGCAGCTGCTTTCTTCCGCGCTAGTTTGTGTTTTAGCGGGCGGTGGAAGAGGCAGCCGCGGCAGCGGCTTGAGGGCCAGGTACGGTCGCCGCCGCAGCGGCCGCCTCGGCGCCAGGCACAATGCCGTGGGTGTGTGGGGCTGGCTCAGTGGTCCCCGTCTCCGTGACGGCAGTTGCGGCGTAGATCGCTTGCACCGCAGTGGGGAGCGTCGACGCTGCGGCCGTTGTATCTGCTGCCCACCGTAGCAACGATGCTGGGAGCTGCTCGGCCACAGCTGTGCGTGATTTTTCGCCGCCATCAGCTGTCAGCGCTCGCGTAGAGCGTCGCACGGCCTCGATGATTGGCGGCAGTCCCTGGTCCTCGCGTATTGCGCATGAGTGCTGCGCGAACCAGGTGACTGCGCCGTGTTCGTCAGTGCCGAGCCTCAGGGCCCCTGCTGCCACAGTGGCATGAATTATTGCAGGCCGCAGTGTTGTGCATGCCTGGGCCGTGTATGCGGCTGGTGCCAGTAGCCCCAAAAGCGGCATGCCCAGACCGCCTCGTCGCTCCGGCAACCGTGACGCCCGCAGTGGCACTGCGATGTCCGTGAGTTCTGGCGGGCCCAAGCGCGGCAATACCAGCACGCTGCCACTGCTGGCTTCCTCATTGTCACCAGCAGTGCAGGCGGCCAGCAGGTGTGACTTCATGACTGCCGCGGTAGCGCAGCCGTGCAGGTGCAGCATGCGTTCAAGCGTCCATGCACAGAACCCGTCAAATGCGTGCAGCCATGTCTCACTCAAAGCCGTGTCAACGACCCGAGCTAAGAAGCCCATGCGCTTCGTCAGTGACCTGCGCAGAATGAACTGTGCTGCCTGTAGGTGATGCCGCGCCATTCCAGCTAGCTGCCACGACAATCGCCATGTCCCTGCGTCAACAAGATGCTTGCTCATGGCAGCATGCACATAGGCTGGGTGCCCTACCGGTACCCCGACCGACGTAAAGCCCTGACTGGATTCTGGCATGGTGGCGTCCACAAACGGTATGTCAAGGGCGCGCAGGCGTGCTCTGGCCGCTTCATCAAACACTGTGCCGCGCATGGCGATGGCCAGCGACTTGTCTGGTCGAACGCGTAGGCCCCCTGCCGCAAGCCGACGGATCACCTCTGCCACCCCAGCGGCCGCTGCATCGTCGAAGTAGGCAGCTTGCAGCACGTTGAGGTCATCCAGGAAAGCGCAGTGCGGGGCTGGCGGTTCCGCTGTGCTGTGGCCGTAGGCCGGCATACTGCCGGGCGTCGCATTCACTCCATCAGGGTAGAAGAGTAGGAAGGCCGCTGCCACTGCAAAGTACAGCGGCCCTAGAGGGTCCCCTTGCTGGCACCCTAGGTGGGAGCAGATAATGCGAGCTTCACCGTTCACCTCCACTCGCATCTCTGGGGCAGTGTCACCACAGTATACGGACTCAAAGTGCGGGAGCAGCTCCGGACAGAAGAGCATAAGTCCCCGCACAATGGCGGCGCGATCCACACTGTTAAATGCGTTCTCACAGTCCAGCTGGATTGTGGTGCCATACAGCTCGTGCCACACGCGCGCGCGCGCTGCCACATGCTCGACGCCAGACCGGTATCCTACGCCAAACTGCGACATGGAGGCCAGCAGCCCCGATATTTTGCCCTTGACACTCCGTGCCGCTGTGGACCCGAGGAGTCTGCGCCAGACACTGGAGCAGGCGATCGGACGCCGCTTCTGTCCTATGCCTGAGAGGGCCGCGGCGCGGAGAAGCCGTTGCGATTGCTCCGGCAGCAGTTCGGGCTCAACAAGCAGCGTCGTGAACACCTTGGCCAGGTGATGGGCGAATGCCGGTTCCATCACATCCGATTCTGAATCACCAGCTAGTCCTGGCGAGGCACTGCCCACGGGGCGGGTGGCTGCTTTCACTGGTGCACCAGGCCCAGCGGCCATCAAGAGGTGTTCATAGCGTAGGCCGTCCAGCCCTCCTGCCTTCCCCGCCCCTGCTGCGGACAAGGTCGACAGTATGTCTGTCGCCTCCACCTCGAGGCGCCGTCCGGCTGCGCTGGCAGCATCCTCAGGCCTATCGCTGCGATCATGCGCCTGACCCGATTCGAAGACGGGACTGCCGCTGCCAGCGGGCCCGGCGGTCGTTGCCACCCCTGCGCCGTGCAAGCAGTGCCGCCGGGCGTCGCGTACCAGGCCGCGCACTTGCTCCATTGGCGTATCGACTACCCCGGGCCGGGTGCCAGTTTCAGGGTGCTTTGCTGCCAGCACCTGTGCCGTGACCTCGTCTGCTGGGGCGCATGCTTCACGCGCCTCTAGTCGTGCGGCAGCCAGGCCTACCCCCCGTCGCTTGCCTGAGAGGGCAGCGCATGCTGTTTGCTGCCTGGAGTCAGCCTCCGTCCAGTCGGCATCGAAGTTCGTTTGTGCCGACGCCGTAGCTGCGTTGTTTGGTTTGGGGGCCCGCAGCGCCGCTGCTGCTGACAGCGTCTTTCTCAGTAGCTCCGCAAAGTCGCCAGACAGCAACGCTGCCAGCCGGGCCGCAGGCGGCATACCGGTTCCCTCCGGTTGCCTACCAAAGGCCATTGCTGCTAGCAGGTGCAGCAGCCTGTAGCCGCGCTGCACTAGAGTCTGAGAAACCTGATGAGCAAACGCCCCGGCACCATGGTGGAGGCGCACCCGTGCCGCCCACGTGCACTCAGTCTGTCTGTGGCGTCCGCCAGTAGTCGTGTGGCGTGCTCCACTAGCCGTGCCCACTGGGTGCGCTGCAGCTGAGTGCGGAAGGGGTTGGCAGTCGTGGTGAACCGTAGCAGCAGTAGATCCGCCTCATTGGTCTGGTCAAGTGCGTGGACGACCGAGGGCGTCGAGAGGTCCCAAGCCAGGGATGCTCGTGCCTGGGGCTTTGAGGGCCTGCCACTGGTGGTGGTGGTCGGCAGGGGCGGTGACGCGGCATCGTCCGGCGGGTCCAAGTCCATGTCAGCCCATCCCACGGCCGTCCCGTGGGGGGGGCTGCTGTCCTGCAGCGGCTGCCTTAGGCTGTTAGACTGAGTGCGGCTGCCGGCGCTGCCAGGCGGTGCCGCAGCAGCTGCGGCAGCCGTTCGGCGCCGGCGTTGCGCGCCGGTTGCCGTGGCCGCCGGGCGTTTCTTGCTGGACTTTGAGTTGGCAGCGCCACTAGCCGGCACCGCCGGTGGCTTTGGAGGTGTCGCTGCGGCAGCCCCCGCCGCCGCGGTTGCGCCGTCGCTACCCGCACCCCCGCCCTCGGATTGGCCCGGGGGTACTGCCGGGCGTGCGCGCGTGGGGGCGCTTCCATTCCGTCGACACGTGTGGCATGGCGAGGTCAGCGCGCATTGCCTCTGCCCCGCGCTGGCTGACATATGGACCAGACCGCAGGCACCTGTGCATGCACTCAGCTTCCTTACCGCCCGTAGGAAGTCTTCTGCCGTGCAACCATACATGGTGCTCATCTCCTGCACACGCTTGGCATGGTGTGCCCCAGTGTTGCAGGTACTGCTGCCTGAAGGGGCACGGTCACCGGATGGGTCGTGATCAACCTGCTGCCGGATGCCCTTGGCGTCTGCTGCCGCCGGATTTTGCTGACAGTGTGATGTGCTCGCCTCAGGGTTCAGCATCGACCTCGTGCAGCTACCACCGTTGAAGTGGGCCACTACCGGTGCCATGCGGCTCGCAGCTGACAGTTTGCCTCGCTGTTTGCTGTCCTCTTTCTGACCAAGCTGCCAAAATGCCAGTGTGCATAGTGGACATCTCAGTGGCTCAGGCTGCTGTGGCAACTGCAGCGCAGTACGGGGCTGTGTCCGACTCGGAGCCGTGATGTGGGTGCTGTCAGCTTGAGTGGTCGCCGACGCTGTCACAGTGGTT
This sequence comes from Tribonema minus, assembly GCA_017506865.1. Classification (NCBI taxonomy): domain Eukaryota; class Xanthophyceae; order Tribonematales; family Tribonemataceae; genus Tribonema; species Tribonema minus. The sequence goes on along the minus strand of JAFCMP010000065.1, from coordinate 165,751 downwards.
GGCAAGGGCGGAGCTGCCGCAGGGGCGACAAGCAGTTCAAAGTGTCCCACATTTGTATATAGCCCAGGCGGCGTCCACAGCACATCCAGATGGCAGTCAGGCTGAGCTGGAGTTGCCGGTGCGAATACCGCTGGCAGCCCCATCAGTTGTGCCAGCACCAGCCCTGTTGATTTTTGCGTGCTGCCAGTGGCCTGAGGCTCGGCCTACCACACCGTCACCGAGACCGCGTAGACCGCTGCAACAATGGCCCACACAGACAAACCGAGGGGCCGTCCCCACACGCCCTCTTCCTGTAGGCGTTGCAGCAGGAGCGTGTGCCCGCTGTCCGCGCTGTCCGTTGCATTTGTGCCGTACTCGATTGCGAGGCAGCGAGCGCGTGTCCCGTACGTGTCGATTTGTTCACGTGTACACGCAGGTTGTGCTGCTGCATGCGCGGTCAGTTGACGCATCGATGACATGCTGGCCCCTTGTTTGCCCGCCCCCTGCGTGACGTATGCCACCATCCCGTCCAGCAGTGCCTCTCGCATGGCAATCACCAGCGCTGGGGCCGGCAGTCCGTGCTCAACTGCGACGCTGCCTATGCCGTGTAGAGCTGTATGAATCAGGCAGTTGCCGTTGCCCACGTTGCTCACGGGGCGAAGCTCCCCACCACGTGCTAGCGTCGCTGTGTTTTCCCCAAGCGCCTGTTTGTGGAGTGCCTGCAGGCCCGTGTGCCAAGTGGAAAAACCATAGTTGGTGGCTTTTGCCAGCGCGTCTTGCTGCTCCTCCACGGTGACTGTATGGCACACGGTTGAGGGTATCCGGGTCGCCACCGTCACGGTGGTGACCTTCGCCGGCCCGGATATTGGTGCTGAGGGGGCAGAGGCACCGCCCCTCGGCGGTGTGGTGGCTGGTGCCAGGGGTGCACGAGAATTGTCGCACTGGGCCTGTCGCTCCTGCGTCCGCCGTCTGTGTTTACCTCTGCGTCGACTGCGCTTTCCACTGGCAACCATAGCCGTGACAGGTGCTGTCTCGGGCATTGTTGCGTGGGTGCTGTTATCACCAGCCTGCGTTACGTGTGACTCACCACGTTTCCCGGCTGGCTGGCGAGGCGACCTGGCAACGACCGGTTCCCTGAGGGAGAGTTGGTCAAACACCGTTGCCAGGTCATTACCCTCTTCTCGGAGGGAGAGCAAGCTGAACGTGACCGTCAGGTCATGCATCTGACTCACCAGCGGTGCGCAGGGAGTCCGGCCCAGCAGGGTCTGTGTTGCTGGCACGTCGCTGGCCGCCGGCCGCATATGCAGTCGGCGTGACGTGCGGCAGGGTCTAAGCTTGGTACCCGTCGGCCAAGCGCAAAGCACCGTGACGCGTGCCCGATTGGGGGCAAGGGCCAGTGCACGTACCCTGCGCGCGAGTGCGCCAGCCACCCCCAGCAAGCCTTGCCAGTGTGATCCCGTCGGGTCCCTGGGGCATTCGCTAGACTGAGCGCCCGCTGCGACAGCAGCCGCGGCACTGCCAGGTGTGCTGGGCACACGATCGTTGCTTGACATCGTTGCGCCGCTATCGCTAGCACGACTTTCGCCAGGCAGCACACCCATTGTGCTGCTCCGGGTCAGTCTCGGCAGCGGCGCAACTGCCACACCGTCCAACGTAGATGCATGGGCTTGCCTGGGGTCTACCCGCAGGTGCTCGCATCCGAGGATTTTGCGGAAGTACTAGTAATATGCATGTAGAAGCCTGGAGCATGCCACCTCGGTGGCGCCCGCAGCATTGTTCAAGTTGCTGCGAGTGGACTGCGGCTTGCCAATGGACTGTCAGTGGTGCCGTGAGCGCTGCCCTGCTTAAATGCCCGGTGAGCCAGATTGATGACAAATGCCAATAGTAACTCAGCTTAGCGCTGAGCCTCGCCACAAGCACTCGCGCTCGGACGCACTCCATGTACGGCAGCGCGCGGTGGTCGGTGTAGAGCGTGAAGGGGGTACCCCACAGCATGTGGCGGAACTTCTTGATGCCATTGCCAATGTGACTATAGCGTCGGCCTCGAGTCCAAAGTGGCCAGTTGCACTCGTTAGCAGCGTGTGCGGGAGGTGAAGGCAACAGCTGCTCGACGCCGTCGGCATCAACCTGTGACAACACAGCGCCAAAGACATTCTTGCAGGCATTGGAGGCACAAATCAATGGGTGCGTGGTGCTGGCGGCAGCGTCGTAGCCACAAAAGCGCAATGCCATATTGGTGTGCATCGATGTCTAGGGTTGCAAAAAAGCGTATTCCCCACACATATACGCCGTATTTGATCACGCCGTATTTCCAGTACGTATTGGACGTATTTGGCGTGTTTGGGCATGTAGTTCAGCAGACACAGCTCTCGCTGGTGTGCAACCTCAAGTTCAAGTTGAGGTTTGACGCACTGTAATGCCTCGTCTACTAGTAGGCGCTCAGGGTTAAGGGCAGGGTTAGAAGGAGCGTCAGGGTTAGGTGTGGGAGCTCGAGTAGCCACAACGACAACGTGGGTTTCACACATGCACAAATCGTGAGTTGGTGATGGCAGACACCTCTGATGACGGCGGTAGCGGTGCTGGTGAGGCTGCTGTTCCTGCAACAATTCCTGTCGAGCGAGCATTGCTGCCTGTGCGGCCAACCATCGGCTGTGTGGCCATCATCCATTGTATCGAAGAAAAGTGCGCGTGCACAGAATAAATCATCGTTGAAGTTCGGCTTAATTGATCATCGAGGGAAGGGCAAGGGCGGCGTGCCTGTGCAGCAAGCTGGACGGATGCGGCGTTGCCCGAACTGCCTTGTCAAGCACTCCGTGGGCATTTGCAAAGGGGTCACGCGTGAGGTCGCTCAGAAGCACGTGCCAGTTCCTGGTGCTGCTGTCTCGCTGCAGCTGCCAGTGTAAGCGTCAGCAAAGGAGCGCAGTTAACAGGCTACGACAACACCGTATTTGCGGCGTATTTGCTCATACAGATACGTATTTAAATACGTATATACGCCCCCGTACTTAAGTACGCATACGGAGTGTTGGAATATGAGTTGGTCCAATACTTAGTGCATGCATACCCTAGGGGTAGGGCACGGTCCAGTTCTAAGGGTTTCTCCAGTAAGTTCTAGCAAGTTCTTGAAGGTTCTGGTGCCCCTACGGAACGGAAGGTTCCCGCTGGCCCTTGTTTTGCGATAATATCACTTCTTCTTCTCCCAGCTCGAGGCGCCTGCGGGCGGCCTGCGGCCAGGGCATGGCTGCTCTCCTCTCTCTCTGTGCACCCCCGGTTTTCCAATGGTTATGAGCCTGCGCTCATGAGGAGAAGCCTGCACAGCTGAAGTCCCCAGCTTCGACGCCACTGGGTTATCAATGGGCGCACGCGCAGCAGCGACGAGGACGGCTGATCACCTATCGTTTGCTGGCGTGGAGGACATACGCAAGTAGGAGACGGTTTACAGCACGAGCTGCATCACGCTGTGAGGTCAGGTGCAGGAAGGCATCCCCGACAAGATTCAGCATGCGAGTTCAGCTGTGGCCAACTCTACCTCACGACGACGGCAGCAGCAGCTACATCAGGGATGTACGTCGTTCGGCAACAACAGCAGCAGCAGGAGCAGCTTGACTTCGGAGTGCTAGCGTCGTGCACAAGCGGAGCGGTTGAGCTACGGCATCGCAGTTGCCACCCCAGGCACGGGGAAGGGTCCGTAAATCCCAGCGTGGTAGGACTGTGGCATCGGCAGGGGGTAAGGGTGTTGCAAGGCACACCCAATGCGACGTGGGCACAGCGTATGGCTGGTGCGCTACACAGGCATGCCCGGAGGTCGAGCTGTGACAGAGGCGACCAATGCCCAAGGGGCATGGAGCGTGCTCAAGCTCAGGAGCTTATGACGATCAGGACTGGTACGAGGAGCAGCTGGCTAAGGAGCGGCAGATAAAATGCGCTCAGAGCTTGGTCTGCTGAAGTATAGCTGGAGCGTAGATGGTAAAGGATGTTAGTCTGGCGGGCATAGCCGGGGAGGGTACCTCTCAACATTTATGGGGGGCACGGCATGCGCTTGTTAGCAGCGCAGGTAGTAATGGGCATAAAGCGTTGAGTGACAAGTTGTTCACGGCGCAGGTGTTGCCTGATAGTTTGCAAGTAGCTGCAGATGTAGCAGTGTATTGTGCAGAGGTAAGGCACCAGGCTCTTTTGGGTGCTGATACCGTGTGACAGTCAAGCTCATGAGGGCATGGAGCGTTGACTGGGGGAGGGTGTTGGAATATGAGATGGTCCAATACTTGGTGCATGCATACCCTAGGGGTAGGGCACGGTCCAGTTCTAAGGGTTTCTCCACTAAGTTCTAGCAAGTTCTTGTAGGTTCTGGTGCCCCTACGGAACGGAAGGTTCCCGCTGGCCCTTGTTTTGTGTCAGCGATAATATCACTTCTTCTTCTCCCAGCTCGAGGCGCCTGCGGGCGGCCTGCGGCCAGGGCATGGCTGCTCTCCTCTCTCTCTGCGCACCTCCGGTTTTCCAATCGGAGTTTGCAACCCTATCGATGTCTCATTGATGGCCCGCATGGCGCGCCGCTGCTTATGAGATCACCATAACGGTGAGGCCCGGGGGGTTTGACATCCGGGCTGCTGTTAAGACAGGGGCACTTCCAACTGTACCAAAAAAAGGTTGCGCACTATCTGGTCAGACTTTCTTAACCAGATAGACAGTTGTCTCACATGCACCCCTACCTCACAATCTCCCCTACTCGTTGTTTGACTTGGTCCCCAAGTCGCATTGCCGGTGGTTTTCTGTTTTCACAGGGTTTGATTTCCCAGCACCCGGGGGGAGGCTGATGCTGAAAAATCCGGGGACTTTGGTGGGTATCGAACCCGACTCCACCAACTGTTAAGACAGGGGCACTTCCAACTGTACCACAAAAGGTTGCACACTATCTGGTCAGACTTTCTTAACCAGATAGAAAGTTGCCTCACATGCACCCCTACCTCACACTGCAGCATGCTGTTAGAGGTGACACAGCACTTGTGGTGCCCATTGTGCTGAACAATAAAGGCTCGCAAAGCCTGTTGAGCAAGTCTCCAATGATGGATACAGCGCTTCTGAGGCACCAGCATCTGAGCGTTGAGCTTCGTGTATGTTCCAATTTGGGTGCTGTGCTGGCTTGACTCACGGTGCACCGCTGTTACAGGGGGTACCCACTTGTACAGAAAGAGGCGTACGATGCCAACTGTACGTGTCATAGTATCAACTGCCCCTTTGATAAGTGCCGGCATGGACGGAGGCTACCTGTAGGCCCTGGGGCAGTCGTGCGCGGCGTAGTGCCCTCTGTGAAGATCAAGATGGAAAGGCAGGCCGGCCATCACAGACCCCCGCATTCTACTTATATGTGTCCTTAGATTAGCTTTTACTAACATTGCCTTCTGCCAACATAAAGCGCAGCCGCGCCACTCGGTCATGTTTTACCTCTCGATATCTACGTGTACCGCCAATGTGTCAGCTGACAAGCTCTTGCAAGGTCTGTGCAGTGCTGCATGTAAAGCAACTGCGGTCTTTGCGAGCGTGAGGACTCAAAGCAATGCCGCCACCATCAGGTCTGTACACTTCAGCATCCTTCTGCTCCTAGACTGGCTCAAGAAAGAGTGACTCAGCCAGCTTCAGAATCTGCTGCTGCTTCGCCTCGTGCATCACGACCATGTAACGTGGCACTGCGCATCCGTGCCTGCGTCGTTGGTACGGCTCCATACTGCCACATGCTTATGTCCACAAAAAGCTGAGTCAGACGCTGAGCGCATCATCACCACCTTTACTTTCCGCCGCAACAGTATCACAGTGTGCCGCTGCTCTGGCAGGTTTTGCTGATGCTGTAGCGTGTAGAGGCACGGACAGCGCGGCTGCTGCCGCGGCGGGGATGGCCGCGCCAACTGCTGTGCGTAGGTGTCACCAGTGATGACGGTGTCGCTGGCGCAGCCGCAGCTGCTGCAGAGGGCGCAGCACAGCCGCGGCAGAGGGCGCAGCGCGCCAAGGCCCTGCCCCCATTTTTAGTCAGAATTAACGTGTTTGCACTACACGGTCAATGACGAACAGAGCAGACAGCACACTGACACCTCACAGCACCCCTTAAGCAAGTGTGCGTGTGTTATCAGGCTATCGCTCACTCTGCAGTGACAGAAGAGATCACCCAAACACTCTGCAGTGAAAGAAAGGGAGATCACCCATCAACTGAAACCGCCAATTGGCAAGAACTGTCTTGGAACTGTCCCAAACTTGAAGAAGAGACAAGTTGATACAGCTGGCACCAACCCACAGAATGTCAAAAAAAAAAGGCAGCAATCCGAGTCACCTTGCACCATGGTCAAGGCTTTTGCGCAGATAATTTGACACCAACACAATGGCCACACTGTTGTATGCAGTTATAATATATCGCATGCATTTTCCAAAGTATCACTGGTGTCCCAGGCTTTCCGTAACTTGAAGCTCTAACATTTCAGCCTCTCGCCTCATACACGACCTCTCGGCCCTGGAGTCCATGACTCTACGGCTCTGCTTGCGGGTCAAGAGCTTGCTCATTTGGCATTGATTTATTGCCAAATACGCCGATCAAAATGTGTGCATTGCTTGTGGATGTATTGGGACTTTTGTAAGGAACGACCCGGGGGCTCGTCGTTCAACTGACTACATGTCAGCACCACATCGGCAGAGGTTCCATGTGACAATGCGTACTTGTGATCATTTAGTAGCCCCCCTTATCTGGCACTTTCTGTGTCCCCATCTCTCTCAGTGTCAGTCTGTGCGAGACTTCCACGAGGCCCAATCCTCATGAAGGTACTGACAGCAGCAGCATGGCTCAGTGAGCGTGTGAGCTTTAGCTCACAATTGGCACTGCAGCAATAATGTAGGTGGAGGCGCCAGGCGTGTCATGCATTCTTGTGCACACACGTGTGCAAATGTTCAGCATTGGAGATGTTGCTTGTCCAACCTGAAAGGGTCACAGTAAGTCAGTGGTGAAAGAGCCAGCAAAGGCCACCTCTAGGGACCAGGAGCGTCACAATCAGGAACTGTGGACAATGGCTTAGGCAGTTTGGTGTTCAAGTGACTCAGACATGTCACCACACATTGTGGCCTTGCTTGTGGACTGGAAGGCTTAGCGCTTCATTGCATTCCACACGTCAGCATTGCACCAGCATTACACCACCGAGCACTCAGTCTGCCTCACCACAGCCACTGTACATTTAAGTCCCGCCTACATGTATGGAAAGGAGCTTTGCGCAGGGCCGCAGGGCCACAAAAACTATGATGAGTGTCCTGATGAACACTCTGGAAGATGAACGGATACATATGTTGTGTCAATTTGAAGTATGGCACCTTCAAGAGGTTCCCGTATCAATCTTGCAGTCCATAAACTTCCAGAGGGTCATACTTTTAGTATATGAGGTAGCTCAGTACTGACCTGCAGAGCAACACAGCGGCCCACACCTGGGAGCGCCGCCAGGCCCAGGTCTATGACACTCCAGGACCTGTGACATACGTGCCAGCAACTTTGCGGTGCAAAACTTGAGCTTATCATGATGATGCACTTTGATGCAGTGAGGCCTAGACTAAGGCTTCCTGCAGGGGCGCGATCAGAGAAGGCAGACCCGCAGCGCCCTCATCATGGTGCACCTGCAGCAGCAAGGCCGTGAGTAAGCTCAAGCGGGTGGTAGTGGAGGCAGGCGTTGGTGTTGTACAGTGTCTCCTTGACTGCCGCAAAATCATTATGCGAGACTTCACGCTTCAAACGGCTGTCAGTGTGAGGAAGCCACTACCTATCAGCACACTGCGAGAGGTACATCTGGGGGCTGTTGGAAGTATTTAAACGTCCCTCAGATGCCAATGAGCGTGTTGGGGCTTTCAAGAAGAAGTTGGTGGAGTATGTGAACATGTTGGAACAGAGGCAGTCAGAGTGTCAAGCTGTCACAGTTGTGTCTTGACTTGGAGTTGAAAGAGACGAAGGTGGCAGCGTCAAAGGGCCTCAATGTCACGGTGCATGCCTATTTGGCCAGGGGGAAGAAGTTGGACAAGAAACACTCTCCTGCGTACATGACTGACCCATTCCAGGGAAACGATGACGGCAGCGCCAAAGCACCTCTCGCTATGCCTGTTGCAGGTGACGAGGGCGCTGCGGGTCTGCCTTCGAGGAAGTTCTTCGCTTGCGCCACTACAGCAAGAGGCCTTTCGGCGCTGCTGTCATCATTTCCCTATCATGGGTCAGTCATGCATGCAGGAGAGCGTTTCTTGTCCAACTTCTTCTCCTTGGCCAAAAAGGCATGCACACTGAGGCCCTTCGCAGCTGCCACCTTCTTCTCTTTCAGCTCTAAGTCAGCACACTTGGCAACTGTGACAGCTGTACACTCTCCGACTGCCCCTGTTTCAACATGTTCGCATACTCCACAAACTTCTTTCTGAAAGCCCCTACACGCTCCTTGGCATCTGACTCAGAGGGGTATGCATTTAAACACTTCCAACAACCTCCAGATGTACATCTCGCATTATCATACTGATGGTATCTTCCTCTCAGCCTTTTGGTGCGTGAAGTCTAGCATTTTGCGGTAGTCAAGGAGACACTGGACAACTGTTACACCAACGCCTGCCTCCAATACTTGTACCTCCCGCTTGTCAGACAATGACAGTGAGCTTACTTACACACGGCCTTGCTGCGCTGCAGATGATGAGGGCGTTGCGGGTCTGCCTTCTCTGCTTGCGCCCCTGCAGGAAGGTCTCACTGCACTGTCTCGTCGGATGTCAATGTGGGGGGGAGTGGGGTGCGCGTGCCTCCTGAAGTGTGTGTGCTGTGAATATATGTCGCTGTGCACTAGTAGTAGTACCCAACCTGGTCCTATCTCGACTCAGCAAACTCCTGTGTGCCGTGGGAAAGGCGGTCCGTTTCAACTCCCACAAACAGCCAGAGACTCTATTAGTGAAGGTGGCCGGCAAGCACAAGCAGCAGCAAGGCGCTATGAATTATAGCTCGGTTTTACAGGTGTCTGATTATTAATCAATAAGCACATGACGGCAGCATGAGCTGAGCACTGCCATTTACCTTGAGGCGACTTATAGCAAGATCATCAGCTGGCACCTTCGGGCTCATCTGTCAAATTGAGCCCTGGCCACTCAAGGCGTGCTACCACCAAGACAGCAACTAACATGCTAACTTGTTGAATGCACGATTACTTAACGATGCCGCTTCACGACAGCTGTTGAAGAGCGTGAGAGTCTCCGCGTCACTGTGACAGAAACGCTGTACGGGGACAGACATTAACATGCCAGTGGTCTTGAACGCATTGAGAAGCAGTTCAAATCGAGTGCGGTCATTTCCATGCTTTTGCGAGATTGACAATGTCACGAAAGCTCTTGAAGGCAACCCTGGTGCCTGGAGGATGATGATCAGGCTTCCATGGCCATCATGATAGTGCAGCTGCCTGGGCATGCACATGATGAGTGCAACTCACTCAGTATGTCAGGGACTGCGTTGCACTGTGCCCCGCATGACCTAGGCAGCTGCGGACAGCAAACTTGACCCGCTCCCTGCCAGTTTGTCACACGGTATTCCTAGTAGATGTCCTGACCGAGACAGCTGCCAAGTCAGGCCCCTCTCTAGAACTTGAAGTTCTTGCCTCAGGCTGGCCACAAGATGCGCAGAGGGACGCGTGCGTCTCTGGTGAACAGGCTGCTCAGCTGCAGCCTGAGCACCGTGACAACAGCCATCACATAGTATTACAGGCTCAACTTGTCGGAGCTGCCGGAGCTGGGCAGCCTCTTCAGAGCCTACCCCTTGGGTCCTGTCTGTGATGCCAAGTCACAATGACTGGTACGTATGGACTGGTACTCGCTGCCACTGCCAGTGCATGTTGTTTCGTGCCTCTTGCACTTGCCAGTGCAGTGCCACAGTATACTTTTTGATTCCTGGCCAATGGCAGCACTGCAAAGATGCGGTAGCACGCGCTGCTCGCAGTCAGCAGTGCGTGTAGCACCTCGCGGTGGCGTTGCCATGGGCCCCATATGACGTAGTGTCAACACACTGCCGCACAATGCGCCCAAGTGCGCTATCAGCACACTCGCCCTCACCAGCGCTGCCCCCAAGTTCCCCGCCCCCTCAGGGCCGTGGGTGAGCGTACTACTAGTGACTCGGAGATCCTGACAGGGACCTGGCAGTGTGCCATATGGTGCGCTGATGATGCGTGCGCGGAGCTCGCAGCACACGGCGGCGCCGGAGCTGCCGTTGTCCTTGTCTTGTCTGCACACGCGTGAAGTGGCGGACCTGCGCATGCGCGCCGCGGCGTGCCACGCTCGCGATGTGCTGCTGTTCGTGGACGAAGCGCACTGCGGCCAATGGCATGTGCCATAACGACAACGGTTCCTGTCAGAGTGAGTAAGCGGCGCGGGCGCGGACGATGGCGGCTGCAGCGGCGAAGCGCCGTGCGGAGCGCTGCACAGCGGCGCCGCTGCTGCTATACAGAGCTTCCACAACCCGGAAGACGCTCACTGACTGACAGGCTAGTACGTCCAAGGCGTCCGTGCGCATATCCAGCAGGAAGCTGGGGCCCCCAGGATCCGCTCCGCTCATCCGCGACCCTGAAAGCCAAGAAGCAACCGAGGCCCTTGTCCAGTAGTAAAGTCTGCAGGGCAGAACTGATATTGAAGTTGGGTTGTGGCATGCTGTAGCCCCATGTCAGGGGCATCTGCTGACTACTCACTTGTTGAAGTTGATATTGATCCTGATGTGATATTGAACTTCAACGATGATATTCAAACTTCAACTTCATGCCAACTTCAACTGTCATGTCACTGCTCAACGTGCAATAGCACGGCTCCACCCATCTCAACTTCAACAACCAAGAGCTCCTCTGGTGCGTCTGAGTGAGGCCAACAACCTACTATTATCTAACTTCAACAGTTTGAGGGTCTTGACTGACCTCACTTTAGCATAAGTGCTCGGTTGCTTCTTGGGTTTCAGGGTCGCGGATGGGCGGAGCGGATCCTTGGCGCTGAGCGCGTCGCCACCGCCTTTGCCCCCAGACCGTAAAAGTGCTGCCACTGGCATGTGCTGCCGCTGTGGCAGCTGCTCTGCCGCTGCCGCAGCGCGTGTTGAAGTAGGCAATGAGGAGGCACGCACACCGCGGTTGCTGCCGCGGCAGGGACCGCCCCGCCAAGTGCAAAGGTAATAATGGTGTCGGCGCTGCCGCAGCTGAGCAGAGGGCGCAGCGCACCAAATGATCTGCCTCCTTTCTTCAGACAGTGTTTGGGTCAAAAGACGGCACAGCCATTGCCTTGGTCAAGAGTTTTGTGCGGATGACAGTGACTTGGCACAAGCGCGTCGGCCATACTGTATGTAGTGCAAGTTAAAGCATGCTTTTTTTACCATCGCTAGAGTTCCTGCTTTCTGCAAGCTCCAGCATTTCAGCCTCTTGCCTGTCATATACGTATACATGACCTCCCAGCCTCCGGGGGAGTCCGGGCCTCTATGGCTCTACTGGTTGGCCAACAGCTTGCGCACTGCTAGCAAGCATCAATTGGGCGCCAATCATGCCGTCTAGAATTTGTGCATCCCTTGTAAATGTATTCGGGCTCCTCTGTGAAACAACTCAGCAGCTTCTTTTCAATTCACTACATGTCAGCGCAACATCAGCAGAGGTTCCACAATGACGATGCGTACTTGTGATCATTAAAGCAGACTGAGTATTTCTTCAGTCTGGCACTGTCTGAGTCAACATTACCCAAGTGCAAGACTTCCACAAGGCCCAATCTATAAGGAGGCAGCACCAGCATGGCTCAGCAACAGTGTGAGCTTGCCACTGCAGCAATTACATAGGTGAAGGCGCCAGGCTTGTCACATAGTCTTATGCGTACTTCTACATGTATGCGAATGTTCAGCAATTGAGGTGTTGCTCAATCAACCTGACAAGTTGGTGGTGAAAGAGCCAACAGTCATGGTCGCCTCTGATAACAGGAGCGTCCACAACTCGAAATTGTGGATAAATGTCATTACAGTATGTCAAGTATTTCAAGCATGTGACTGCCCAATTGGTGGCTTGGTTTATGGGTGGAAGCGCTTCAGTGCATGCCACTCCTCAGCAGTGCACCAGCATTACAACGCCAAGCACTGCCCCACCACAGCCACTGTACACTCTTGCCTACATCTGGAGAACCGAGTTTTGCGCAGGGCCACATGAACTATGATGAGTGTCATGATTGAGAACTGTGGCAGATGTACGGGTACACATGCTTCGGCGATCTTGAAGTATGGCACCTTTCTGTATCAAACTTGCAGGTCATAAAGAGTTCCAAAGCATCAATGCTCAGCACTGACCTGCCAGTGCTGAGCAACGCAGCGGCCCACATCTGGGAGTGCCGTCAGGCCCAAGTCTGTATTGATCCTGTGACGTACAGGCCAGCAAATTTGCAGTGCAACTCTTCTTGAGTTCATGATGCACTTCAACTGTATGTCTGGGCCTGCCACAATGTCATGCACTTGTGTAAGGATCAGGGGAGCACGAGGCATAGAGCGATTCTGTGTACTGGCCATCCGCCAGGCCCTGTGCCAAACAGCAGCTTCTTGCATTTTGATGCCAGCATCACGCTCGAGTGGGCTCTCACTGGATTTGATGCCATGGGCATGCCAAACAGTGAGCCTGGCATCATCACCCCCAGCTTCAAGTGAAGTTCTTGCCAGCACAGTGCACAGTCAAGAAGAGTCAGCACGCCTCAAGGTTCTCCTGCACAACAACAGCCACGTGCACTGCAACTTGCGTATGCAGTCAGCTGACAGGCAACATTCCGCCGTCACGCATGGCAACTGCTTGCACAAAGGGGCAGGTGAAATGCTGCACTGTAGGGGAGCAGAGGAGTGTCGCAGTTGGATGCGTAGTCTGGGAACAGTCAGAGTAGAGCGTGCTCAGCACTGCCGCATAGTTCTACGTCAAATACAATAGGCATGCAGATTTGTTTCGAGTGTCTGCTACATGTATACATGATGGATTATGGTATGTAGTTGCTGCAGCTACATGTAAACCCAATACAGTTGAAATTGGGGTCCCTTGGACAAAGTGCAGTGCTTCAATGCTGAAGTTGAGTGTTGACACTTGGCCAGAAACCACAGCAAGTGCAGCAGAGACAGAAACCAACTCCAGCCGGCCACACAGGAGCCTTTGTGCTGACGCAGCGCAACAGCAACAACCCCAATGAAAGGCAGTGCCTTGTGAAACAATCACAGAGGGCTACTCACCATAGTACCAGCTCATGAAACAATCACAGAAGGTTGCCCACCATAGCACCGTAGGCAAAGGCGATTAAGACCCCCGCGTGGTTTGAGCTGGGGCATGGGGATCAAAATAGAGGCGAAACACCATGTCATGGGCAAGCAGCAGAGAATAACCGCTAAGATGGGGGGTACCCTTCATGCTTTCAAGGCCAATTTGCGGGTGCACAGGCCATGATGAATTGTGGATACAATCATACTTGAAGTACTCATAAATCTCATTTAGGTCTCTCGATTTCCTCAGACTTCAGGCATTGTCTGTACTAGAGCTCGGCGTTGCAGATTCTAGCCGCCGCTCAAGGTCCATGATCCAACCCATGTGCCGCACATCTGCGTGCCGGAGGCACGCAGATGTCAGGGGGTACATGGTACCAGAGGGGGCTACCTCAGGAGTTTGTTGCGCATCGGAGCTGAAATTTGCTAGACAGGAGGCGGAGGGGGGGCGGGTCTTAATCAACGTACCAGCTCGTTGTTGTCACTGCTGTCACTCAACAGTGCACAATCTACACAGGCAATGATGCAAAGCAGTGCCGTGTGAAATCGGTGCCAGGCGGTACCAGGAGTGCATCATGGCATATCATCACACGGCAAAAGCGAGAATAAAACCGCTTGCAGCGTCACCTGAAGCGGGGACTGTGCACTGTGACAGCTCAGTGCGGCATGCCCGGGGGAGCTCGTTGCGCGGCACGTTGATGCGACGCAGACCACCCAGCTGCGAGCACGCAGTGCATGATGGGACCGATAGCAGAATACCCTCAAGGACTAGACGGACGGAGCCTGGCATAGTGAGTGAGTTTTGCTGTACTGATAGTTATTTTGCTTGAGAGGTAGACACAGCTGCATCATAGAAGTAAAGAGTATGTGCGATATGGCCACCGTACCATTTGCTGTACAACGAGGCAGCGCACGGGAAAAGCACAGGCACGTTCAACGAAGTTCGCGTTGGTCACGCAGGCCCGAGAGCTGCCCGCAGCGGAGGTCAAGCACCGCGCCATGTGCACGCGTCAGTAGAACCGCGTATGTGATTGTCGAGCGCAGTCGCTTCGCTACTACCAGCTCGTTACTCGGGCTTGACCGGGTCAAGTGCACAGCGGCGCACAGGACGACTGTAGGACATTCTTCTCTGTCAGCTATTGTCAGTGACCGCAGCACTGATGCGAAAGTGCAACATTCATGAAGTGTGATTCACATCTGCTCTGCTGCTCGTCGTCGATTATGACGTGCACAGGCCTGAACTACAGTCATATCAGCGTGAGCGCTTCCACTTCCTGAGCATTGCTGCTGCCTCTCGGCGGTGCACGCTTGAGCTCTGCATAGCGCTGAGCCACAAGTGGGGGGTCACATGCGCAAGGACATGTACTCCGAAGTACTATTCAAAAGCATACATACATACTCGAACCAGTGGTACAGTAGACCTAGGTGCATGCAAAAACACGTGTTGCCCACATATGTGTTGTGGGCAATGAGAGCATTGCGCAGTGCCTCATGACATACACATTTATGGGCACGTAGTAAATGGGTAATTTATTGACTCTCACTTAGGGCGCAAAAAGCCCCAGATGGTGGACGTCCAGCTTGCTGCCAGAACGTCATATTCCTTGTGAAAGACTCAAAGGTATCTCAATGCGCACGTGTACTTCTATTGATGTTCGCTCAGTGCGCGATAAAGCCCATGCTGAAACTTGCTCAGGGCGCGATAATGCCCAGTGATACAAATGTCTGTGTGTCATGTGACCAGCTGAACGTGTCTCAACGGCATGTACTTCAGAGTAGTGTGCATACGCTCATGCGCGTCGCGCACCTTGGTGAAGTTGGTAATGAGTGTGGCGTGCGTGCGTGCAGCCGCTCTTGACTTCATTGGCGGTCGTGAGGTCGGCCTATGTCGCAGCGCGCACAGCAACGTCGCACATGTGCCTGCTGTTACCGGGGCGCTGCCTCCGCTCCGCGCGCTGCTTGAGGCGCATCTGTGCGCAGAGGACGTGTGTGCAGCGGTCAGCCAAAAAGCGGTGCCTTGTCGACGCGCGCATGTACCGCATATGTGCCACGGCGCGGCGACACGGCCAGCTGGTACCATGACATAGTGAGCGGTTACGGAGGCTCAGCAGCCGGCAGACGACGATGGCACGGTCACAATCAACACATGCTAAATGCAGCTGCGCCGAAGGAGCAATGTCATTTGCGCGCATGCGCTCACTGATCATCAATGCACACGTCAGCCGTACAGGGCACTTCATTAGTAAAAGCAGGGTACGACCATCAGCCATACGGTATGCATAGTTCGGCCAATGTGTTACAGCTGACAAGTGGGCGCGTGGGCATCTTTAGGCTGCATGGCAAATGTGAAGTTCGCTAGAGTGGCGGTGCTGCCCAGAAACGTTGTCCACCTTGTGTGTGCACAGGCAACACTTGTTTGCTCACACAGGTCCGAGTTGCACTCCGCCGATACCAGCAAGCCACAAAGATAGTGTATGCAACTTGAAGAGTATACTTCATCTTCAAATACATTTTATCTTCCTTTATGCGCTGAGCATCAGTTTCAGGTGTGCAGCGCACTTTGTGAAAACAGCCACACATATTGTGAAGCATATCACCAGAGTAAACCCCGAAACGGTAGCTGCGCAAGGGTGATCAAGTATTTGCACAAGGGCTACAAAGTATTCAAACTGATGATGAGCGCAGTATCCACTTTGCGATAATACCAAGTGCATGGCAGGCTCACGAGAGCTGCCAATGGTAGTCGCAATGGGTGCAGTATTCATCAGCCATCAATCAGCGCTCCGATGCAAGTGATTTTGCGAGTCGTTGTCAGCTGTGCAGAACACCATGCGCGGTGGACAGGCTATCCGGAGGTTGAAACTCTGGAGTGGTTGACACTCAGCACATACGCATTGTCTGCATTCGCAAAATGTAATGCAACCACAGCGTATGATCAACAAGCTCTTGCAAAGAGCGTGCATGGCAGCTTGCATAAGATTTGCAAAAAAACTCACATCAGGCCTGGACATTGAACAAACAAGGGAGAGACCTATTGTCTTGTAGTTGAGTTGAGTGCAACCTTGTTTATCTCCATTCCCATTGTCTCTGTTCCCGATCAAATCCCTGTTCTTGAGACTCTGCCATTTGTGCGCTTGACCTTAGTCGAGATGCCTGATGGGGGCGCACCTGGCCACCTTTCCTGGCATCATGACTGGGCCCCTCTTGTTGCCGATTAACTCCACAAAGAGATTATACTTCTAATATATATAGTTCCCAGCAAATTGCGCGGGTGACATCAAATATTTCGGCAAAGGCGGTAACAAAGATCCTCCAGCGGCTTCTGCTTCCATGAGACCTGGGGAGTCTAGCGTCAACCTCCCCCCCTCCCTCTCTCTCCCCTTTCTATTACCGTTTCTATCAAGCGTTTCTAACTTCACCAGGTGACCGATAAAAAAAAATTCGCCTGAAACGTTTCAGCTTTCTAGGTCCCATGGGTTCCAATCCTGCGCCTCATCAAAAAAGTGGCGTGGGGCGCCGTTAACACTACATGGGGAAAAAGGGTAGGGTGCACTTCCAATTGAGCCATTTTAGCTTATCTAGCACCATCTTGAAGTGCCGGATATGAATGCAGCATGCACAAGCCGCTTCAGACCTCCAAGCCAGTTCAGCTTTGGGAAACCATTTCCGTAAGTAAGTGGGTTTCCTCGCATATAACATTTTGGAAACACGCACGTGCAGCACAATCATCATGCTGAATATTCAGCAGGCGCTGGCAGTAGGCCATTTGAAGGCAAGCAAGCTATGAAAAAACCTTGCGTGAAGTAGAGACAGACAGAGACGAACAACACAGCTTGCTAAAGTATTCTGCAAGGTAGGGATTAGCCGGGCCAATTCGGTTTCAGCCTCCCTGCAGCGCAGCAGGTGGTTGCTCTGCAGACAGAGTCTGACAGTGATGACCATCTGTGTGACATTGCGCTTAAAAGCCGACTTTTGTTGTGCGTTTGATGCCTTTCTGACTGCTCTTGACGGTGCCAAATGGTGCTGTGGTGTTGCATATGCACACATGATGCGGTGATTTATCATATGAGTCACTGAGTGGTTCATCCCGTGCAGCGCACACGAGCGCATATGCCGCATATGGACCGCAAGAAAGGGGAGGGAGGCACATCTTTGCAAGCAACAGAAAAAGGTTGGGCACCATAGAAGCTGTGCAAGGTTTTTGTCGTATTGAAGGTCATGACGAGCGCCGTATCCACTTCGAGATAAAACAATGTGCGTGGCACGCTCATGAGAGCTGCCATTTGTCGTCGCAACGGGTGCAGTGCACTTGTTGCTGAAACACCAATAACGCGCCCATGCAAAAGATGCTGCAAATCATTGACGTCTGTGGAGATATTATGCTCAATGGACAGGCTATCAGGAAATAACCAATTTTGGAGTGGTTCACAATCAGCACATTGTTTGCATTGTGTGCATTCGCAAATGCAACTACACCGAATGATCAGCAAAAGCTCTTGCAAAGAGCTTGCTTGCATTGAATTTGCATTTATAAAAACTCACAGGACCGAATTTGAATGAGAGAGACATCTATCGTCTGGAGAGCCACGAAACAAGTGCAACATGCTGCTCCATGCCAGACAGCTCAGTGTTCTTGAGACTCTGACGTATGTGTGCTTGACGTGACTGGATGTGCCTGATGGGGAGGGCGTACCTGGCAGCCTTTTCTGGCATGAGCATGACTGAGCCCACCCTCGTCGTTGCCGATGAACTCCACAAGGGATGATCCCAGCAAATTTGCGTGGGTGACATCAAGCATTTGGGCAGCAAAGGCGACAACAGAGCTCCTGTCCGGAAACTCAACAGCTCCTTTCAGGCTTCTGCTTCCATAGACCACATGCACCTCCTTCTCTGTTCTGTTTTTTTCCTCCAGCGCGAACTTCAACAAGTGACCAATAAAAAACCATTTTTAAAATAATAATTCGTCTAAAAACATTTCAGCTTCCAAGGCCCACAGGTTCGAATCCTAAGGGGTCTCAGCATCAGCATCACGTGTTGTTCTTCTTCTTTCTTACGAGTGCAGCAGTTATTCAGTGCCCAGTGTTGTGTGAGGACCTCGCGTTCATAAAATATGTATATACAGTACCACCCCACGCATAGTGCGCCCAGGTGTTTCACACGAGGCCTCGAGGTATCGCCACTTTGGGGCGGACTCTACAGTAGGGGGTTGGCAATAGCAAACGGTATTGTCACGTGGCATGCGGCAGCCTAGGCGAGACTGAGCAATGTTGCTGTCGTTGGCAAATGCCAGGTGCTTACCTTGCATTCCTCCAGGTTTCTGCCCAACCATTAACACAATCACCAGTTGCCACATTAATGTATTAGCAGCAGATGTGCATGTAGGGGGACATGTGGACACTGGATGCATGGGTCCCCGCCGGGTGCCTATAATAGAGGCATGTAAAGTGTCAGTGCATTGCCAACTACAGGCGCTATACCTGTCACCATCCCTGAACTGCACTGCAGCCTGCCTCATGTGCTTGCCAGGCTTGGCTACTGTTATTTGAGAAAAGTGGAATGCAACGGAGCCATGTTTCAGCAAGTACGGGCAAGGAGGGAGGTGGGGGGCCTAGCAAGGCAGAGCCTGAAATTGTGCAAAGATCTGCAGTGGGTGCTCATTTGGACACCTCCGTACATGCACTAAAACTGGCCTCTTGATATTTTAGCATATCACAAGCGAGACACGTGTGCTAATTGGGGGATATCAGGGGGTGGCGGTTGATGTTCTGCGACTGCAACAATAGTGGGGAGTTAGACCTAAGTTAACAGAGTGGCACGACAATAGTGCGGCGTCTTGCCCATCCGCTGCAATATAATGCACAGATCAGTTGGCCAGTCAACGAAAAGCGCATGCACTGCAGCGCTACGCTGTGTTCATCACTTTGCCACTCTTCCTCGCGGCGGCAAAGTGCTGCGATATCAAGGCACCGCCGCTGCTGCAGACTTGGCACATCATCCGGGGCTGCTACAAGCGTTGGGTCTTCACGACAAGGGCCGCCCGTAAAGCGCTCAGGTGAGAAGTTGCGTCGGCTCACAAACCCAGGATTACACGCGTTGCTGCTGCTTGCTATCTGTGATTTTCAACGCAAGCGCTAGATGTGTTGAGTCTGCTCCGCTCAGAAGCGGTGGACGACCTGTAGACTTCAAAGCAAGCGCTGCATGTGTTGACACCTACCCGACTAATCAGCAGCGGAAGACCCGCACACTACAAAGCAACAGCTAAATGATTCTGCACATAAGGCAGAAGCTCAACATCTGCGCATTTTTGAGACAAACGCATCATGTGCTGACACTAAACGCAAGCTCTAAATAATTGTGCCCTTCACTTTCCAAGGCAAAGTCTGTACATCTGCACTTGTCAAAGGCAACACATTGCTGCTGCTGATTTACCTACCTTTATGCAGGCTGAGCGTCTCTCCAACACAAGTGCTGCAGGGCCAAGACTGCACGGCAGGGCACTCACAGGTGCGCTGACTGATAGTACGCGTTATGCTATGATCTCATGCCACGATGTTCTGCACTCCCAGACTTCAAGGCTGTCTCATCATGAGCCACCATTTACCCATGCAGGGATGCTGCAGCTATAGCCCGCACCTCAACACGGTAACGCCGATACTCACCCATGCAGGGATGACGCACGATTTCATGCTACGAGTGGTGCACTCACTGCAAGCTCTCAAAACTGTCTCGCATGTAGCCTGCACCTCAACGCTGTGATGCTGTGACGTCTTGACATGAGTCGTGCTCTTGCTCTCACATCTCAAGGCTGTCCCATCACGTGCTGACATGTACCCATGCAGGGAGGTTGTCATGACAATTTCATGACACGAGTTGTGCACTTACTCCCACATTTCATGGCTGTCGATCATGTGCTGCAATGTCGCACAACAGGCCATCATGTGCGAACACCTGCCCATGCAGGGATGATGCAATGATGAGTAGCCTGCCCCTCAACACTTTTTTGCTGTGATTTTATACCACACGCCATCATGTGCGAACACTTACCATGCAGCTGCAGTTCTGTTATCTGCACACTTACAAGGCAATGGCACCATGTGCACACTTACAGCAGGTGCCGATTACCAATGGCACTACAGTGTGCGGCATGCAGAAGTGTGGACTACGTAACACTATTGGCGACAACTGTGTCCTAAGGCTTTACATGGCAGGGCTGGCAGGGTCGCTTCCACGTACTGCAGTAGGTGCCATAGTGAAGGCACTGTGCCTGCTGCTGCTACTGATACCTTTTGGTGATGCCGTTCCTTCGTGTAGGCCGAGTGACTTGACTCTCGCACAGCGCCCCATTGCCGCAGCCGGCTCCCCCACAGGTGTGTAGACTGACAGTAGGGCTCTACAGCAAGAGCCCGCGGTGGCTTCCATCACTTCAATACACAACATGGTAATGACTTGCACTCAAGCAACTGCAAATGGCAGCAGTAAGAACAATCAATGAAAACCACACTGGTTGGTCTTATTATGCTTACTCAGTGTTCTCAATGGTATCAGTCGCTGTCGGAGTAGAAACTAGCGCCAGAGGACAACACACAGGGACATTGGCAGGGTCATAATTGTCCCTGAAGTACTCATATTTCGAACGTGACCATGCGCCAGACCCCGTGCCCCCATATTTGCTGTCCACTGTATGGTCTATTCCCTGAAATTCTGCAGCAACCAAGCAGCAGTTCCGACCGGTGTATCCCACATGCACATCTCTCCTCTCTAGTGACACTTTCCAGTCACCCTCCGCCGTCAGCGGAATGCCACTGTAGAAACACACACCCCTCTGCTCGCGGTACATGTTGACGGCGTCCTCGAATGTGATCTCACACACCAACCCCCGCGCCTCACGGGTCGGTCTTTTGCAAGTGTGAGTCGCGTTTGTTACCAATCTCTTAAATGCTCCACGCCATGTGGCCCCATACATTTTCTGCCTGTCGCTCACGCATCTCTTGCACGTACTTCTTTCACAATCAGAGAAGTCCTGTTGTGCTCGCCATTCGCAGCAGGTGTTGCAGCGAGTCAAAGTTACCCCATCCTCCTCCTTCTTGAAGATGGGGCTGGCGGGCTTGCAATTTGTGGGCTTGATGAGCGCTTCATGCACATTGGCCTCCACAGTAGCTATATCTACCCTGTCAGTGTGTGTGGCTGCATACTTGACCTTCGCCACACTCCAACCAGCGCGCACGTTGAATTCAAGCGCACACAGAGCACTATTCTCGAAAGTGTAGTCATCTTGATCATTGATTCGTTCAATGGTAGCCTGGAAGTCCGACATAGGGGCAAATGTCACAGGCAGGCCACTGTAGACACAGCGATCGCCCTGCGCGCTACAGATGTCATCAAAGATGGCGGTGGAGAGCTCATTATGGTTCATACCGCGCTTCGTGGACCGCTGTCTGGAGGCGGCAACGAGCTGTTTGATAAACCCCGTGCGCGTGTTGAGAAGGACTCTGGCTGCAAGTGCGTTGCACATCTTGCAATAGTATTGCAGCCCATTTTTGGATGACTTGTCCTTATGAAAGGAAGTCAGGGGTTTCTCAATCTGACATTTGCTGCACCGCTTTGTGCCCGCACACATCACTGCCACCACGGAGTCAGATGTGTCCTGGTGTGTGGACAGTGAGAGCTTTTCCACAGTGGCTACCTGGCCGCTGACATCCTCGTCGCAGCACAAATTGCCTGTGGAGCTCAGCTTCTCCTGTTTGTTGCAGTCAGTGTGAGGCAGTGGCGACGCATGACTCACGACAGCAGCAGCCTCTGCTGCCGCAACCGTTACTTTCCTTGCCTTCTTGCTCCCCTCCTCCTTTGCAGAAGCAGCAGCAACCCTCTTAGCAGTGCGCTCCTCATCTTCACGGTGCTGTTTTGCCGCGTTGATGTCCGCCATGTGTGCCTTCGCAGGGATCTCGTCTGCATTGACATCCTCAACGCGCATAACGCTTGTCTTCTTGGAAAAGCCGTATGTGTTGGTGGGCGCTGCTGCTACATATGTTGAGTCCGCCACATTGTCATCAAACCCTTCCATGGTGCTGGTCTTACACATTTCTGCTACAGCATTGTCACTGCATGCATTGGTTGCGGTGCTTGACCTCTCCTGCTCTTTGCAGTCCATGTCATCGACTGGCGCGTCACACTTAACCGTCGACTGCATCCGGTGCTCCAAACAGTAGAAACGATCAATCCGCTGCTTTCCACACCTGTAAACCAAGCATGGCTTCTGCATGGCTGCAGGTATAGTGGAAGGCTCAATTTGGGGCAAGCGACCCAATGTCGTTGCCAGCAGCTGTGCCGATCGCCACTTCAGCACCTGTCTGCGCCTTCTTGCTCTCTTCCTCATCTACAGCAATAGCCGCGTGAGTTGCAGAGCACTGCTCTTCTGCGCGTCCGTCACTTGCTACATCTTCTAAGCCCTTGCGCACATCACTGCTACACACACTTGCTGACTCACTGCATCCATTGTCACAGCACGCATCGGCCACGGTGCTTGAACTCTCCTGTTCTTTGCAGTCCATGTCATTGTCAGGCGTGTCGTACTCAACTGCCGACTGCAACCGGTGCTCCAAACAGAAGAAGCGATCAATCCGCTGCTTCCCACACCTATAAACCAGGCATAGCCGTTGCATTGTTGCGTGCTAAACTTGTCTGCGCTCTGCCAGTATGACCTGACGGCCTTGCGCGAAGACAAGTGAATGGAGTGCTCACAGTCTTGTTGCTTTGCACACATATTATCAGCACGTCAATGACCGCAAAGAATCACAAACCTAATGCAAGCATGGGCCATACATGATGACTTGTGCCATGACTCCAGTGACATGTATAGTACATGAACAAGTTTGAGGATGCGTTACAAGCTGACATTTGCTTGCCCACTGCTCATCCTCTCTCACACTTCCCACTTGACTTGCAGGCGCAGCGGCGCCATGATTACGTTCAAGAAACTCATGGCCTACATGGCCATTCTGGTGTTCCTCCTCCCTTGGATCGTCATGGCGACCCCGTGCAGCCTGACGCCGCATGTGGTGCTGCTAGTGGTGGCCGGGCTGTGGCAAGTCATGATGGAGCAGGTAGATGCTATTGTAATGCCGCCTCGTATGCCTGCATGCAGTGCTTACAACTCCTCTATGTAGCCTACATTGTGGCATGTGTCGCTAACAACTGCGAAACGTGATGTAACTTTGCAACAGGACTCACCCCGAGGCCCAACATTCAGGCAGATCGGGGGCACCCGCAAGCGAGCCAATGCCATCTTTGCCGCCACCATCGGCCGTGCCAAAAAGTGTCGCCGTCGCATGCCTGCTCAGGTGAGAATGCATGTGCGCCAACACAGCTTACATGTGCGTTGCCTTGCAAGTACGTACATGCAGCATGTTGATAGCCACAAAACCTTGTGCAAACTGCAAGCTCATTGCTTTACGTTGTGTCGTGCTCTCATGCAGTGGGTCTATGCAAGGCGCCTCAGCAGCACGAGCACCACTGAAGACCCCATCACCCCACCCCTACTGCGGTCACTGGTCCTCAAGGTACCCAGCCTAGCCCTCCCGTGCCGCACCTAGTAGCATCACAATTGCGGCACAGCACCTGACCTACTTAATACGTGTGTGTTTTACAGGCGCTGCGTGAGCACGCAAAGGTGACGTTCCTACGCTGCATGGCACAGTTTGTTCGCGGTGCCATCACGGCAGCAACGGCTCTGGCAGCTATGCGCGTCATTGTGCCAGCTGTGGACATCAAGCCGCTCTATACACTGGCCGGTGTTGCTGGCGGGCAGGCCATCAGCTCCTACAAGCAGTATGCGCACTTCGGTGGCGGCGGCACGACGATGCGCCATGCCCATCTACTGCTGACACTGCTACTGCAAGCATGCGCACCTGTGGCGGCCATGGACGACGGCGCTGGCCTTGACAACAGCTACATGGGACCATTGGTCAGCGCAGCTGCAGGAGCGGCTGCAGCGGTCATAGCGGCAGCAACAGACTCGTCGGGCTCAGATGATGTGAGTATCATGTTGTTGGTGTTTCGACAGTTGTGCCAGCACTGGCAGGTTTGCTGGGTTTGCTACTATCGCATCATTTCTACTTCCGCACCACATGTAATGAGTCATGTTCTGTTGCGAGCAGGAGGACGCCACTGCCACCGCCCTGCACACGGAGCAACTGAATGCGGAGCAACGTCGCAAACAGCACCCTCTGCCTGTCACTGCGGCTGACTATCAGCACATGGAGACACAGATACAGCAAGCCCTTGCCGAGGACCTGCAGATGGTAAGTGGCAAAGTGGCAATTCTTCAGAGGCATTGCTGCTGTCCAGTAACGTTTGTGCAATGCTCACCATATTGCTCTGTGGTCCACTTTTCTGCGCAGATGGACGACGAGGACAGCGATGTGGATGCCAGTGATGCTGACAACAGCAACGCCGAGGACAGCGACGCCGACGACAGTGATGTGGAGGACTCAAACAGCCATGCGATACCCACGTCAACCACTGCGGCAGGAGGGGCACCAGCAATAGCAGCAAGAGCGGCGAGTGCGGCCCGAAATGTGAGTACGGTCTATCCCTTTCTCAGCATCTGTTGACTCTGCATATGCCTGTCTGCTGACTAACCTACTCCGCTTCTCTATGGTTGCAGGCGTTTGCGCGCATCACGTCCTTCTGCATTTCGGGCTGCAATCGAGCAGCTCACAAGCTGGTTGGCGGTGCTGTGCTCGCCCGTCAGACCAGTCTGGTCAATGGCGACCCGGCCGTCCTCATCCAGAAGTCCGACAGAAGTCCGACAAACACAAGGTGGAGGTGCAGGAACGGAGGAACAAGTCACGCGACAACCAGCAGACATTCCTATCCCTTGAGAAGCTGCTGGTGAACGAGGTTGGTGACGGCTACTTGCAGTGTGACTTTTCAGCATTGTTGGCATCTGGTGAAAGAGGCGCAGAGTACATGTGACTCTTCAGCATTGTTTGCATCTGGTGAAAGAGGTGCAGTGTACATGCAAGTCAAAGTGTCGTGCGACTCTTCAGCATTGTTAGCATCTGTGAGACTCTCGACCTCACCATACTCTTGCATGCATTATGTACCTGCAGGTGTCCTGGACTAGGAGCCAAAAGCACAACACCGTGCTACTGCGCACCAGCGGAGACCGTGTCCTCTACTGCACAGCGGAGCCCTCCGAACGCGTGGACGAGTCCCTCTTCAACTCTGCGCGCTTCGCTGACCCAGCTGCTTATGGCATTCGCCTGGGTAGGACGAGGGTGCGCGGTGGAGGCATCGTTACCGGCGTACGTGGCATGCACTTCGAGGTCGGCTATGGCTTGTCACCGGAGCCCACCTCTCAACGTGCCACTTCAGCCTCTGCGCAAGAGGTGACTACGTCGGCTCCTTTGCCAGCATCCACATCAGCACCAGCACCAGCGCCAGCCCCAGCAGCAGCACGAGCCCCAGCAGCAGCAGCGGCACCAGCAGCACGAGCCCCAGCAGCACCAGCAGCACAAGCTCCAGCAGCACCAACAGCACGAGCCCCAGCAGCACCAGCAGCACGAGCGCCAGCAGCAGCAGCAGCCGCCGTAGCGTTTCTGCCCTTGAGTAAAGACCAGGCGAAGAAGGTAGACCTGACCGGAGACACATCGCGGCTGCGAGTCTGGGTGGGCAGGGACGTGGACGGGCGCAGGTGCTGGGTGCGAGGCTCGATCACGTCATTCGAGGCTGTGGACAGTCATCGGCTCATCAAGCTCACACTGCAACGCGACCGTGTGCGCATCAACAACACCAACCAGGACGGCGTCGGAGTGGACGGCCCTCTTCGGCTCAGCATCAACTCATACAGGGAGGAAACGTCTAAGATCCCAGGCGTCACAGTTTTTGGCAACAAGGCACCCGGCGTAGACAGCTGGTTCTTGGCACAGAGGTGAAATTTGTTTATTGGATCTATGCTGAAACTTGACGTTTTTGAGGCTGGACCTGTCGAGAAAGAATTCACGAAGTGTAAATAATTGTGGCTCAGGATCGAAAGTGTTGGTGAGGTCAGGCGAAGAGATGGTCAAGCTTCCCCGACATCAGCTGTCACAATAGTCGGCCTTACAGCACAAACTTGAACTTTGGTGTAGACTTGAAGTTCCTGATCATGGCCCTGTCAAAAAAAGTACTACTAGTAGTATTTCTCAGAGGCTGACCCTAAATGGGCTTGGTACGACGCTCGCTAGATTTTCGTAAAGCGCAAATAAATAGGGCTCCTGACTGAACGTGTAGGTGAGATCAGTGTAAGAGAGGTTCAAGCTGTCCCTACATGACTGCTTGCCATACCAAGTCTTAGAGCACAAGGTTGAACTTATGCTGTAACTTGAAGTTCTTGAGGCTGGGCTTGTCGAGAAAAGGGTTCATAAAGTGTAAACAATTGTGGCTCATGATCGAAAGTGTGGGTCAGGTCAGGCTGAGACAGGTTCAATCTATCCCTACATGAGCAGCCGCCATACTCAGCCTTACAGCACAAACTTGAACTTTGGCACACGCTTGAAGTTGCTGAGGCTGGGCCTGTCGAAAAAAAGTATTTCTCAGAGGCTGACCCTAAATGGGCTTGGTACGACGCTCGCTAGATTTTCGTAACCTGCAAATAAATAGGGCTGCTGATCAGAAGTGTAGGTGAGATCAGTATAAGAGAGGTTCCAGCATCCCCAGCATTAGCAGAGGTCATACTACGGCTTAGAGCACAAAGTTGAACTTGTGTTGAAATTGAAGTAGGCCTGTCGAGAAAAGGGTTCATAAAGTGTAAACAATTGTTGCTCATGATCGAAAGTGTGGGTCAGGTCAGGCTGGGAGAGGTTCAATCTATCCCTACATGAGCAGCCGCCATACTCAGCCTTACAGCACAAACTTGAACTTTGGCACACGCTTGAAGATCAGAAGTGTAGGTGAGATCAGTGTAAGCGAGATTCCAGCATCCCCAGCATTAGCAGAGGTGTGTGCTTAGAGCACAACGTTGACCTTGTGTTGAAATTGAAGTAGGCCTGTCGAGAAAAGGGTTCATAAAGTGTGAACAATTGTGGCTCATGATCGAAAGTGTGGGTTAGATCAGGCTGAGAGAGGTTCAATCTATCCCTACATGAGCAGCCGCCATACTCAGCCTTACAGCACAAACTTGAACTTTGGCACACACTTGAAGTTCCTGAGGCTGGGCCTGTCGAAAAAAAGTATTTCTCAGAGGCTGACCCTAAATGGGGTCGGTACGACGCTCGCTAGATTTTCGTAACCTGCAAATAAATAGGGCTGCTGATCAGAAGTGTAGGTGAGATCAGTGTAAGAGAGGTTCCAGCATCCCCAGCATTAGCATAGGCCATACTAGGGCTTAGAGCACAAAGTTGAACTTGTGTTGAAATTGAAGTTCTTGAGGCTGGGCCTGTCGAGTAACCGTGTCGTGTAACCTGCAAATAAATAGGGCTGCTGATCAGAAGTGTAGGTGAGATGAGTGCAAGAGCGGTTCAACATGCCCCTCCATGAGTGCTCACCATACTAAGCCTTGTGACACAAAGTTAAACTTATGCTGAAGGAGTTCATAAAGCGTAAACATTTGTGGCTCCTGATCAAAAGTGTTGGTGGGGTCGGGCTAAGAGAGGTTCACGTGTTCCCTATATCAGCAGTCACCACACTCAGCCTCACAGCACACACTTGAACTATTGTATACACTTGAAGTTCCTGAGGCTGGGCCTGTCGAGACAAGATCAGTGTAGGAGAGGTTCAAGCATCCCCAGCATGAGAAGAGGCCATACCTAGCTGACACACAGTTGATCATTGACTGATGTCACGTGTTGCCCACACACACTGTCATTACCTTACCACACTGTCGTCATATCCTGTGTGTCAATCTCTGCTGTCAACAGTGAGCCCATCCCTGCCACGGCACCCACTGCCGACAGCGAGCGAAATGGTGATGGCATGGCGGCCAATGTCAGGTGAGATAGTTCACCATCGGTCGCTGCGCATCGACTGTATGTTGCCATGCACAGACAGTCGAATACAAATGACCACTGCACGCAATCGTACGCTCACAATGCTTTTTGTTCTTCTCTGTGTGCATTTTTGTATGACCAGCAGCACTGCTGCCCCAGACTCTCAGCCTGTGGAGACATCGGGCAGGCAGCAGGGCACAAGCGCTGATGCCCCCCCTCGCAGGAAGCGCGCCAGCAAGAAGGGCAGCAAGGGGAGACAATATGTCAGGTGAGGTCCGCATTGTGTGTTAATGTTCTGTCCACCTGAGTCTTGTATTGTCCGTCAGTAAGTGACAGCTTTCGCCATTGTGCACCTGTAATCTGCAGGAAGTATGGCTGTCTGAGCAGGCAGATTCTAACTTCACTTCTCAAAATGTTGCGCTGCTATCCGCGCAGGGCGCCAACCAGGACTGAACTACTCAGCCTGTCTGACGTACTGAAGCGCGCGGAGCCGGCGCAGGGCATCATGCCACTCTGCGAGGCATGGGGGACATATTTGCTGCAACGTGCATGCCTGGTGTTCGAGGGGATGCTGGTCATGCATGTCTACCTCACGGACGCCAAGGTCAAGAGAGTGTCTGGGTCGCGCTTCGATGCCAACGAGTGGGTTAGAGACGGCAAGTACCTGCGCCCCAATCAGCCACACCTTCACTCCAACGGCAAGCGGACGCATGGCATCGTATGCGCTATTGCGGACGCAGCTACTTGCGACCGTCTTGTGCCACCCAAACAGCATCGGTACACCCACCTAGACACCAGCAGCTCGTACATGGCAATCTGCTGGCCTGGCCTCACCCAGCAGACTGTGGACACACTAGAGCTGGAGAAGCTCCCCAAAAAGACCGTCGCCAACCGCACCCCAGTCAATTCGGTCATCAAGATCCTGTCCACCGCAGCAGTCCTCGGCCGTCTCCCCACCTGCGCTTCAGGTGCTGTCATGCTGAACCAGGAGGAGCTCGAGTTGGCGGAAACTCGCATCCACGCAACAACGGTCGCTGACGATCGCAAGCCTTTCGGCGTCCTGGAAACACTCATCCCCCCTTCCCACCCGTCGCTACCACGTGCCCTCGAAGCACTCGTCTGCAGCAAGCGCGGAGCCGAACGCCCACCTGTGTGCGTTGTCAACAGCACCCCGATGGCGAGGATGGAGATGTGGTTCCTCTCGGCGGACACCAACTCTGGGGAGGCTGCTCGTTCGCAATCGGCGTATTGCAACTTGATGAGCGACGCCCAGTTCTGCCTGCACACCATCAGGAGCACCTTGCAAAACTCGATCGACTTGAGTCGATGCACCGAGAGCCTACGTCGGAATCAGGTGAGTTGCACTTTGATTGACACGATCAGTTACTGAAGGTGTGTCACTGGCGATAATGCTTTTGCTGGATGGGAGGTGTAATTATTCAGTTGACTTTGACGGCAAACAGCTGGCGCCATCATTGCCTTGACGTTTACAGACATAGCACAGTCGTATGCTGGACCTATATCCTTTGCATCTTACGTTCGTCATTGTCGATACAAGTTCAATGCTCGCCCGCACACATGCAATAGATCGCAAGTGTAGGTGAGGTCAGGCTAAGAGGGATTCAAGCTGTTCCTGCATTAGCAGTCGTTCGCCATTACCGTCTTAGGGCTTGAACTTGACCTTTGTGTGCACTTGAAGTTCCATAAACTGCCCAGTAATCATGGCTCAAGATCAAAAGTGTAGGTCAGATGAGTCCGCTACAGGTTCAAGCTGTCCCTACATGAGTACTTGCCAATCCAAGCCTTATGACACAAACTTGAACTTATGCTGAAACTTGAAGTTCCTGATCCTGGGCCTGTCAAAAAAAGTATTTCTCAGAGGCTGACGCTAAATTGGGCCGGTACGACGCTCGCTAGATTTTCGTAAGCTGCAAATAAATATGGTCCCTCATCGAAAGTGCAGGTGAGGTTAGGCTAAGAGGATTTCAAGCTGTCCCTACATGAGCAGTCGCCATTCCCGGTCTCAGGGCTACAACCTGAACTTTTGTGTGCACTTGAAGTTCTGTAAATTGCCCAGTGATCACGGCTCAAGATCAAACGTGTAGGTCAGATCAGTCTGCTGTAGGTTCAAGCTGTCCCTACATGAGTACTCGTCATTCACGGCGACACCCTACACTGCATGTCTACACTATTCTGCACAGCGTCTATGCTGCTCTGCACTGCATGTCTACACTTCCCTACGCTGCACGTCTACACTTCTTGTGCCGCACATCTTCACCATTGTACTGTACCATCAGTGCACGTGTACACTGCACATCTACACTAACCTACATTGCGCATGTTCACCCCGACAGTGCCACAGTGTCATTGTGTTTGTTGTGTGTCATACATGTGGCACCTTTTCCTGCTACTTTGCCAGGCCCCCTTCCAGTGCTATATCCGCTTACAGCTGAAGAAGTGGCAGGCATACAGCCAGACACACGAGCACAAGGTGGAGCAAGGCCGCATGCTTCCGGAGCACCTCATGTACCTCATTCATGACATGCTGGAAGGGTTCATCAAGAGCACCTGGAAGCCGTTCGAGAGAGCCATTCAACGCGGGCTGGAGGCGCAGGGCCGTCAGATGGCGGACTTTGACGGTCTCATCGAGCGTCTGGCGAACCGTCGTCCCGCCGACGGCTTCAACATGGCCCAGACGGAGGGTGACTGCGCGCATCTGGAGGTCGGCTGGGTCACAACACTCGCACACCACATGCTGGAGGCAGAGCAGTTCACCATGTACGACGTCGCCAACCTCGAGATCCTCGTCCACCTGTACGCCTACTACCTGCTCCCTGTCAGGCCCGAGGCTTTGATGAGCAATCTTGCCTCTCAAATCTGGGCCAAGATGACAACGGGCCCAGATGGCCGTGTTTCCTTCATCTTATTTCAGGTATGCCTATCACCAGGCATGCGCGCACACTCTAAGCATGTCTTGATATGATGTGTACCGTGTGTCAACAATTGTGATGCAACATAGCTCACACTCTAAGCATGTTAAGCATGTCTTGATATGATGTGTACTGTGTGTCAACAGTTGTGATGCAACATAGCTCACACTCTAAGCATGTTAAACATGACTTGATGATGTATAATGTGTGTCAACAATTGTGATGCAACATAGCTCACACTCTAAGCATGTTAAGCACGACTTGATGATGTGTAACGTGTGTCAACAATAGTGATGCAACATACCTTCTAATACCCCTGCTGTGAGTTGACGTCATCACCAACGCCTCTTTGCTGCGTTCTCATGTCAGGACATTGCGAACGCTAAACTCGGCAAGATCGCCATGAGCGGTGGCGGTGACGACACGGAGCCGATGAAGACATGTGTGCCAGTCCCATCGGAGCTCAACAGGCCTATGCTGACGGTCCTCTTTCTGTGCCGGGCAATGCGCGCCATTCACTTCGGAACCCCAGTACCCGACCGCTTAGTCGGCCTCAGCGGCGGTGCCAACTATCAAGTGAGCCAAAACACCTTTCGGGAGAAGGTCCCCAACGAGATCGGCCGCAGCAACCTGGGCATCCCCTACTACGCGTCCTACAGCAACAGATCCACTGCCGTGACGGAAATCTTTGCGAAGGCGCGCAAGATGTGTGCAGAGGGGAGGTGGGGGGAGGCACAGGACTTCATTCTATCAAGTGAGTCCAACAACTTGCATGTCACGTCAATAGCTTCTGTTTGCTAATGGTAGCTGTTGTTGTGTGCGCGTGTCTGTCCTGTCTGAAAGCATTCAATATAGCAAGAGGCCTTGCAATCGAACTCATGCTAGACAGGTAGATGCGGTGTTGTCATGTTTGCATGTAGCATCAATATGCAGCATCATCAGTAAGCAGTAAATGTACCGTGCGGTCACACTCTGCTAGAGTCCGTCATTCACCCTATGTGCAATCACTCAATATATGCAGCAAGTACATTGCAGTCGGATTAAACTAGGCAGTTTCCATAGCTGGACCTGATGTTATTATGTCTGCATGTGCTTTGGTTTAGTTCATCTGCAAGCACTATATGTGAAGCAGATAGCTTTCAGTTGCCTCATGCTTGACTGCAACCATGGCTAGATCTGACGTTGTTATGTCTGCCTGTTGCTGTTGTAATTACAGGCATGAAGGAGTTGCACAGCAGCGTTGCAGCGGCAAAGAGCGCCTACAGACAGTTCGAGGCTCTCCGTGCCAGCCGTGTGCAGAACCAGGGGGAAGCGCTCCCAGTTCACCGAGGATGGTGAGCACCACGGTGTCGTTGATGCACCGCGTCCACCCCCTGCACTGCGCCCAATGTCCTTAGCCGGGAGCGAGGGTTGTTCTGGGGGGGGCGTGGCCGGTTGTGGAGGTGGTGCGCAAGCCATTGCCGAAATGGCTGCTGCCGCAATCGCCAACATGCAGCATGTGCACGCAGCTAGTTTGCAGGGCGCTATCGCCAACATGCAGAACACACACGCGACCACCATGCAGCAGATGCAGGCGACACACGCACTGTCTTTGCAGCAGTTTCAGAAAGTGCACAAAACCACCTACCGGCGTACGTCACACCTTCATAGCGAAACACTGCAGCAGATGTCAGCGGTGCACAGCCAAACGTTGCAGCAGAACGCTGCCGCACACAGTGCCTACTTGGCTCAACAGCAGCAGCAGGCGCAGCGACAGCAGCAGGCCCAGCAAGCCCTGTTATTTAACTTCTTGTACATGCAGCAGCGTGGTATGTATGCGCCCTATGGTCACCCCCCTCAGATGCTGCAATCTGCACACACTCCTGCTATCGGCCACCACCCCCCACCGCAGATGCTGCCAGCCGCGCAGGTCTCTTTGCACATGCAGCACAGCCCTCCAAGATACTATCACTACTCTCAAACTACCGCTCAGAGCCAGATGTCTGGGCCTACACAGTCCCCCCCTCCCGGCACTCCGCCGATGTAGATGTCTGTCCCTGCACACGAGCAGCCCCCCCCCTCCTGGCACTCCGCCAATGTAGATGCAGGAACTTGCTTGCACAGGTGCCCGTAGCTACTTGTTTAAGATGCCGAGTCTGCGAGGCTAACGAGAATGAAAGGCCGGGGCTGCAGGGCATATGCTGATTGCAAATATTTTCTTATCAAAAGACATCAAACATCACGCACCTCTGACTCTTGCTCTCTCGGCACAACTTGCAAGTTGCACGATACGGCAACATTGATGCGATGCCAGCAGCATGAGTTTGCTTGTGCCACTGTTTGCTTTGTGACACAGCGTGATGGGTAAAGTGGGTTTCCATGTCACCATTAGTAACACAAATATTAAGGGCATTGGAGCCCCTGGCAGTGAATTATTCCCACGTCACACTGCTACTCACACTTCAATGTCGCATGTCTTGAATACGGTTTTGGCAACCAGCTGGCGGTCAGCCTCTGACAAATACTTTTTTCGACAGGCCCAAAAGTTCAAAATATGCTGCAAGGCTTAGCATGGTGAGTACTAATGCAGGGCAAGCTTGAACCTCGATTGACCTGATCTCGCCTACTCATTCGATCTTGAGCCATATTATTTACGGTTTACAAAATCTAGCGAGTGTCGCAACGACCTCATTTAGGGTCAGCCTCTGATAAATGCTTTCTTTGAGGCCCAGAGGCAGGAACTTCAAGTGTATAAAAGAATTCAACTGTGTGCCATCATGGTGAACATGGTGACTGCACTTTGTAGGGCAAGCCTGAACCCCTCTCCGCCTGACCTCACCTTCTCTCTCAATCTTGAATCGTAATTATTTGCAGCTTGCGACAATGTAGACATGCATGGACCACCCTCGGGCACTGACATATTTGCCTGCCCCTTTGCAGCAGCAGAGCCCTGCTGGCTTTTAACTGGATGACATAAGGTGAGTACTTATGTATGGGAAGCTTGCACATCTCTGAGCCTGATCTTGCCCCTGATTTCGATTTTGTACAATCATCAATTGCAGTTGAGAAACATCTAGCAAGCGTCATACCTGTCCCATTCAGGGTCCGCCGCTGAACAGCTTCTGAAAAAAAGCTGGTTTCGATCTGCACATGCTCAGGAAGTTCAAGTATACATCAAACATCAACTATGTATAATGAGGCAGCACATCACACCCATTTTACCGCTACACTGATATTTGGCGCTTCCAAACAAGCGCAAATGGTTTGCGAACAAATGCATGCAATGAACTAGCACAAGGCAGACATTGGGCGGTGTATCAGGTCAGCACAGAGACGCATAAACACCACTAACTTAAGTCACGGTAAAACATGAAATCTTTCATATCGAAAATGTGCAACCACCACGTGTGACTATCTGGAAAGTCAACTTGCATATGAACTGAGACAGCTGCGAGCGTCTGAGGGACAAACTGAGCTTCACCGCTGCCTTACACAGTCCTGCTTGTATGGCTGACCACGTCGCCCCTGCAATTCCTGTGCGCATTGCCTGCGCTAAGCGCCGTGATCCAACCTTTCACTTCTTCACAAGCACTATGAGACCAACAGTCCTAATGTCTATATTGTCATACACTCTGACTTTGACATTATGGCGTAGCAGGTAGACCCTCACTGTGGCGCGCGTGACACCAGCGCCTTTCGTGACCTGCCATTCGTTCGTCCCAGGCGAACACAGTTTCTGCACAGGCGCTGACTCAGAATGGAAAATCTCTCTGGTTGAGCGGACCTCCTGAACCTCTCTGTGAAGCTCCCTAAACCCAGAGCGCAGGCCCAGCTTGGTGTGCAACTCTATCACCACGTCCTCGTCGGTCTTGTTGTCGACATGAACGGAAAGAGTGGCGGTGTCGCAGGTCGCCAGACTCCATCGCTTGAAGCTGATGACGCAGAATTCAGCATGCACACCTTCACTGATCTCCTTGTTTGTCAGGTTCTGTCCCGGCAGCGATGTGACGTCGTTGGCTGCTGCGTCTGAGAGCACGGTGGACGGCTTCAGGCTGGTGCTTTGTTCGCCGACCTCCTTCGGTGGCAGGTCCTGTTGTTCCGGCAGCGCTGTGACATCGTTCGCTGACATTGCTCTCTGAGACGGTTGGTCGCTCGGCTGCTTGTGCCGCTAGGAGCGCTGCTCGCCTCGCTGACAACTTCCGAACGCGGAGCTAATTTCAAAGTCCGCGTGGCGTTGCTCAGCAGCAGCAGCAAATCCGCAAAAACACAGCCCATCAGGATGCCGATCGATGTCAGCGCCATGATTGTAGCCTTCGTTGCGCTGGCTGGCGTGCTGGTTAGTGCACTGCTTACTGTCCCACTGACGATTTGGTGGCAAGCGCACGACGAACGCCGTAAAGCACGGAAGGATGCCGACGATATTACACAAGTACTCTGAGCCCTTGCTGCTGGCCATGTTCGATTTACTCTGCCGGCTTCAAAATTTACTGAAGCCGTCGACACACCTAGGGACGAACTTCCTAGAGCTGGTGCGGCTCACGGCAGCAGATGTTCACAGGACATACCTCATTCGGCACACTTGCTATCTCATTGGACAGCACTTTGCATGGATGACCATAGTCCGGACGGAGATCAGATTTCTCCGTTTTCAGCGCACCGAAGCCAGTAAAGCGTATGAGGATGCGAGGAGGTCGGTATGCAGTGCCTGGGCGGACGGGGACTGGCGAGCGCCCTTCATGATATGGCACGGCAACCAGCAGGCTCTTGGTGAGATCATGGTTGAGCAGGGCACCGGTGAGCGCACATGCATAGGATTTTGCGCATTCTGCAACAAGTGGGATGACGACGACACTTTCAGACAGTGGTTTCGCCCCATTGAAACAGATTTTGAAAGGATGGTGCCGACTGTCCCTGCGGTGGCCGATGATGCCCTTGGTGACGGCTTCGGCAAAGAAAGATTGACAGCCGTGTTCAGAGCTTTGCTTGCAGCGGTTCAGATACTGGATCCTGATCAGCAGAACGTGGCATGGCAGTCGTGTGCCGATATTGCCCGAGTTCATATATAGAGGTATGCGGGAAACTAAACCCTAAGTGTAACACCGGCAACCTGGACCAACAGGGTGGTTCTACGCCAACGTGAATTGTGACCAGATGTGATATGGCGCCTGGTACAGTAATGAATGCTTGTCTTGTTCAAGGCCCTTATCATCATGGTCTTCTACGCATCTGCTTCCCCTCACACTTCGTGCTCAGTATCTGCTTCCCCTCACGCTGCGTGCTCAGTGTATGCAGTGCGTGCGTACTCGCCGTGCTCTAGAAACCCTCATCTAATTTGACGGACACCTGATTAGCACATATACCATTAAAAACAAAAGCCCCTACGGACTCAGTGATGCGTAACAGCAAGCATGTGCAGGCCAAGCCAGCGGAGTGCGCTTCAGTTGTTGCTGTGACCTGGCACCGCCGCTGCCAGTGTCTCGTGACACGCACACAGAGGAGCAACTAGGCGAGCGACCCGCACATGATTTCATGACGTACTGCTGCCTAGCACATGCCCATGGTGCGCACCGATGGTGTGCAGTCCCTGCATGCGTCCACCAGCCCCCTAGTCATTCCGCGCTGCCGACGCAGGTGCTCCAACAGCATGCGACTGCTCATACGGTGCAGTGCAGCAGGATGCACAACGCCCCCGCCGCTCTTAGCATAGTCACTTCGCTGATTTGGTTTTCACAAACTTGAACTTTTTGTCCCTCCCTTGTTTTCATCAACCTCACAATGTCCTCAGAACATGAGCCAACTGTTTGTACAGGCGTACTATATAAGCCGCGAGCTGCAAGTTTCACAGATTCTATGAGTGTTGGCGCCGTATAATGCTGCTAGCGACTCAGCCAGCCTTGTCCATGTGCAGTGTGTCAATTTTTTCATAACGTTGGCGTTTGTGAGCAAATGTATTATGACGAAATGCGCACAAGTCATGCAACCTCAGGCCATCGAATACCAGTGGAAGCTGGAACATGCAAAAGCACAGTACACGAATCGGAAAATCGAAACCGAGACATATTTGATTTCATGCCACAGCGCTTCTGCAAGTTTGCGCAATGGTCTAGCTGGTCGTCATACGTGGCACGCAGCTGGTAGTTCTCCTTTTGTAGCTGCTGCAGCCGACCGCGAATATGTGTCACCGTGTACTCTGAAGCATGCATATATGCGCCAATGTGTGTCAATTGCATGATCTTTCTGTGCTTCTTGACCAGAGATGCGTCAATGAAGCTGACATGCAAGCAAGCTATGGATGACAACAGCTCATGACGCCAGCATGGCCTGAGAGCTGGAGTTGCCGTAGCTTTGACCCGGTCATGGTCAGTAGGCGCAGTTGGGGTGGGTGAAGATTAGTCACCCACCTACTCTGACGAGGTACATGCATATCACGTGTGTGCCCTCAGTGTGTAGAGAGGTAACTGTCAACCATTGCAATTGTCAATCGTCACGCAGGTTGAAACAACAGGTCAGAAACTCGACAGGATCTTCATTTGTCTTTGATAAGCACAGAGGGGGGAGGGTATGAGCTGGCATCTGGTGCAGGCTCTGCAGTCAAAAGTAGGCATGCGGCTGCCGACATGCAGAAACATCGAGTTTACATAAAGCGTGCTGAGAACTAATGCATTATTATGAGGTCCTAGTCATTTAAACCCAATGACAATCACAGGTACTGCAAAGTGCTACTATAAACGCATGCCATGCTGCAATTCAACGCTCGAGTGATGATTTTGGCGCTTCAGAAGGTGATAATTTGATAGCATGGTCATTTACGTCTGGCTAAGTCATCCGCTCTGCAGAGTGTGATGTCAGATGTGTTGCGTGCCCGCTTGCACACAGCACCACACCAACGGTGCGCTAAGAATACAGGGTTAGGGCTATGTGACGGCTGAGGATGGATTTGCTTTATACATGCCTCAAACTGGCAGGCACTCAGTGTGGGGTAAAGTTTCAGAGGGTCAGGGAGCAGGCAGCTTAGGGCTGCATGCAGGCGATGCTGTGAGTCATAGTTACGGTAAGGGCCCAGATCAGGACGTTGAGCAAAGCACTCTCCTCGTAGGGTGGCGTGATACTCAGCTTGTGGTCCTGCGCCACATCAACATGCTTGCTGCTCGAAGCAGTTGAGCTTTCATTTGATCTAGGGTGGAGGTAACGTGCAGGTCCAGTGCCGCAGAGTAAACCCGAACGACATTGATACGGTGTTTGCACTTGGACGACCAGGTCTGCGCAGCCTAGACTGAGTCTACGCTCTGATTGTACAACCCCTATTGCCGTGTATAGCTCTGCAGGCAGGGTTGGTTTTGGACCCTTTTTTGTAAGTCTTGAACTGAAAGAGTTTATACCTGGGTTGAGCTCATTGACCAGCACTCTGCATGCCGCTATATGCATTACCAAAGTACCGAAGGTAAAGATCAGCAGGCAGTCAAACAGACTCACTATTCTGGTCATTGTGATCAGAGTTGCTACATACTCGCCACACTGGCAGTTGGGTCATTTGGCAGCATGGGGGATCAGGGACGGAACCTGTTAGACGCAATGGCGGAGGAGTATGCAGCGCCGGAGGCGGTGCCAGGGACAGCACGCCCATTGCACTCAAAGGCATAGCATTGTCGCGCATACGTGCCTCACTGTCAGCAACCTTGCAGATGGCACTTTCGGCACGGGTCATGGCGTACATGTTTTCAACACGGACAGGGGGGAATGTAACGAGGGGGGAGGTAGAAGATGACGTGGACCGGCTGGGAGATGGCTGGTAGCTACTTGTGTACATTTCAGGTAGCAGTTGAGTTTGCAAGAGACAGGCATTTTCGCGCCCCATGCGAGAATAATAAGTAAGGTGATGTTTGTAAGCATGCATGTGCGTTTTGGCCAGACCTTGCTCGCACCTTCGCCACACATCTTTACTAGAACTTGGTTAGCGTTAACAGGCTTTAGGTACAAACCTGCCCCAAGGATACCCCAGGAGCGTATAGCTCAAATCCAACTCGTTCCCCTCAACGCTCTTATGATTGGGTGTGTGGACCCATCATCATTGTAATGAAACACACGTGTTGACCTTTACCCTGACCCCACGCGTTATGAATCTGCTCTACTTCAGATTGAAACTGCAAATGTGCCTACATTGATTAATCGCCGCACATTGCGTGAACGTCCCATACGCACTGCCCACATCACTCCATTTAAAAACCTAAACAAGCTTGGCGAAGCACTCTTGTTTGTGCAGGGCAATGGGCTCTGTGCATAATTTGTTGTTTTGCAGCTTGTGCGTGTTTCGCTCTGTCCGTGACGTTTTGTAATATCTCTAGAACAGCGCATTGAGGGTCCGCGACGCAACTGCAACAGTCATGGATGGTCACATATGATGCCTGCGCAAAGACGTGCTCTTGCACACGTGCTCCGACAGCTCAATTGCAGGTTCTTGCCATCTGAAGAGACAAATGCAAATGACTTGGCATTTGACGTCAGACGCGGTGCTCACGGTTGAAGCTGAGGTACCATCAAGTTAATATTGCCGTGCATCTTGTGGCTTGAGGATGGTACCGTTGCCACCTGTAGTTCGCATCCCGCCACCACATTTTCAAGAATGCATTGTCTCCACCTATGGTGTGCACGCTTAAAGCTATGTAGCCGTGATGACTGATCAGTGTTTGTGCACTTGCTGACGCGATGCTCGCTGACAGGGTACCTGCAGCATGCGCTCTACAAGTGATCGAAAGCAGCGCATTCGGTGTTAAGGACCTAGCAATGCACTCAGCACTGAGCACAGGGGGTAGGGAGGCGCAGGTAAAGCGCAAAGCTGCCACCAACAAGAAGCAGATAGTGGCAGCGCTGAACAGGTCGCTAGCGCAGGAGCTCGCAGAGCGCGTCATTGCGTACATGCGCGGCGCAGAGATGCTTGGCTGCGCAGCGCGCCCGGTGTCGGCGCTGCTCGGACACGGCTCTGTCTAGACAGAGTGGCTTACAGATCTTCCATGTTGTCCACACAAGCAACCGGCCTCCCTCGCGGCCCTTTCTAATACGAGAATATGAGTACAGGCAGTGCTGTAGCAGGAGCCGAATTGGATCTCGGGCACAGCACGCACTAAGTGAGGGGGAGGATGGAGCGGGACACTAAATCCTGTGCTGGTCGAGCAGCCAATTGGTGACTGCTTCAGGAACGACATGTTGATATCTGATGTGAGTGAGTACACTGGGATGGGGGGTGGGGGGACAAGGACTCTTGGGGTGTGCTGATAGTACATCAAGAGGTGTCATACAATTGATGTGCATAACTGTCATGTACGCATACGCAGGACATATCTGTAGATGCACCAGATGTAGACGCACGCGCAGCGCAAGCAGCATAGATTCGGTGTGCGAGCAGTCAAAACAGCCGCGCGGGCATCACAGCAATGCACCCAGATATATGTTCATGGCATTCATGGCGTACGTGTGTCTTTGCATGCTTGCGCGCATCCTCATATGCTTGTCATTGCCCATGTGCGTACGCTGTGCGCTACGCGGCCTTTCACGTAGTACATGGTCTCCACTGCCTTGCCTGTGTACACACATAGGCCGTGTGCGGCGTGCCACAAGGGGTATGCTGTAGGCCTTGCATGCTCGTATACCTTGCTCAGGGTGCTTCGAGCCAACCCTGCACAGCGTTTACACCTTCCGGAGGCTCCACCGTTCTGGGCCCTGTTTGCGCCCAGCTACACCATGACATGGCTACCTGTACGACATGTCGTCGCCCCCAGCCGCTGGCTCGTCGGCTGGTGCCGCCGGTGCTTGGCTGCTGTCGGTCTGCGTACTGGCGACGGAAGTCGGCATGCGTCGAGCCATCGCTGCCGATGACTCCAGCTCCTCAATGCGTCCTTCGCAATCTGCTGCTCGTGCTGCTGCGCTGCTAGCTTGCTGGTGCAACTCTTGCATCTGCTGCTGGTGTAGCTGTTGCTGTAGCTGCTCCCGTTGCTGTTGCTACTCCAGCTGCTGCCGCAAGCGCGACACAGCATCTGCGAAGTAGTCCATCGCGTCGTACGTGACATCGAGGTGGAGTGTTAAATCAGCCCCTGAGGACGAGGTGATTGTCCAATTTCTCTCACGATCCTCGTTGTAGAATTTGCGGACCTCTAACGCAGTCTCCCAGCTCATGTGGGCAGCCTCTAACTGAGCACGCTCCTGCCCCCCCCGCCATTTTGCTTCCGGCAAAAGGTGAGGGCGTGCTGAAATACTGGTGTGCACGGCTGCCGCTGCTGCTGCTGCTGCTGCTGCCGAGTGCCGCACACTACAGCGTTGCGATGCTGCTAATGGAAGCTGATAGCTGCTCCAGTGCTGCTGCAACGGCTTCAATAGCTCGCCACAAACAGCACCGCTCCCAGCTGAAACTCTGCAACTCAAACGCCACCCTGCTGCTGCTGCTGCTGCTGCTGCTGAGGGTGACGCGAGGTAGACGCCACGCCGCGCCACGCCAAGCGAATCCAGCAACCGGATCGCTGATTCACAATTAATTAGCTCCTGCCAGTCCGCTGCTGCTGGCAATTGCAGTCACCCCTCCTGCGGAAGGGCAGCTGGAAGCGGAAACTCCCACCGGTCCGCTGCTGCTGGCCGGAAGAGTTTGTGTGCAGACACACCTGCCGAGATTCGCCATTGTTGTGAGGTGCCCTCACTAGATCGTCTCGTCCAGCTGTATGTGCAGTGGCGAGATTCTCCACTGACACGGGTAAATGCCCACTACCTGATGCTAAGCGTGCAGAGCACACTGCTGAACTCCCGGGGAAGGATGGACAGCCAGATGGAGGCCCACGACAAGCTCATAAGCAGCGGCAAGAGGTAGACAAAGGTCCCATGACTTGTTGAAGAGGTTCTGATTACAAAGCAACCAGACATTGTCGAATATGCAAGTTGACCCCCCGAGTGCGATTGTAAGGGATATTTTCCGAGACCGAGTGAGTAGCCACCGATTATACTCGGATTGGCGAAGGAACCGAGTGCGAGCATTGCAGCTCGGGAGTGAAACCGAG
Source organism: Tribonema minus (assembly GCA_017506865.1). NCBI lineage: Eukaryota > Xanthophyceae > Tribonematales > Tribonemataceae > Tribonema > Tribonema minus. The sequence continues at coordinate 123,600 of JAFCMP010000065.1, read as the reverse complement.
TCCGAGTATTTACTCGGTCACCGAGTATTTGACGATATGGCAGTAGGCGAGTTTCCACCGAGTTTTGGCGAGTATTGTCAACTTTCGGCAAATATTTGCTGGCGTGCACCACTCACTCTTCATTTCTAAGTGAAAACTTCAATCAATGCAGGTGTCCCCACAAAGTTTTGCCCTGTCAAGCTTCCTGTTGTGGACGATGTCGTGCTTCCTGGAGTCAAGCTTGATAGGCAGCAGTTTGCAAAAAGCCAGCAGCCTGGTGCTGTTGGTGGGATGCTTCACGATAACATAGTACCGATAGATGCTGCGCAGTCGACAACCTTATGGGGCCATTGTCCTCCCTAGGAATTGGAGGCTCCGACCTAGCTGCGGCTGCAGGCAGCTCGGCCTTGAGCTCACCCAATTACGACATATGATCTGCTGCAGCATCAGCAGCAGTCGACTTGATGTCTCCATGCCCGTTACTGAAACAAACAACGCTGGCTACCACAAAGTCCTGTGCCAGCGCAAGAACGTTCCGGCGGTACCGTAACGGTCTCAGGACCAGGCGCAGCAGGCAGCAGCGCAGCAGCGCTTACTCGGTGATGGCACTCGGTCGTAGTAGCAAAACCGAGTAATTATTGCTCCTCGTTTCAGCAGACCGAGTGAGTATTGACCGAGTATACTCGGTGCGTCTGACGCACCGAGTGCCGAGTAATAATCGGTCATACTCGAGTGCTGTACTCGGTTTTCCGAATTATTCGACAATGTCTGAAAGCAACAGCGCAACGCGCTACTTCAACTTGAACTTACTGTTGAACTACTGCTAAACCCCAGGGTCGCCTCACAACACCTGCCACCTCAGACCTTACAACCCCTGAAGTATGGTATGCGAGTGTACATCAGCTCCCCCCCGAACCCTTTGAAACCCCCCTACACCCCCCCCCCCGTTGCCCGCCTGTGCTGTCATCTCGCTATGTGCTGCACTTCGTCCTAGAAATGTAGCTCCCTGCTCGAAAGTTTGTCTGTGTCGGCGCTTCGCTGCATCGCTGCTGATGTTTTCACACACCATGTGTCCGCTGCCGCCACCCTCTCACCTTGTGCTGTTGCGTCACTTGCACCTGTGCATGGCGCAGCACATTTTCGTCAATGAATGCTGGTTGATGAGTTGAAATTGTGGCTGGCGTCGAGGCGCCTATAGTTGAAGTTGCACAGTCGCATGTCTTTCAAAAAAAAAAAAGTATTTGTCAGAGAAGACCCAGAATGGGGCAGGGAAGACACTCGCTGGATTTTCGTAACTTGCAATCAAAATTTGTGGAAATCAAATCAGTATGTACACTACGTAGTAGGTTGAGATCAGCCTCAGCCAGGTTCCAGCTTCCCCTACACCAGTACTTGCCAAATCACATTGTTAGCGTCACTTAACACGATTGAACTGTGTATTTCGATAGTTGAAGTTCCGAAGGTGCGTCTGGCCAAAGTACATGTTGTACAGCTAGGTTTAGGACAGCCTGAGGGAGGTTCAAGCTGTCTCTACATGGAGTGCACACTGTGTTAAGCCTCACTGAACAACATCAGCCTGACTGTACACTGTTGAAGGCTTTCTGATGACTTCCGGTTATAGTCAGCGCTTGACGCCTCAACACTGCGGCCGGCAATAATTCATGCCACTGTGGCAGCAGGGGCCCTGAGGCTCGGCACTGACGAACACGGCGCAGTCACCTGGTTCGCGCAGCACTCATGCGAAATACGCGAGGACCAGGGACTGCCGCCAATCATCGAGGCCGTGCGACGCTCTACGCGAGCGCTGACAGCTGATGGCGGCGAAAAATCACGCACAGCTGTGGCCGAGCAGCTCCCAGCATCGTTGCTACGGTGGGCAGCAGATACGACGGCCGCAGCGTCGACGCTCCCCATTGCGGTGCGAGCGATCTACGCCGCAACTGCCATCACGGAGACGGTGACCACTGAGCCAGCCCCACACACCCACGGCATTGTGCCTGGCGCCGAGGCGGCCGCTGCGGCGGCGACCGTACCTGGCCCTCAAGCGGCCGCTGCCGCGACTGCCTCTTCCACGCCCGCTAAAACACAAACTAGCGCGGAAGAAAGCAGCTGCAGCGGCGGGCAGGAGGACGACGACGACGACTGGGAGGCCTATGCTGACGAGATCTGCAGGAAGGTAGTGCCCCGCCGCCGGCGCGGTCACTTCACGCACGGACTACAAGCCGGCCTTTCAAATGTTCTTCGAAGTCAATACGAGGACTGCCTGGTGGAGGACCTAGAGGCTGCCTCGGCTGGTGCCGTGGGCAAGCCGACGCAGGCTGCACTTATTGGTGACTCGCGCGACACCACTGGCAGCCACCGCCGCCAACAGGCTAGCGCGCGGGTCCTGGCGCAGCTGCGCAGCCAGCGTGCGTCTGGGGCAATGGCGTGGATGAGCGTGCCGCCTGCTGCCAATGACCGCCCGGGTGCGGCGCCCATGTCCAGTATGGCAGCAGCCACGATGATTTTGGTTGCGATCTTCATAGACGGGTGGGGCATACAGGGCGAGGTGTGCCCATGGCGGTGCAGTGACGTGAGCCCCACCTCCACGCATGCGATCAGCTGCCCCAGCCAGCACATACGGGGGCACAACGCGACACACACTGCCCAAAAGCGGTGCCTGCAGCGCATCTTGAGACAGCACCATGTCTCTATTGTCCGCAATGAGGACGCTAGCGTCTTCAAGGTACCGGGGTATCGGGCGGACACAGTCATTGACCCAGGGTGTCTGCACTTTAGCAGTGCATACCGTAACAAGGGAATAGTGCTAGACACAAGTGTGCGCGCGCCCACAGCGAGCTCGTACCTGACAGGCAAAACAAATGCCTCGAACACGGACGGCTATGCTGCTGCGGTGCCACTGGGGGAGGACGCGAAGGTCAAGCACCACACCGGCACCTTGACGTCATCTTGGGCTTTTGTGCCATTCGTGCAGGAGTCGTACGGACGGCTGGGCAAGCAGACAAGCCTTTTTGTTAAGGAGTTGGCAATGCACTCAGCACTGTGCTCAGGGGGGGGGAAGGCAGATGTGTTACGCAAGGCCGGGTTAGCTAAGCGTCAGATCCTCATTGAGCTGAGCATATCGCTGGCGCGGGAGTTGGCGGAGCGCGTCATGGCGTACACACGCGGAGCGCGAATGCTGGGCTGTGTTGCAGCGCCGGTATCCAAGCTCCTAGGGCACAGCGCAGCCTAGGCTGCTGCGTTGACGCAAGCTTTTCGATTGCATAGGCAACCCGGCCTCCCTTGGGCCTTTATAAATACAAGTCCATACGTACATGCCAAATCCACGCCCAATCCTGGAGAAATAAAGTTTGGGGAAAATGGCCTCTCCTAGTGTGCAGTCCCTTGACGCTCACAGGCCCAGAAATGACTAGGGTTCCGTTGTGCTCTACACTGACTTCTTAACGACATGCGATACGAGCTTCCTGTTGGTCTGTTTGACTTCTGCGTGCATCACGTGACACTGTCCGTTTCACAGCACCTAGGCTTGTGGCCACAACAACGACCTGGATGTGATGGCCTATGTGCTGTAATGTGCTAGGACTCGCTGCTATTGTGCTACTGTCCGAGCTGCCTGCTGCTACTCTTACTGCTACTGGTCGCCAGCCCTGCTTACCTTGGTGCTCTCCTAGTTGACAGCCACTGCAGCAGCAGCTGCTGCCGCCAATCCCGAAAGTATATGGCCAAAGGCTCCCTGCAGGGACTCCAAGTTGCTCCTCGACACTCTACGAGTTGAGCAGCTAATATTCCGCGGAAGCCACTCACTCAGCATAAGCAAAAGCAGCCGCCATAGCCAGCAGGCGCTTCTGGCAACACGGGCATTTTAGGTGCTCAGCAGCTCGCACTGCTCAGCAAGCGCTGTGAACAGTTGAATTTTCAGAGTGGCGGCGCCTTAGCGGATGACGAGCCTCGCAGCAAGAGCAGCGATAGCAGCATCTCCGACTGATTATTTACTACCTTCGGAAGAGCAGTAGCAGGGGGAAGCACAACCGGGGCTTGACAGCAGCGCACAGAGCACTGTAGAGTCAACACAGCAGGGCATTGGAGGACAGCAGAGTGGCACTGGTGGCCAGGAGGTGAGCGATGTCGGTTGATTCAGTCTCGCCGAAGCAGAAGCAGTGCAGCACTGCAGCAATTGGTGCCACGCGCATCAACACTGTGTTCGCCTGCTCTTATTAGCCACTAGGTTGATCGGAAAAAACCAGCATGCTGCTTTCACGCCTTTCACTGTTAAGCCTCCCTGACATGAAACGTCTGACTGTCGACTCGTCAGCTGCTGCGCTGAAGGACAACGTGCACTCCAATCTCATGGAAGAAAAAGTTTTTTACGCTACGCTCCGGCTGCTGCACATGTATTGGTTGCTTTAAACTTGAGATCTTAAGAGGTTTAAGGCGGCTTGCTGCTGCTGCTGCTGTTGGTACTGTAGTCAATCAACATGGGCCATCTGCTTTAGCGTTGGTGCAAGGTGTACCACTTCTAGTATCTTTTGGAGTAAGCCCAACAAATTCTAAGCATCACATGGCCTCTTGCACATGTGCATGGCAAAGCTTCATGCTGAACAACTGAAAACTCAAAAAGCAAGACATAGGCATGAGCAGCACTGTGCCGCAGTACAAACACACATGTACACAGCGGAAGATACAGCAACAAAAAGACAGTATGGAGAAGCTGAGGTCCGTCCATACATCTTGTGGACGCGCGCAAACCTCGAGAAACCTCGAGCCAGTCTCTTCACCTCGTGTCATACTTGTTGCCTACAATACAAAGTAAAGCGGTGGACCGCTCCGCACCGCAAGCTGCTGCTGGCACCAAGGCTGCTGCAATCTATGCTTCAGTGACCGCCCAAGCCTCAAAAGGCGTGCTTGGGGAGATGACAACCAACTTCACCCTGTCCAAGCGGCTCTGTGCCTCGCCAACAACAGTTTCTCGAGTAATGCTCTTCAACCTGAACGTCTCCTGCTCAGTGCTTGGTACCATGTAGTACAGGGTGTATTGCTTGGCAGCGGGCAGTGCGGCGAGCACCCGCCCTAGCTTGGTGCGGTTGAGAACCTTATTGTTTCTACTGACCGTAAACTGAAAAAGCTCAATCTCGTTGACACACGCTTGGTCACCGGCGCCCCCCGCAGCCGGAGGTGCAGGAAGCAAAACTGCATCGATTTCCGGGAAGTTGGCGCCATCTGGCACCAGGAGAGTGCGACTCCCCCAGACACCCTCTTGCTGCCAGCAGTCCTTGAGACTCTGGTCGAATGTGCTTATGGTGTACTGCACGCCTACAAGTCGCCCAGCCTTAACGGTAAGCTCATTGCCCCTCACAGAAGTGTAGTCTCCCAATCTGCCGGTCTCCGTGTTCAGGAGGGCGGCAATTGTAGAGCTAGACACTGAGACGTCGTGACCTGCCGCTAGTGTGTTCATCATCAGCACCTCAAACACCTGCCCGCAGAAGGCTGCCTGGCCAGGGTTCTTCTGGAGAACGTTGAACGCTTGGGTCAGGATTTGCTCGCCTGCTTTTTTCACCTCCTCCAGCAAGAGCTGAGTCACCTTGCGGCAGGCAAAGACGAGCCTGATCATCTCGAATTGCTCGTCAGCGGGCTCGATGTAAAGCACTTTGTGGTATTGCTCGGGGATACCAGTGAACGTCACCATGGTCAGGACCTGTGTTAACCAAGACAAACACCAAATGCGTTAGGAGCTCATGTGCGTGGCAACTGCACAAATATGGCCGCTGCATTATAACAGATTCGAGTGGTCGCGAAAAATGCTTTCTACAACATGGAAATCCGACAATTACTGCTGAAGCAGCAGCAGTGCCACAACCACAGGGAAAACAACTATCTTTTTGTATCACACCCTAGTAGTGTGACGAACGCAGCAGCTGCGTTTTGTCACCTGTGTCTGTTACAGAATAGAATTCTTCGTCGCACACGCTTTCTCGAGTAAAGTCAGGCACAGACCGTCTGAAATGATGCCTTCGACGTCTTCTCTCCAAACCAAGCGCTGGTCCTAGCCCTACCTGCCCAGTGGCAGATCCTAGCGCAAAATTTTGCAGCCATTACTGAGTACAATTGGGGCAAGCAGGACACCCCTTGGGCACAGCCTGCGCACATATATGAGCAGGTGCTGGTTGAGTCACACTCACTGCCACCGTTGCAGTCGTAGTGGCAGCACTTGGTGACTTCAAGCCAGCAACAGCCCCCCAAGCCCTGAAAAACAAGGTACTACTCCACCGGGTCCCGGTCCGCCATGTGCGCAGGTAGCAGGCATCATGAAAAAAGCAGCTGGCGTTCAGCTTTGGCCTGGGCCCAGCTTTGGCCTGCGTCCAACGGTATTCAGCATCCCACGGGCTGTGTATAGTCATAACAGTGGTGGGTGAATTGCAGGGGATGATGCTGATTGCTCTGGGTATGCCAACAGGTGTGGCTTTGATGTGTGTTCTAAGAGGCCTCATCTGGCAGGGCATAAAGCGTAACATCTGTGCTTGCGGCTGCTACAATAATTAGCTAAAGCACGCTTTGCAATGCAGCTTCCCTCACCAATTGCGCGCTTTGATGCAGCTTGACTTTGTGTGTGAACGCAGCACATGGAACAGTTTGGGAATGAACGCTGCAAATGGGCCGATGAAAAATGTGCAACACAGGTATCCTAACAATGATCGATATCAACGCCGCTCCATGTTGCCACTGTAGCACTGTCGCATAAGATAGTGATGCTTGCGTAATTCTTATATGTGAATACTGTAGGCTATTTATTGCCAGAGCTTGAATGATGATGACGGCTTCAGCATATCGCGTCAGGTACAGTAAATGAAAAGATGTGGGTTTGCTTGCGCTGTTGTTGGGGCGCCCCAACGACCAAGAGGGGCAACTTCAAAGTCCCAAGAAAAGGTGAGTCTCAGACACCCAAGCACCTGGACTAAGTGCTGCCGTTGCCGGCTGAGGAGACTCAGTGACACATGCGTTGATGCTTGCGACACACGGAAAGCCTTCGCCTGTAAGATGAGGCAGTGCTACAACAGTTGTTCATATAATTTTTGAGCATCTGCCGGTGACCCTGTTGCCAGAGGACTGACAGGAAGTTCGGTCTGCCAATCATGTGAAAAATTGCCTGCCGTCCGACTCAGGCCCGGCCACTTTCACTGCACATGGCTCATGAGAAATGACAGCAGAACAAACTTGAGATGGTTGTGATAACTTATTGGCATTGTTGTCAACCTTAAGCCTGCGCTGAGGCCTCTGCTGTCTGAACTTACTTGCTTGAGTTCCGCTCGGCCTGGTGACCATGGTCAACATCAACAAACTCTGGGACACCTGGGAAACCAGTTGCCGTGAGGTGGCATAGGGTCGACTACAAGACGCAGCGAGCAGAGTGGATTATATGCTTCAAGAAATGAGGTGTGAGTTTCCTTGACACTCTTGCATCAAAAAATACTAATTCAAAGGACATTGGCATGTGTAGGTCCACAAGCGGTTGGCCTACAACCCGTTGGCCTGACCAACAACTACAAATGCAGAAGTTTCAGGTATGCAATGTGTAGAGACACGCCACATCCACATCTAGCTATAGCATCAACCTGCACTACCTCCGTTCAGATTCTTTGGCACTCGATCCTGACACATTGTAGTGGATCCTGGCTTCATGAAATAGTAGCCAGTAGACTTCACGAATCGTGCAATTTCAATGCGTGCCCAGATGTAAACTTCAAGTGTTCAACTGAATGAGCGCGCATCAAACGAGAACATGTGTACAGCGTTAACAAAAAGCAATTGGAGTGCGTTGAGACACTATATTGTATATTCTTCTAGCCACAAAACACTCTTCTGGGCATCGTGAAACTCAACTAAAAGTCGAATTCTGGTGCCCCCTGTACGCATATGTGAGACACAACACTGGCACATTGTGTGTGACTCTCAATTCTCAGTTGCATGAGCATGCAAGCGATCATCTCTTGCACACCACTGGCCGACGCCTGGCGGAAAAGCCACGGTGTCGCTACTTTATCCTTGGCGTTTCCACAAACATGTAACAAAATTTGTCGTGTACCTGATGTCGCATATTTCCTCTGTTCCATAAGTATGTTGCCCATCGCACAAACATAACAAACACAAGATCGGCCAGAGACGAATGCAACGCAATAATAATAGTTGTCGGTTAGGTGTAGCCGTGTGATGTATCAAAATCTGAGCTCGTAACCTCTTAATCTGCTTGCGCAGCGGTCATTGGCGCGCGACCAACAATATTGCCAGCTCAGCAAGGGTGCTAGCATACAGTGCCATACCTGCAACACGGAATATGGCTGCCGCATGTGTGCTGAAAAGTGCTGCAGTGATGTTGAGTGACCCATATGTCTTTGCTATTACTCTAGGCCCTCCATGTGGACCGATCGCAGCTTATTTAGGGTCCGTCAGCATGATTTATGTCGCGTTTTGATGCCGGCAACGAGGGCTGAGCATACCCCTACTGTGGTGGCTGGAGGGTTGCACAGCTGCACAGCGTACTGCAGTGCGCCACGCTCCAGCTTCACAGGTGGCACCAAGCAGCAATACCTGATGTCTACCAACGATTTTAGCTCATGGTATCGAATGAGCCACCCCAGTGCTTGCCGAAGTCCGGGGCATCGGTGACGTGCACCTGCATCACGGTGCCACCCAACCATGGTTCACTAAGGAGTGGAGCACTTGCCTACGGTGTTGGTGTCATCAACACAGCTTCTATAGCAGCAGCCAAAAGCGATGACCGCCGCACAGCGCCTGTGAGGTAGCGAGTGCCTCGCTGCAGCTTGCAGCCCTATCACAGCATGGCTGTCGCAGTCGAAAATGAGAGGTGCCCCACACACCACCACACGACACACACAGCACACCGGGGGGGCATGCAGCGGCAGGACACCTTCTCTGCTGCTAAACTAACTTAAAGGTGTAGCAAGGCCCTGCTGCACGCGGTCTGCCGCCGGCCATGACATGTTGCCGCTTGCCTGTCGATCTGCTCAATTCGTGACCTTGCAAGAAACCCTCGACATGCTGCGCACCCGCACCACCTGGCTGAGTGGTGGCCGTGGTACATCTGAAGATGGTGTCACCATGAGCAGCCACACGCAAGCACTCATGCTCCAGTGTGTTGTGTAGCGCGTGCTGTGCGTGTGCTGCCGATCAGCAAATTTTGTGCACAAGGGCGATATTGAGGTTCGGCAGTTTTTGGTCCGAATTTAAACCCGGAAAGCGATATTGACCGCAGTAACAATTTTTTTCTGCGACATCATGCATGTATTGGGAAATTCTGAGAGTAGTTCCTGGAAGGTGGCGATGCCAGCTTTCTGTCGAGCATGATTTCAAACTTTAACAAGGTGTTTGGCAAAAGGTCGCTTTGACATCACTTCTAACTTAAAGGCAACATACTTATGGAACAGAGGAAGTATCCAAAAGCGTTCGGTACCCTTGTCCAGAAATTGCGAGGTGCTTATGTCAATTATTGCTTTAAATGAGTCAGTTCGCGCTCCCTGCCGAACTTCTTGACATATCAACCTGAACAATGGGTGGGCAGTCAAAACATCATACCGGTATTAGGCTACGATTGGAACTGTATCGGTTTCCAGAACCGAGAGTACTAGAAGTGCACACCAGATGCACATTTTCATAGACATAAGGTGGCCTTGCACCAGCGAAGCCAGGAAGCAGACGGACCAACAGCCACATAAAACATTGCAATATGATAAGAGCCAGTCCAGTCCGTTCATCAGCAGCACTTGCAACTGGAGCAGGATGAACCAGTTCCAATGGCCTGCTCACCTCTGATGGCTTCTTGCGAGCCTGCGTCACGACACCGTTGAACGCCTGCTCGTCTACCTCGGCACGCGCTTGGCGGCTCGGGATGGTGAGCACACGGCGTGGCACTCCCCTGTACCAGCTGTAGAGCTTCTGCACGCGCTCCTCTGTCATCATTGGGAATTGAGCAAGGGGGTAGAGTGCTTGCCAGCACAGCTGAATCTCCTCCCAAGTCCAAATGGGCATGAAGCGTGTATGCGCACCGCCATCCACCAGGTCCTGTCATACAGGCAGCCAGCATAAATGTTGGGTTTGACGGAAACGCGCTTATGGCGCATGCAGCTCCTCATTCCGAAATACTGCATTGGTTTGCAGTCATGCTTTGTGTCAAGCCAATAAACATGTCCACCTCTGACATGCAGCAACTTTTGTGCTGCTCAGACAGCTGAATTTGCTATGCCGCAGAGCTGATATGGGGTGGTACTAAGCCTGAACATTTTGCGTGTCACTTGACAGTTGTTTGAAGCACAACTCAGTGCGACAAATGTCACCGTTCTGCATTTTATATGACTTTACGAAGCAATTCACCAGCAAGACCACAAAAATACCTGGCGCGTTCATAACCATGACATCTGTGTGAACATGTGCTGCTCAGAGCCAAGCGCTTTGCACAAATATTGCATGACCATCTGCACGACAGGTATGCACACAATGTCATGCCATGGAAACAATGTCATGCCATGGGATGGATGGTGCAGCACATCGCAACAGTGTAGCAGCTAGGTGGCCAGGCCGCGTGCCCTGAAGTTGTCTGATGAATCACAGATTCCTTTTCAGAGTTGTGCACCTGGACTCTTCTTGACATACTCAACGTGCCTTAATGAGGCCAACTCAGCGGCATTAGAGCGGCAAGCGATTTGAGTCATCAGCACGGCTCAAAAAATATTGTGGGGTTTGCCCAGTGGCACGTATTTCACATGGTCTCCGGAAAACATTTATGAAATGCAACAGGGTGTATAAGGCTCTAATACTACTCTTTGTACCTACTGTCAGCTCAGAGTACTTGGCCCCCTTGGAACACAAGCGTTAACTCACCAAGCCGAGAGGTTGGTCAGAACCAGGCCATGCTGGCGTCAACTAGCTTAAAAAAATGATCCGATGGCACGATGATACGCGGCATTGGAAACCTCTCACGTGATTAGCAGGCCAGGCTTCCCTGGCCAATCCCATGCCAGCAGCAGCTATGAAAGGGCCTTGAATGCGACAAGCTAAGCGGGCGAAGATGAACGCCTACCCAGCTCTGCCAAAGGCTTGACGGTATGCGTGTGGTGCACTTGGCGGTGTAAACTTGTTCTCCATGCCTCATTCAAGGCGGCAGTAGAGCGGAACAGCAGCCGGACAGGACGAAAGCTAAGGTAGATTGAAGGAGCTCTGAGCTCAAGTACTCCGGGCCTCTTGTCTCCCGCATGCGCATGCCAGCCTGGCTACTCCTTTCGCTTCAAAGGCCTACCTTTGAGTAACAGCCTATCTTTGAGTTGGCGATCACCTGTCTAGGATAATGAGTTGAGTTGAGATGATTTCAGAGATGTTAAGTCTCTTTTAGAATGGTGACACAATAATATGTTTTGATGGTAGGGTTGAGTCAACCTGCTCATAACATGGCTACAAATGCTGCACAACAACCTGCAGGGGGCTGTATTACCTACTGCTACTAGTATGTCCACACAACGTACCTTGTAGACGCTGGGCCTTGGAGAAGAGATGACCAAGACATGGTGCTTCACCAGATCTTCTGGCTGCAGGCCATCAAATATAAGCCTGTGAGAAGGAACAAATGATGCGTCCACATGAATGCTGTACATGAGCTCTGCAGTGATGAGTGCAGGCCACTGCCAGTTCGGGGCGACAAGCATATTGCAACAGAAGCGACGACACAGCAGCAAGAGCTTGCATACTACTACAGTCAACAAAAGACAGTGACAGCAACCGCTCAAGTCCCAGCATTAAGGAACTGCACCACATACACATTCAAAGCAGCCAAAGCGCAGAGGAATTAACAGTAAAGTTGAACGTACCATGCATCGGGGCCAAGTTCTGTGACGTGACTTTCAAACGCCACCGCCGAGCCACGGAACACGCACCCATCGCGTTGCAATAGAAACGACTGGTTGGCCCGACGCTGGTACACCACAAAAGGCAAAGGTGCCCGTCCCTTCGTCCCTCGCAAGAGGCAGGCCATGAACCACCAGGCGAACCATGATTTGCCCACGCCGGGAGTTCCAGCCACTGCATGCATCACATGGCAAGTGCAGGCATAAGATCAGAGAGTGGAAACATTGTGGGAGCACTGTGACATATGTAGCACGCCAGCATTATCTGCCTCCATGCACAAGAAATTACATCTGTACAGTCACACGCCACTGTACATCTGCACTCAGTGATGCTGGGCAGCATTTCTCACCGGGTCCCGCAACAGCGCTGCTGGGGCACAACATTACCAGAGCAGCACAGAAGACACACGCAGTGTTGCGTTTCAAGGACCGACATTACAACCCGTCAGCGCTTTCGATATGACAGTTGAGTGCAAGCAGCTCAATGCTGGTGCCAGTGGTGGTCTGGACTGGAACTGCTGCGTCAGGCCCCGACAACGGCCCCATGCAAAAGGTATTGGAGCTCAATGTTGGATGACTCTATTTCAGTCGCAACACAAAGACTGCACACAGTTTAAGCACCGGACAAAGCAACGATGAAGCAGTGATACAGGTATCTGGATACTCATAAGTTTGTACCTGGGCCACTCAGGATACTAACTTCAATTAATCAAGTTGATCAACAAGCGCCACTGCTGTTGCTCAGCATCTTTCTCATTTGCAGTGGACACGCACATATACACACGGGAGACTTGAGACATGCCCAGTTGAATGATTACCACTCTCTGTGAAATATGTCAGGCCATAAGAAATGGTAGCACTATGATAAGAGTATCATTTTCATTGCGGGTAACCAGCATCTTCTCACATGACTTGCACCATTGCTCTCGATACACTGCTGCTGGAACAGGTGCCAGTGCCGCTGCTGTGCTGCAGCGGCTTGTGGAGTTGGTGGATGATGTGAGTTTAAGGTTGCTGCTGCTGCTGCTGCTGCGGCGGCGGCGGCAGCCACGTTTCTTCGCTGCCTTGTCATATTTGCTGCTCTAGTCGTACTTCTGCCACGACTACACCTGCTTGGGATCAGTATGGGCAGGACTTGGCCCCTCGGGCAACAATAGATTTGGAGTTTTATGTACAACTAGAAGTAAAACAGAAGCCCCTTGCTGATGCAGCACCTGGCGCCCACTGCCACTTCCAGCCTGTGCTCTGTACTGCTGGTGCTCCGTCCTCTACGTGTGCCACACATGTAAGGGGGCTACGCCTACTGAGCAGGTCCACCGTCAAGTTATCAGAACCTGTAGACGTTCCTAACTGCTCTGAACAGCTCACCAGATCCAAAATGTGCACTTGCTATAACAGGACTGATACTCTCAGCTGTGCGCAGGCCATCAGGCTTGGGCAATCGCTTTACCAACACTGGGGCTCAAAAGGGTGCGCCCATGTGTAAGTGACCGATGAAATCAAGCAAAGGCGTCACCCAGTGGTGTCGCCTGCAACCAGCACAGCAGAGCAGCAGCCAGCACTCCCAGCTGCTGCTGCTGCTGCCGCCACGCCTACTAAGTGCTTATATCGATGAGGCGGATCAGTGAGCACGGGCTGTCACTGTGCAGCCTGCAGAACCTGCAAACGCATGCACGGTGCAGCTCCAGGTGACCGCTGCAATTGGGGATGATGAGCCTGGTACTTGCTAACGTGCTGACACGTCAGGTCGGCTGGAGCCTGCGCTGGTGTCAAGGGTGTCTCTGGGCCCTGTAGCCATCTGCATGCATTCTAGGGCTCGCAGTTTCCCCTTATGGTGACGCCAAATCGAAGTTAAGTATAATTATTTTTGCATACCTGCTTGCATTTTCCTTTTTGTTGTTCATGGCTCTCATGCATACATGAAACCCACGTGGCACAATGTCACGCATGATAATATCATCCAATCCCAAGAGGCCAACGCGATGAGCAAGTCCAAGTCCAGCTGGAGCTGCATCACCTGCGCCAAGTGGTCCCTGGGGTGACGCCAGACCAAACGCGGAAGCTGTCATCCGCTGCATGCTGCTGGCGTCACTCATGCCCTAACCCACACGAAGTGCCAGCTGCAGCCTTTTCTACAGCAGCTGACTGTGGAGGCAAATGTCGTCGACTGGCTGATCAACAACAAAATAAGCAATTGCGCCAGCATTGGGTATCTGAGCCGGTGTAAGGGGGGAGACATTGACAGCACCAAAGTCGTAGCTGAATGGATCCACAGACCGGCTGAACTTGTCCGGCCTAGAGCATCTCCAGACCCAGCACTTCCGCCTCCCCTTCAGCTGTGACAGGAGATAGGCGGTGACCCTATCGTCGTCCCGACGAGAGGAGGGCAGCTCTCAACAGCCTGCGTTGTTGTTGTGTCTTGCAAAATTGCTGGTGTAGAGGCACTCGCTGGCGTAGAAGTACTCGCTGCCGCCACCATTGTTCAGCAAAATCTTGGACAGCACAAGGATTCTTGAACTGCTGTGGGATCATTCATTTTGCGCGCTTTGAACAAAGGATGCTAGAGTATGAACTGGTCCATGCAGAGAAATACAACTAAGCTCACACACATGTCAATGTTTGAACTTCTTCTCATGCTGTTGTTGCTGCAATGTGGCAATGCCTGCAGCTTGTGGCGATAATGATACTGCGCAAGTGCCAGCTGCTACTGCGCACGTGCCTGAAGCAAACTTCAGTGGTTGATCTAGACTTCCACCTGCCACACATGACCAGCGTTTAGAATTCTGCAACCTGTACCAGTAAATTGCCACACCATGCAGGCGTCCACGGTAAGGCAGACAAAGCCAGGACTAAAAAACTTGTGTGTTGTCAGCATACAGGCATGACACTGTCAACTGTAAAGCGAAACTGCAGCCATCCGGCTCAGGTGTCCTTTCCTGAATTGAAAAATCGGACCGAGAAATGCCGACAAAGCTGGCGCAACTTCTCTTTGAAGAAATTCGCAGTAAAAACATGAACTCCAGTGGTGCAAGGTCCTTGCCGTTCCAAACTCAACAATCACACCAAGAAAAACACGACAATCACGCCAAAGTATCACCAAAACAATCATCAACTGAATGCCTTGGACTTGAATATTCAACGGCGATTTGAAGCAACATATTTACGAAGTACTGTTGACCACACACTCTTCGGTCAAAGAAGCAGGCGTGCAGCTTGCATGAATGAGAACCACGTAAGCTTACCGATGTTGGCGTACTCGTCCTCCAAAACGCAGTCACGAAAAGCAGGCCAACACTCCCTGATAAGAATGCCGGACAAGCCTGCAGTGCCTAGAGCCTTGAAGTCAGGCACAGTGATAGTGCCTGGCATCTGCAGCACTTGTGGTTGGTCCAAGTCACGTTGTGGGTCCAGGAGGATGCGCAAAAAAGCACTGATGGCATCATCCTCAACGACGGCGTGCTCCTGAGTGCCATCTGCATAAAGTAGCGGCAGAATGGCCAGCGTGTGAACACAAGCAAAAACCAAAAGCAACCAGAGCTACCTGAACCTCTCACACTTTTGATTGTAAGCAATGGTCCAGCCACATTTTCAGATACGCGTGAGCCACAACAACAGCAACATTAGGCCACTGTGTTGAAAATATTTTGAAGTGCGTTGCAGTGCCGGCTCATTCAACACTCACAGGCTTGGTGCCAAAAACAGTTATCCCCATTCAGAAAGCAACACTTACAGAGCTCGGTGCATAGACGGTCGTTGAGGTGGCAAAGACAGCTCACACTAAACTCTGTCAAATTGTGACTAGTAGCTGGCAGACGCCAGAACTACTGTAAAGGACTACAAGGCCCCACAAAGTGAGGCACAATAAACCATGAGACCAAGCTAACCCACCGAGCACACGCTGAAGCCCATTTCTCATCTCATACTTCGGAAGTGCGCATTTTATAATCTCCGCCATGTGCTTCCCAGTGAAGCCAGACGCAAATGCAATCTGTTTGACTCGGTAAATACTTTCAGCACTGCTGTTGCATCAACGCATGGCCAACAGATCGCCATCCTAATTACACATATGGATGACTGCACGGCCTCCTGAAGTGCAACTTTCGCAAGCAAGAAGCGATCAATGGTCTTATACTGCCTGCAGCGCGCAGGAGTTGCACAGGGGACACGGTGACAAATCCAGGGACTGCACATTACCTATTTATACACAGCAATCATAATACGCATCACATTTTTTTTTATGCTATATTGTGTTGATGGGCAACAACCTTGATAACTATGTAGCTCTGGATGACACACATGATGTGCTGCTATCTGGCTGTAGCGGACACGCCAGACCGGGACCTGTGCCCATCACTTGTGCCTATCATTATGTGAGGGTGTTCCACACCAAACGCAGCTGCCGCACATGATGCAACGTCATAACATGCAATGCTGCTGAGTCAGAACGCAGGTGTTGCTGGTACAAGTTGCACAGGATCCCAGACTCTGCACAGATTGCTGCTAATGCCAAGGGCCTACAGTTGCTGAGCAAGCATCCATAAGGAACAGAAATCAAAGCTTCACATTTTTTTCAACCAAAAGCGCTTGAAAGCCATCGAGGCCACTGGCTGACGACGCTTTAATGTTTCTCACCATGCAAGCATGAGGCATCAGTAAGCAATGTACATGAACATGGAAGAAGTGGGGCTGCAATACTATACAGGAGCTGAGCATTGAATTGTTGCTAAGCATCGTCAGTAGTGCTGCTGCACAGATGGGAAAGCCCTGCGGGTGCAGCAGCGGCTGCGCTAACACACGCACAGAGCCTGCCACAACGAGTCTGGTGCTTGTTCCACACCATGACGCTGTGACTTATGTCTGATGCAGTCCATATAGCTACGGGGCATTGTCGCTTGGGATGGTGGCAGGTTGTTCGTAGCCTGGCGGTACAACAGCTCCAAGAGGGTCATCATCGTGTTACAAACATCTGACAGCGTCTTTGTGAAAAATCAACAAGACAGATGTTCATTTCCTTCAGGCGAGGTCCAATGCAAGTCACTGCTACTGGAAAGCAGTCAGCACGCAGAGGGTGTACCAATTCCGACAGTCAGGCAGTCACAGCATGTCCTCCGTGTTCCTTGCCCCATCACTCACCAATGAGGTAGGCCACCCCGCTACCCTGGCGACGGCGCTTGCTTCGCCGCTCCGAGTCAGGTGATGAGTCGCTGCCTATGGCATGATGCAGACAAGAGAAGTGAGGTGAGACATTCCGTGCGTTGATCGAAGAGGGCATGTAATGGTCAAAGCGCGCAAGTGTATTTGTTCATCAAGGTCATCAGTTTTGCTACTAGCAGGTCTTCGTGGAGTCATAAACACTGAGGTGTGCACATGGACCAGCAATGGTAGGCAGTGTCCAAATATGGGCAATGGGCACCAGAGCTGCAGCGAGTGGGAGGGGGGGGGGGGGGGCTGCATCATCACATACGTGCTTGAGGATCATCAGGCATATGCTCGAGGGTGTGCGGGTACCGTCCTGTGAGGCACTTACTCAACCGGCTGAAAGGTGTTGCTCCTTGCAGCGATCATGCATCACAGCTTGAACAAGGATGAACATCCAGCTCAACAAGGACGCAATTGTTAACAATATTACCTTCTTGTTTCTATTTAAGCCGGCCGGACATGTAATTAAATCAGGCGATGGTATTACCCGGACATGTAAATCGGGATGAGGCTTTGTATTACCAGGCTTAAATTAGTTTGCGGTACAGGAGACCCCTTCTGGACACAGCACGAGGCTGCAATGGCGGTCTGCTGCTCTGCTTGCAGCAAAGCAGCTGTTTCACAGCGATTTTGCTCAGAAATTTCCGCTGCTGCTGCAGCTGCTGCTCAGCAGCTCAGGTGTTTTGATTCTGCTGAGCACTACGGCTGCATTCAAAGCCACCATGGCCCCGACTACCAACTTGGAGAGGCCCAGACGCGGGCCAAAAACAATACAGGGCAGCGGCCCATAACAGCCTTGTTCAAGAGAACACCTCCTGCAGCCTCTGGCGCACGTGTGCAGCAGCAACTGCCAGCCCAGATTGCACCACCACCGCCAGCAGCAGCCGCAGCAGCTGTTGTAGTGCTTTCTGACTCAGATGCAGATGCTTCTTTATTCAAGAGGGGGTGCGAGGCACGTTCGTTAAGGTGGGGCTGTCCCCTTGGGACGACAGGGGCTTCATGCGATTCTCTTCTAGCAGTATGCAAATGCAGCTTGCGGCACGTGTGCCAGCGTCACTTGTGCCCGCTGACTCACCGTGAGGATGACTTTCGCCTCGGAGAGGTTGCTAGCGAGTTAGAGATCAGCAACCGCCCTCAGACCGCTCCCAATGACCCAGAATCTTACTCTCTCTGATGAGGAGTGATGGTGTGGACATTGTTGCAGAAGGGCAAAATCACGGGCCGCTTCTGCATGCGCTTGAATGTACATATGCATTATTTGCATCCTTCTGCTACACATCCTGCTTGTTCGTCTTTGAGATTGCAATGTCTTATCACATCCTTACCCCAATATGGCAGTGTTTACCTATTCTGCACGCTGTGACATTCGCATTTGTGCTTCAGAGGCTCTTACAGGTGCTTGTTTGTGTGTACAGTATGACATGTGCTTCTGTGCGGCGAACGCGTGATACAGCATATGCCAGCTTCAGAATAATTAGGCCGCCTTAAATTGGTTTCGCAAATGTATTACCCGGCCTAAATAGCGTTGGGGGCAGCTATCATCCCAATTACATGTCCCGCCGGCTGAAATAGGAACAAGACGGTATCTGTCAAGCATATGTACATCACGAGTCCGCAAAAAATGCTAGCAAGACCAATTGCCCTGCTACCATAATGGCAACTGGACCACACTGATTGCCACACTGCCACAGCAGCTTGTAGATCTCAAATGCTGTACATATTGGCTTCTACAATTGCTGTTGTACTGCGTAGTGATGCTATGTACTGTGTGAGCAGACAACAATTAGGACGTCAGCGCAAGGCTCACATTCTTGACACTGTACTCACCTGTGCTAATGCACATAACATTGTCACCAAAACCACGTGTGCGCGAATCATCATCAATGTTGATCTTCAGCCCACCTGTTTCTGCAGCAGCAGCGGCGCCAGATTCAGTGCCACCTTGTGATACCTCTGCAGCAAATGGGCACATCAGGAGCGGCCGCGCAACAGGCAGCGTGAGGTTGACAGTGTAGCATGTGGTCAATGCCATTTGAAAACGGGCCAACTTGACCTCCAAGACTCAGTGTCCAACACTTATGCTGATTTAAGGTAGATGCTCATAGATCACTATATAAACGCCGAGCAGCATAGAGCAGAATGTTATGCTGGCGTGCCTCGGCGCGATAGGCAGATTGTGGCAGCAAATGCATGGCTAGCCCGGGCTTCTTGTGATAGCTTGCGGTCGTTGCAGGCTTTGCCGCCTGTGCCGCCGCCGCAAATTTCCCACCCATCCACTTGCACGGCACCTCCTCCTTGAAAAACATTTAGCAATCACTTCATGTTGGCATCCTTGTCGGCAAACACCTGACATGGTCATGGTGACCATCAAGTCATTATTGCTGCAACATAGTTCACACGTATTTCCAAACCAACCGGGATAGAGTAACAATACATGAGCCCCGCGCTGCAGTCAACAGTGCACGCGACCACCTTGTTAGCCAACTTTCACGTGCACACCATAGAGAAAGAGGACTTTGCAGGATAGGTGTCTACTGATGGCACACCTGTTTCAACAAGAATACCCATACAAGCACAGGCGCAGCGGCTACACTGCCCAGTCTGATCACTCATCAGTGGTACCCTCATTTAAGGCATTTTGGCAGATTGGTGAAAAGCTGTACGTTTGTCACTCCCGCTGCATCCAAAGGGCCCGTTCATTCACTTTGAATGCTGCGCAGAGACTCAAATGTTGTAGTTGCAGTCATCAATCATGTCAGGCTCTTGCACAGACCACCGCGACTACATCTGCGTCCGAAAATGACACCCTCACTTGCTGTGCATAGAACAGAAATGGCAAAGCCTTCTGCCATGAAAACCTGTTTGAGTGAGAGACGGCGCTCTCCAGGTTTACCGCCAGTCCTCAATACCATGTTTGCGAGCCAGCATATATGGAAAAACTTTTATTGAACTTAGGCTGACTGTGACTGTTATGTGGTGTCAATTGCATTTGGTGTGGGTTCAGACTAATGCGGCAAACCTACAATAAGCCTACCTCATCCTTTGCTGGCAGTTTGTCGTCTTTGCCGCTTCTCATTCCGCAACCTCAACTATTGAACCTACATTCTGCTCTTCATTTCACAAGTTGACCAGCTGAACACACGAACCGTTGCACAATTTAATTTTTACAGCGTTAAACAAGTTGTGGGCTACAGACAACATTCCTGCGATACTCACAACTGAAAAACAGAACAGCTGACCACAAATGTGCAACCAAACCATCAAGAAACTACGAACTGCTACAATGTGTCCACGAGACTTTCGCCAAGTGTAATTAATCACTACAACGGTAGAAGCGATTTGGGCGAGGGATGATGTTCGTCAGATATTTGCAACTGAAGGAGTTGCTGGACCTGACACACCCTCAGCAGATACAGACTGCAAGCATGCACCCATTACACAGCAATGGCGAGAGTGCATGGAATACATCTTTGTGAAAGTGCGTATGCTGCGCCCCTATGACATTACGCTGCCCACAGAACAAGACTTCTAGGGCACAGGTGACGGTCACTGCACCACCTGCAACCTCTGCACGGAAACACAAGAACATCTGCTACGCATACAACAACCATCTCACCTGCAGCTGCAGCGCCGCCAGCGCCGACGCCGCCAGCGCCAGCTCCGGCTTGCGCCGCACCTGAGGGTGAAGATAGACCCGGTAAGAGGCAGAAGGAGCAGGCAGGGAATGGGATAAGCGCATGGTGTGTATGTGCAACAAGAGCTTGCAAGCAACAGCACAACAAACCTTGATGACTCTGCGTAGAACAGCACACATACACCAGCATTTGCAGGAGAGAGCTGCAATATGAGGGGCAAGCCAGCAGCAGGTGGGAAAGCGGGCCCCAATGCGCCAGCAGCCACATGATGGTACGCAACACATAAGCTCAGAAACAAGGTTCAGGCGCGCTCACACGACAGCAGCAAAATGATGCAACATTGTGGTGACCAGGTGCACATCAGGTAGGGACCTCGACAGTTGACGACAACTTGGCAGCATGCAGCAAATCAAGCCAGTGACCAGCGCTAGCTTATGCACGCTGAAACCTAGTGCACGGCAATTACCAAATCGCACGAGCCATCCAAGAGTTCTGACATCAATTTTGTCACTTACAGCTAGCTAGGGTTTTGCCGAGAGTTTAAGGTGTAAGCGTTTCGATACGGCATTCATTATGTATACGCTTATAGGTACAAAGATTATGAGCTCCATGCATTTTGATTCATGCTGCACTCAGGTTTTTGACGCGATCTCCACCTCATAGTGTAGCTGTATACTACCCAGTATGGTGGCCTTTGGGTTCAAGTTCTCTTTCGCAAAAGATATCGGCAGACCAGCTGATGGTGACAAGTGACTGACACATTCATGTAGCCGCTGCTGCTACTGCTGAGCAGCTGCCATGTGGCAGGCCCCCCATCCTGCAACTTAAACAGCGCATTTGTGTTTCATTCCGTTGTCTGTGTTGTTGCCTGTTCTGCAACGCTTGCACTTTATGCTACCATGACGATCCTCTCATACTTGCAGCTAAAGAAAATGACACCTGGCCCACTCATCTCATGTGAACATTATCATTATGTGGAATTTAATGTGAACAAAGTTGATGTGAGCAGGCCTGTAGTGCCATTGCCTCAACATGCGAGACAAGCTGACATGCATGGGTTACACAAAGCGCCCTTTGACTTCAGACGATGGTCGGCATGGGCAGCCCAAATATGCAGTTTCTCATATGATAATAATGGTCAGCCGACGGCACAGCACTGCGTCAACAACGTACACGTATTCTGCAAAGCTCCTGAGAGCGTGATCACACGTGTTGTTTACATCAAATGCGCAGACAGCGCACTACAAAAGGTGAGCCATTACCATTGAGTCAAGGTGTGCGCCGCCTGCATATGTGACAAGCATGCAGGTACGCCGTGAACAGCATAAGCAGCCTTGGTACACACACTATCGGGCAGCAGGCCACATGCGGCAGGCAACGTGGTACACGCACTAATACTATACACCAATTTCTGGTCTCTGCTTTTGCTGGCCGAATCTGGTGGGTTCTAACATTGGTGTTGCTTGGCCCTAGGAACGGCAGCAGCGCCTGGCTTCTCCTGCCCGTACTCGCTCATGTAGACCGACACCTTGGTGACGGACGGATGCATGGCCCGGGCAAAAGGATGTGCACAGCGATGATCATTAGGACATAAATGCAGAACAGGTTTCAATGGATTGGACTGAACCTGACATTCATGACGTTTCATGTACCTGCATCGGGAAAGGCGGTCTTGAGAGCGCCCGCCACACCCTCCGTGAAGCCCGCATTGACCACCTGCTCAAATGTCAAGCGCTGAATGGCCTTAAAGCGATATAGGTCTCTGGCCGCCAGGGCATTGCGCACGGTCTCACTGGACAGCAGCTCGGAATCTTCCGGGTCCAAGCGCGTACTGGCTGCATCCAATAGCTCATCGACCTTTCTTCGCTTGCTCTCATGATCCATGACTGCAGCAGCAAACAGAAACATGACGCTCAACTCAGCAGAAGCAGCACCGCTAATCACCGATTTGCACAAAAGTGCAACCATCACGCATGCTCTGCATGGCTCAGGCAAGAGAGAGTGGCATTAAAGTTTCCGCAGGTCAGGGCATCACATTGACCTCAGCTCCTCGTTTTTAGGTTTGTCATGAAAGCCCTCAGTTCAGAAAATGAGTCTCTTGGTGTCAGACCAACGTGCTCTCAACCCCGCTACACAAGCTATGCCCTCAACCAGATGTGCCGCACTGGCTCTGCCGCCTTCTAGTACTAGGACCGGAGCGGAAGTAAAAGCGTATTGGGAGCATGCCTGACCCGGGCGCTGCTGCAATTGTCGTTGCAGCGGTGCAGCTTCATACGCACAGCAACACAACTCATTTCGCTGTCACGGTCTAGGGTGCTGCACAGCTCTGGTGGTTCTGAAACAACTCACCTACCGTCGTCTAAGTCGGCCAGCTCTTTCAGTCAAGCAGCTTCGATCAGGTCTGACCTGAAGCCGCTGGGACGTGCGCTGCTGCTGCCAACCTGGCAAGCGCGCGGGAGGTTGCGGGCGGTGAGGTGATTGTGAGCAGCAACAGTGGCTGCACTCTGACGCCGGAACAAATGGCATCCGACAGTGAGGGAGCAGCCACTATTATCAAGTCTCACCTGCCACCTGCCCCTGAGCGTGTCAATGCTCCAGAAGTTCGGCTTCCTATATGCTGGACCGCGACCAGCGCAGCACCAGCTATGCGGATAGATTATGCGCTCGTGCATTGGTCCAAGCCCTGCTCTTGATGCTAAGATACCTGTGCTGCGCCCTGTCTCTGAGGCACACCCTTGCGCCTGTTACTGCTGCTGCTGCTGCTACTGCAGGGGGAGTTCTCCCAACTGGCTGCCAGTGTGTGAAGTTTGAGTTGAACATCTTGAAGCAGCAGCAGCAGCAGCAGCAGCAGGCAGGCAGCAGGCAGCAGCAGCAGCAGCAGCGTAGGCCCGGGCTGCCGGCCGGTCGCCCTACCTTGAGGATGATTTCCCTGTGGTTCAACGCATCAAGTTCCAGAAGCTGCCTGGCAGCAGCACTTCATCGGCACGAACGGCACGAAGGGGGACCCTTCAAGGACCGCACTCACGACGCTATAGACTCTTATCGGCGCGATGTGATTTGCCAGCAGCTGTTGGCGAGACGGAACCGCCACGACAGGCCTGAGGGAGGCCGCCGCTTCGATGACGTGCTGCTACAAGCCACTTTCTTGCAAGGCAGCCAGCTTCCCACGCTACGGAGCAGCGCGACACCGCCGCTGGCAGCTATTGTGATCTCTATGTGATCTCTATGGTTCACATTGGCGGGTGCCAGGTAAGAAAACATGGCCTTGCAGCTTCACCTGGCAAGTGCCCCGTCTCCGTACCAGCAAGTTGATCTCTGCAATGCCATCACTGTCACTATTATCAGTCTTGACTTGCGGTGCGTTGCTGTGTCTGGCGTTTATCGCTTTGCATTGCTTGTCGCAGTACCATTGCCAGTACGTACGCATCAGCGTTGACACAACTATTGCCTGGCTTTTTGGTGCAGGTGCCACGGGAAGCGATGCAAGCTGCCTCGCTAACGACGACTGGCGTGCCGAACTGGGCTTGAGCTGGCAGAGCTGGTCGAGACGGCAGTCAGCGTGCTTGGCAATGTCACTAGAACAATGCCAGTGCTGAAGGCGGGGAAGGACTCAGAGCTTGGATGGCACATGCTTGTGACAATCATGGCCGCTGTGTTGAAGAATGCGGGGGAGGCGAGCAAGTTGAACGTGCCCAATGCATGGTGCGCACGCCACATTGGCAACAACAGCACGGCTGTCGCAGATGCGCAGCAGCGGCATACAGCTGCCCTAGCTGCGCGTGCAGATGGCATCTCGGCGAAGGGTGCACTAGAAGCTGACCAGTTCCTCTTTTTGCAGCGGCAGACTAGATGCAACAAGCTAAGCGAGGCAATGATTGCGGTCATCGTAGAGTTTTGGCACAGTGAGGAGGTCAGCCGCGGGAACAGAAACACCAGCGACGTCAAGAAGGCCAGCAAGCACCGGGATGCAGCCCAGCATCCTGCACAGGTGCAGATCCGCAGCGCTGCAGAGGCGTACGGCTCATTCCTGAAGTCATCAGACTATCAGGCTGCTAGGAAGGCGGAGGGGTGAAGAGGCGGGAGGGGAGTGTCTTACACTATGTTCAGCTACGCACGGGCCGGTGCATTGGCCAGGTGAGCACTAGAGATTGTAGTTTCAGCAGTAGGTGTGAT
The DNA here is from genome assembly GCA_017506865.1 of Tribonema minus. Taxonomy (NCBI): domain Eukaryota; class Xanthophyceae; order Tribonematales; family Tribonemataceae; genus Tribonema; species Tribonema minus. Next base: position 98,711 of record JAFCMP010000065.1, on the reverse strand, counting down.
GCCGCTATCACGGGCTGAACGGCGCAGAGTACTTCAAGTCAGCGAGTACACAAATACACATAGAATACTACGCATCAATAAGACAACTTTATTACATTGCTTATTTGGTGTGGAGACTCTCACTCAACCTGCTCTGCTTTATAAGTGTGCATGCTTGCTTTGTGCCGTCTAGCTTGTATGGGAACGATGTGCGCAATACGTGTAATGCTGGCAGCGACGCGTCGTGTAATTAATGCTGATGTTTTTGTCGCATGAGAAATTCGGACTGCGCTGCATGCATTATCATTGTGCCACAAACTGCAATGAGAGAGTTCTAAGGCACGAGGCGTGGGCACTGGTCAAGTACTAGTACATTGCAAGCGCTGGCCTTTCTCGACGACCGCAACTAAATACTCTAAGCATCGACATACAAGGAACGCACAATTACATTGACTCATCTTCATGCCCGCGCTCAACCTTCTCAGAGTCACCAGATTGCCAGCTGCGTCTGCAAGATACGCACAAACATGGAGTTCTGCATACAACTTTCCTCAAGGAGGTGGAATTCCCAGCAGCAGGGAGGGCCGAATTTCTGCCCATGCAGCTGGTGCGTCAACGGTATGGGGGCGGAGCGCATAACGCAGAGGTGCGCGAGCGTTTCAGGAACTGCGGGCAACCCAACTTCCTGTCATATGCCTGTCCTCATTGAATGGTGCTGATCAACGTCAGCAGGGGTATGATCGGGGTACCGTGGCATTCGTATGCTGTTGGTCGAGCCTAGTGAATGTCAATTTAATTAAGGCTCAACCATGCAAACATACTCACACAATGGCTTCGTTTTGTGCAGAACAGGCGGTGCTCGTCCCCAGCCTGTGTCAGCGGGAATATTAATCTCAAGCAGTTCGATGCTGTGCACACTCATCATCCCTGTCATTTACATTGACTCTAATCCTTTGATAATCCTGAAATCCCACCCCTACTTGCAAGTGCAGGCGGTCCTGGCAGGCGGTCCTCATCCCCAGCCAGAACTACTTTGAGCTCACCCCAGTCCCACGTCGCGCCCACCAACGTCAACCGCATGACGCTTAAACTAATCTCTTATTAATGCAACTGCAACTACTAGTAGCACACCATGGTAACCCTCCAGCTCCAAGCTCACCCCGTTCAAGCGCCCTGGCAAGGCCGCCGCGGTCCTGGAGCCCAGCCACAAGTGCTTTGAGCTCAACCATTTTGGCGCTGGGCGCATCACTGTGAACTTCTACACAAAACATCATGCAAATACTGAGCCTCTCACCTAGTGCATCATGAGCATATGTCCTCAGACTCAATGTATCCATGCTTGCGGCATGTGCTTACATCTACATGCTAACCACGCATGCTTGACACTAGTGGCGTCGCCACACATTGTTGCATACGACGCCACACAAGTGAACGACGCTACAGTCGCAGCTGATGACAAGCTTGCTCAAGATGATGCGTCCTGCAGCACGACTATGGAGGCTGCATCGCAGGACAGGCTGCAGAAAGACAGGGGGCACTGCGCGTGCAGAATTCGACGTGTAAGTTGGCGACGCTGTACTTGCGCCCGCTGGGCCAGCCGCGGTGTAGCAAGTGTTAGTCGGTGTAGCACATTACAATACTGGTGGCTGTTGGTTGGAGCGATATGCAGTTGCAGTCACATACTGCGCAGTGTCAGCGCGAACGATGTTTTGCTGGTTCGAGTGGGTAAATTTAATACACACTGATCGGGTTTCACAACTGGAAGTGCAGTGGCGGTATTTTCTTCTTTGACTGGTGCTGGTGCACTCGATTTCAATTTGGCATGCAATCAGTTTGTTTGTGCTGCCATGTTATGCACTGCATCACACACAACCATAGCATACTTTATTTGATTGCGTGGCATGTTGCAGCGCAGAAGGTGCACCTAGCATGCAATCACCCAATATCGGCATGGAAGCAGAAGACAGCTGTCATCACAGACAGAACCTTACACAGCTGAAAAGTAAAAGCCTGCAAGTCTACACCAAAGTATAAGTCTGTGCTGTAAGGTCGAAAATGGTGAGTGCTAATTTAGGGCAAGCTTGAACCTCGCTCAGCCTGACCTCACCTCCACTTTTGAACTTGAGCCATAATTATTTGCAGTTGCGACTTATCTCGACAGGCCCAGCCTCAGGAACTTCAAGTGTACGAGAAAGGTTAAGTTTGTGTCGTAAGGCTTAGTATGGCGAGCACTCATGTGGGGACAGCAAAGACCTAAATCAGCCTGATCTCGCCTACACTTTCGATCTTGAGCCATAATTATTTGCAGTTTACCGGTCACTGCTCACGGCCCCCGGTCGCAACTATCACATGACAGTTGTTGTTATTGGCCTTGTTAAGGAAAGCAGTGCAGTATCTTGACCTCAATGTTTTGGCCTTCAGTCGCAAGCCCGCAAGCCACCCCTGTTGTAAGGACGTGTCAATGAGAGTAGTGCAGCAAGTTGTGCCCTCGATGCCTGACCTGCAGCCAAAAGCGCTCGAGCCACCCCTGTTGGATGGACGTGTTGCAGAAGAGCAATGCAAGCAAGTTGTGCCTCAGTCCCTGACCTGCAAGCTACGTGAAAAATACTACACAATCAGAAAATCAGCAGTCATTTGATAAACTTGAAGTCACAGTGACGTGTTGGGCCTGCAGCAACCTGCACTAGCCCTACTGACTGTACTTTACTCCTCTTTCATCTTTCTCAGTAGGGTAGGCTACTTCCGACCATCAGGCGGAGCATTCAGATGTAAGGGAAGCTTGGAACGTGCATCAACCTGTCATGCCCGTGATGACTCAGGCTTGGTACAAACATCAGCAGCAGCAGCTACTCACACAGCAGCAAAGCAGCAGCAGCAGCACACATTCCGCAGACACACTGCGCAGGCATGTACGTATGAACTTGTATTTATGAAGGCCCAAGGGAGGCCGGGTTGCCTATGCAATCGAAAAGCTTGCGTCAACGCAGCAGCCTAGTCTGCGCTGTGCCCTAGGAGTTTGGATACCGGCGCCGCAACACAGCCCAGCATTCGCGCTCCACGTGTGTATGCCATGACGCGCTCCGCCAACTCCCGCGCCAGCGATATGCTCAGCTCAATGTGGATCTGACGCTTAGCTAACCCGGCCTTGCGTAACACATCTGCCTTCCCCCCCCCTGAGCACAGTGCTGAGTGCATTGCCAACTCCTTAACAAAAAGGCTTGTCTGCTTGCCCAGCCGTCCGTACGACTCCTGCACGAATGGCACAAAAGCCCAAGATGACGTCAAGGTGCCGGTGTGGTGCTTGACCTTCGCGTCCTCCCCCACCCCAGCAGCATAGCCGTCCGTGTTCGAGGCATTTGTTTTGCCTGTCAGGTACGAGCTCGCTGTGGGCGCGCGCACACTTGTGTCTAGCACTATTCCCTTGTTACGGTATGCACTGCTAAAGTGCAGACACCCTGGGTCAATGACTGTGTCCGCCCGATACCCCGGTACCTTGAAGACGCTAGCGTCCTCATTGCGGACAATAGAGACATGGTGCTGTCTCAAGATGCGCTGTAGGCACCGCTTTTGGGCAGTGTGTGTCGCGTTGTGCCCCCGTATGTGCTGGCTGGGGCAGCTGATCGCATGCGTGGAGGTGGGGCTCACGTCACTGCACCGCCATGGGCACACCTCGCCCTGTATGCCCCACCCGTCTATAAAGATCGCAACCATAATCATCGTGGCTGCTGCCATACTGGACATGGGCGCCGCACCCGGGCGGTCATTGGCAGCGGGTGGCACGCTCATCCACGCCATTGCCCCGGACGCACGCTGGCTGCGCAGCTGCGCCAGGACCCGCGCGCTAGCCTGTTGGCGGCGGCGGCTGGTGTCACGCAAGTCACCAATAAGTGTAGCCTGCGTCGGCTTGCCCACGGCACCAGCCGAGGCAGCCTCTAGGTCCTCCACCAGGCAGTCCTCGTATTGACGTCGAAGAACATTTGAAAGGCGGGCTTGTAGTCCGTGCGTGAAGTGACCGCGCCGGCGGCGGGGCACTACCTTTCTGCAGATCTCGTCAGCATAGGCCTCCCAGTCGTCGTCGTCGTCCTCCTGCCCGCCGCTGCAGCTGCTTTCTTCCGCGCTAGTTTGTGTTTTAGCGGGCGTGGAAGAGGCAGCCGCGGCAGCGGCTTGAGGGCCAGGTACGGTCGCCGCCGCAGCGGCCGCCTCGGCGCCAGGCACAATGCCGTGGGTGTGTGGGGCTGGCTCAGTGGTCCCCGTCTCCGTGACGGCAGTTGCGGCGTAGATCGCTTGCACCGCAGTGGGGAGCGTCGACGCTGCGGCCGTTGTATCCGCTGCCCACCGTAGCAACGATGCTGGGAGCTGCTCGGCCACAGCTGTGCGTGATTTTTCGCCGCCATCAGCTGTCAGCGCTCGCGTAGAGCGTCGCACGGCCTCGATGATTGGCGGCAGTCCCTGGTCCTCGCGTATTGCGCATGAGTGCTGCGCGAACCAGGTGACTGCGCCGTGTTCGTCAGTGCCGAGCCTCAGGGCCCCTGCTGCCACAGTGGCATGAATTATTGCAGGCCGCAGTGTTGTGCATGCCTGGGCCGTGTATGCGGCTGGTGCCAGTAGCCCCAAAAGCAGGCATGTACAGCAGACACGCACCCCAGCCTGGTGGCCGGTGATAACTGGCAAGAGCTTTCGATGCAAATGTGCACTGACCACCAGCGAAACCACAAATAGGTCTTGATTAGGGTTAACAGGCTTTACGTACGATTCTGCCCCAAGAATACCCCATGAGCTTATAGCTCGAACCCAACTCAGTCACCTCAACGCTCTAATGATTGGGTGTGTTGACCCATCGTCCTTGTAACGAAAAATGTGTTGACCTTTACCCTGACCCGACGCTTCATGAATATGCTCTACTTCACATCGAAACTGCAAATGTGGCTCCATAAATCAATCGCCGCGCAATGCGTGAACGTCTCATACCTACTGCCCACATCACTCCATTTAAAAACTCAACAAGCTTGGCGAAGCACTCTTGATTGTGCAGGGCCATGGGTTCTAAGCATTATTCGGTGTTTTGCCACTTGTGCATGTTTCGCTTCGTCCATGACGATATGTCACATTTCTAGAGCAGCGCATTGAGGACCGCGTCGCAACTGCAACAGTCATGGATGGTAACATGCCTGTGCCTGTGCAAACATGTGCTCTTGAATACGTGCTCTGACAGCTCAAATGCAGGTTCTTGCCATCTGAAGAGACAAATGTCTAAGACTTGGCATTTGACGTCAGACGTGGTGCTTACAGTTGAAGCGGAAGTTTTTTTAATCATTTTCGCTTCGCAAGGGGCGCGAAAAGCCCTCTCTGTGGACGGGCACTCAATGCAACATTCCTTCTCCGAAAAGAGGCTCAAACGCAAACAGGCTTCCCCCTCTTTACACTACCACCAACACCCCACAACCAAACCCTACTTAGAGTTGCCCAACCGTGAGGCACACTTGTCCCGTCTTGGACAAGATTTATGCAGGCCTGGGTCGCCTTTGACAGCGCCCAGCACTAAGGGCCATGCTGACACGTCTGAATCACGCCTCTAGGCACAATGATCACTGGGCACCAGGCACTGGTGCTACGGGTATCAATGCTGTTGCTACAAAGAGTCCGACCCAACCCCAACAATCCCCACCCAAACCCTGATAGGTCCCCACTATCATGCTGCACCAAAGTGCCTAAGCTACTGCCTCTACACGACCAGACCCACTTCAAGGCCTCCCGTGTCTCTGCCAAAATGGTCCTCGACGCGAACAGCTTTGTGCAGGCCTGGGCTACTGCTAGCAGCGCCCAGAACTGAGGACAATGGTCATGGATCACTAAGTGCCAGGCACTGGTGCTGCAAAGGCTGATGCTGTCACTCAAGCAAGCATATCTACTAAAACCCGCCCTTCTATTTGCTAGTGTCACCCCCCCGGTGTCCCCGGCCGCACACTGGAACCCCTGCTGCGAACTCCTTCCTCCTGCTGCTCCTGCTCCTCCGCGCCGCTCCCGCCAAGCAGCTGCCGACGCCTGCCCCGTCGCCGCGCACAGGCGCCGCTCTCTAACCGCATTTTTTGGACAACACTCCGCAGAGTTGTATGACTAACAATCAAGGGTGCCGCGAAGCCCCAAGATAGTGTCCTTGTGTCGGTTGTGGGTTGAAGGCGTGCGCCATCGCCGGCGGCAGGGACGGCGGCGGAGAGGCTCCGGTCTTCGACGCCGTGGTTGCAGGCGTTGGCGTCCGCGTTGATAATCTTGGCGCAGCATGCGGCAGGCTTGACACTCGGTCGCTGCGTCGGCGTCGGCCACCAAGCAGGCGAAGCCGCCACCTGCCTGCGCCGTCGCCGCATCGCTAACCCTCCCCACGGACAAAACTCTGAAAGAGTGTGTGTAGCAACAATCAAGGGTACCGCTAGGTCCCAAGATAGTGTCCAGATGTGAGGTGCTGGGGCAGCAAATGCGGTGTACGGCAGCAAGTGCTGGTGGAGGCAGCGCAGGTCCGATGTCCACAGTCGCCGATGCAGCAGTCGGGGCCAGAGGTGCCAGAAAAAGCTGCGGTTTGCCGCCACACGAACAACACTCCATAGGTGTAGGGTCAACAATCCAGGGTGCCGTGAAGCGCCGGGATAGTGTCCTTGGTGGCGAACTTCAGGCGCAGGTTGGTCGGCACATGGCGGAGGCACGAACGAGCCTTGGCGACAGCCGAACAGGAGAAGTACGTTTATTAAGCTGAAGTACTTGTATTAACATGTGTAGGTCCACAACCCCTCGGTCCGAGCAGCCAACAATGAATTGCGAACTTTCGCAGTCAGCAACTAAAAATCACCAAATCCAAATCTGGCTAAAGCATCTACATCCCATCCCAATCTAGCTCCTCCCCTCCTCCAAAGCCCTCCCCCACATGGTCCCCAAAGCCTCCTGTGGCCCGTGTGGCAGCCATGTGGCCCATCACACGTGCGGAAAGCGCCATCTGCAATGAGGCTGCCAAGGCCGCTCTTATGCGCGACATTGCGATGCCCTTCAGTGCCCGTGGCCGTGCTGAGCCTGGCGCTGCCTCCCTAGCACACCACTCTGCCATAGCCCCCTGGGCCAGCAGTTTCCGCCCCTCGTCACCAAGGTTTCCGAATGACCCAATTGCCAAAGTGGCAAGTTTGTAGCAATTCTGGTCATAATGACCAAAATAGTGGGTGCGCTTCGTCTCCTCCCGGTCCTTGCAGCATTGCTCCGGATTGCGTATGATCTTCCGCGCATTGGACATGCATTGCGCCTCGAAGCATGTAACGTCCACCATAATTGGAAGCTGGCGTGCAGGCCCGTTGTAGCCTGTGAGTGGGAGGCAGCACTCTGTCCATCCGCAGGTCTGATTGCGTCGACGCGATGAAGGGTGTGCGGTCCTCGTCCTCAGCTCGCACCCTCAGGTACTGATGGAGCAGGCTCTGCGTTGTACGTTTGATCCGATTATGGACCAGTGTATCGTACTATGAAGTGTATATTGCCGTGCATATCTGTGGCTTGTGGATGGTGCTGTTGCCACCTGTAGTTTGCATCCCGCCACTTCAAGAACGCTCGATCACCACCTATAGTGTGCATGATTCAAGCCATGTCGCTGTGATGACTGATCAGTGATTGTGCACTTGCTGACGCAATCCTCGCAGACAGGGTACCTGCAGCATGCGCCCAACAAGTGGTCGAAAGCAGCGCATCCGGCGTACAGGCAGTGCTGTAGCACGAGCCAAATTGGATATGGGGCACAGCACGCACGAAGGGAGTGGGAGGATTGAGCGGGACACTGTTTCCTGTGCTGGTCGAGCAGCGAATTGGAGACTGGTTCAGGACCGACATGTTGTCTGATGTGAGGACACTGGGATAGGGGTGTGGGGGGGCCAGGGCTCTTGGGGTGTGCAGATAGTACTTTAAGAGGTGTCATACAGTTGATGTGCATAACTGTCATATACGCAGATGCAGGACACATCTGTAAATGCACCAGATGTAATTGCAGAGCGCATCATCGCGTACGTGCGCGGTGCAGAGATGCTCGGCTGCGCAGCGCGCCCGGTGTCGGCGCTACTCGGACACGGCTCTGTCTGAACAGAGCCGCCCACAGATCTGTCATATTGCCCACATAAACAACCGGCCTCCCTCGCGGCCCTTTTTCATACGAGAATATCAGTAAACGCACTTGCAGCGCAGCACCATAGATTTCAAAGTTAGTGTGCGAGCAGTCAAGAGAGCAGCGCGGACATCACAGTAATACACCCAAATTTGTTCATGGCAGTCATGGTGTACGCGTGTCTTTGCATGTGTGCGCGCATCCTCATATACTTATCATTGCCCATGTTCATACGCTGCGCCTCTGCAGGCTTTTACGTAGTACATGGTCTCCACTGCCTTGCCTGTGTGCGCACATAGGCCCTGTGCGGCGTGCCACACGGTGTCATGCTGTAGGCGGCCTTGTATGCTTGTATACCTTGCTCAGTGTGCTTCATGATCAACCCTGCACAGCGTTTACACCTTCCGGAGGCTCCCCCGTGCTGGGCCCTGTGCTACCTCAGACCTTACAACCCCTCGAAGTATGGTATGCGAGTGTACATTGTGCAAGTGCCCCCTCTTACCCTTTGAAACCCCCCTACAACCCCCCCCTGTCGCCCGCCTGTGCGGTCATCTCGTTGTATGCTGCACATTGTCCTAAGATGCATCTCCATCCTCGAACATTCGTCTGTGTCGGCACTCCGCTGCAGTGCTGCTGATGCCTTCACACACCATGTGTCCGCTGCCACCCTCTCACCATGTGTTGTTGCGTCACTTGCACCTGTGCACGGAGCAGCACAAATTTGGCAATGAACGTTGGTCCATGACTTTAAGGTAGAGCTAGCTTCGAGGCGCCTACTTTGAAGGTGTAGAGTCGTGTGTCTGTCAAAAAGCTGTTTTTCAGAGGATGACTCAAAATGGGGCGGGTCGTAACTTGCAATTAAGTGTTATAGCAAATCAAATCAATAGCGGCTGCCTCAGAGAGGTTTCAGGTTACCCTACGTAAGTGCTCGCCAATCCACATTGTTTAGCGTTTCTTAATACAACTGAGATTGTGTTTTTCGATAGCTGAAGTTGCTGAAGGTGTCTAGCCGAAGTAAATCTTGCACAGCACCAAATCAGTAGGTTCAGAACAGCCTGAGAGAGGTTCAGGCTGCCTCTACATTGGATGCACGCCATGTTCAGCCTCACTGCACAACGGTAGCCTGACTGTACATTGTTGAAGTGTTTCTGATGACTTCAAGTTATAGCTAGCGCGTAGAGCCGTGTCTGCCAGAGAAAGAGGCTGACCCAAAACGGGGCAGGTACGACGCTCGCTACATTTTCGTAACTTGCACTTCATTTTTGTAGAAAGTCAAATCAGTAGGTCGAGATCAGCCTCAGAGAGGTTCCAGCTTCCCCTACATGAGTGCTCGCCAATTCGCATCGTTTAGCGTTACATGATGCAAGTAAGATCGAGTGTTTCGATAGTTCAAGTTTCCGAAGGTGTGTTTGGCCAAAGTACATGTTGTAGACACCAAATCAGCAGGTGCAGAGCGGCCTGAGAAAGGTTCAAGCTTCCCCACCACGAGTGCTCACCATGTGCAGCCTTACTGTACAAGGCAGCCTGACTGAACAACGCTAAGTGTTTCTCATCACTGCATCCAAGCAGACCAGTAGGGACCAAGCACCGTGAGTGTTACTTGTACATGGGTACTCGTTTTGACGTTGAGTACACAACCAAATCAGTAGGGCCAAAGCAGCTTGAGTGAGGTTCAACCTTCGCCTACCCGAGCACTCATCATTTGCAGCCCCGCTGAAACAAGGTGAAACTCTCTCTATACTTGAAGTTTCTGACGCTGTCAAACGAGACCTTGCCAACTTTACACTGTATAGTATTGTTACTTTATACAAGTGAGATTTTGTGTTTCGATAGTTCAAGTGCCGGAATCTGTTTTTACGCCGATAGTACAAGCTGTGCAGATGCTACAAATCTGTAGGATCAAAGCAGCCTGATTTTGGTCCAACATGAGAGCTCCCTATGTGCTGCCTTACGTTGCACAGCCTGACTGTATACAGTTGAAGTTGTGCTTATTCGATGTTCTTGAAGTTCATTCAGGTGTTTTGGCCAGACTAAATGGAGATTCAGCCCCGGAGATTGGTGGAAAAATATAGATTCGCGCAACTAAAGCAGTTCAATACATAATCTCGAACTTCAGCATGCTCGTTGCCAGTGATCACAGTCACAACGAAATCTGCAAGAGTATAAGAGCAAGCAGGCAAGCGCCTAGCATGTCCAAGAACTCAGGAATGACATCTGTGGTCAATGACTCACCGTCAGGCCAAGTGAGGGCCAATGCTGAAGCCACCATGAAGAAGAGGAGCCGCTTCAGCCCCAGCTCTGTCAATGAGCTGGCGTCTAGGGTTCCAAGTGGCACATCCTACGCCTAAAATGACCAAGACGAGCATCACAAAAGCATGGTCAAGGAGGCAAACGTCTGCGATATCATAAGAGAGGCGGTGGCTGCGGATACGCCACCTCCAACAACGGCACAGCGCAGCGACATGTTCACAACTCTAGGTGAGGAGGCGAAGCATATGTGGTGCATGCGGGTTGCTTCCCTTTGTGCAGCTGTGGCATAGGCGCTTTGGACGGTCCTTGTACCATACTTTAGGCCAGAACGGTCTAAAGTGGACAACAGATTGCAAGGTACGCATACTTAGCCATTACGGCAGCTATGGCGTCAGACTATGTCAGCAGAGCATCCAAGGATATCCTGCCTCTCGATCACTACGACTGGAACCGCGCGCCAGATAATGAGAGGCTCTGTTACTTCCTTAACTATTTCTCGGTTGAGGGGGCCATACTAGAGTGGGTGGCATGTCCAGTCCACCCGGGGTGTAGCAAGCACTGTCAGGTATTGCTGTGGACGGCCACAAAAGTGCTCAAGCGCGAACCTCATCCGCTCGATGCCATTCGCTTTCTCACTGCTAAGGAGCGGATGGGGCTTGTTCATGGACATGAGTGCTGGAGGATCTGCTGTCGGGGACCCGCATCGTCCCCCCGCTCAACTACGCTGAGTTGGCGTCGGACGCCGACACGTTCAAGCTGTGCAAGGAGTACATTTTCCTTGCTCCATTACAGAAGATGCCTCCTTCTCCGACCTATTCATTGCCAGAGCACTCTTTTTGATGCGCGCGCGCCGGGTGGCCGAGGACTGCACTACGGAGGGGTGAACTGAGAAGGACTTTACCGGTAGGTATTCGAGGCAACGAAAACACGACCGCCGGCTTCAACATTAACCTCGTATCAGGGTTTGGCGCCCTCAAGAGGAGCGGAGCGGAGCGGTACATGCCGATGTGATGGACATAGCAGCAACACATGCCTACAAGCGCTCTGCAGACCAGGTGTGGCAAATCAGGGCAATCACATACATACTCGGTCCAAAAGTTCATTTGACACTTTCAGGGATGCGATTCTCACCATCGGAGGCGGCTGAGGGCGGACGTCGCTGTCAGCCGTGCGCTGGACAGCGGAGGCCTGAAATCGATGAAAGCTGCAGGTCGCCTCTGTGACATCGAGGATGACGGCCTGCGCGACATGATGCAAGCTCTCCTGCAGCAGATATGGAGCCGCGAGTGGACATTAGTCATCAACCCTAGGCTGAGTATGCATGGCATACCGCAGCAGGCACAGTCGTTCCTGATGCGACAGCAGCGGACGAGGGGGGAATCGTCATGTTTGCAGACAGCAAGTCATGCACAAGGTACAATGCAGAGAAAATTCAGCTCCTCTGATGTTTCACTTCTCATGCCTCGGGTCATAGGTGTGGCGTCATAGAGGAGTACAAACTTAGCAAACGTGAAGATCAGGTGTTTGACACGCTTTACATAACGCGAGCTTGCAATACGGCCTCATGCCAAGACGACAGGCTTCCACATCTCGCAACATGGGAGCTGTCCGAGACAGAGAGCACAATAGTGCACTGCGTGTTGCTGTTGTGCAGGCCGAAGCTCGGCACAGGCGCCAAGAGCACAACACTCACGTTTATCGATGCTTCTGCAGCTCCTGTCACACAGCGCTGGATTGAAACCAAGATGGCACAGCTCGAAGAGGAATGGTTAGGATTTCCAAGACAAGGGCCGCACGCTCTGTGCCTGTGGCTCTCGTGGATGGCGAACAGCGGATTGGAACAGCATTCGGGTGACAAGAGGCAGGGTTGAACAGTGTGGCGGCATATGTTCAGGTTTCAAGATGCTCGTTGTGGGAGCGGTATATAACACATAGCCACAATGGGCCGGCAAAGCGCGTCGGTAAGATGTTGCGAGACGGATGGGTTAACACTCACGTCCCTTCGCCTCCAGCTCCTGCAAAGGGTGCTGATAATTTATCATTTTTTGCGCGAAGCAGAGGACGGCGAGTGCAATACTTCTAGCGCAGCTACAGCATCAACAGCTGCTGCATCCGGCACGACAAGACAACCTAGAACCTGAATGCGCCAAGATGCCGTACAAAAAAGGCATCGGGCCTTAAGCGCAAGGCTTACAGAGACAACATCGTGGTCGCGGTGCAAGCACATGGCGGCGATGTGAAGTGCGCATTTGACACGCTTGCCACCAAACGCCACCTTGGCCAGCTCAGCGCTCAAAAGCAGTGGTTTCGATATGATGTCACGTTCTTCAAGGCACTGACCTCAAGGAAAAGCTGCATGAAATGATAGTGCCCTTGTACATGGCATTTTTTTGTGACGTTCCCAGGGCTCTTCCTTCCATTACTGCTTATTGATGTAAAGTAGCCTACCTGTGCAAGGTGCAAGCACTCTCGCGCGTCCTGTTCAGTGTTATTGTATAAAGATCAACTTTGACGTGTACTCTTAACGCAGTCACCTGGTTCGCGCAGCACTCATGCGCAATACGCGAGGACCAGGGACTGCCGCCAATCATCGAGGCCGTGCGACGCTCTACGCGAGCGCTGACAGCTGATGGCGGCGAAAAATCACGCACAGCTGTGGCCGAGCAGCTCCCAGCATCGTTGCTACGGTGGGCAGCAGATACGACGGCCGCAGCGTCGACGCTCCCCACTGCGGTGCAAGCGATCTACGCCGCAACTGCCGTCACGGAGACGGGGACCACTGAGCCAGCCCCACCCACCCACGGCATTGTGCCTGGCGCCGAGGCGGCCGCTGCGGCGGCGACCGTACCTGGCCCTCAAGCCGCTGCCGCGGCTGCCTCTTCCACGCCCGCTAAAACACAAACTAGCGCGGAAGAAAGCAGCTGCAGCGGCGGGCAGGAGGACGATGACGACGACCGGGAGGCCTATGCTGACGAGATCTGCAGGAAGGTAGTGCCCCGCCGCCGGCGCGGTCACTTCACGCACGGACTACAAGCCGGCCTTTCAAATGTTCTTCGACGTCAATACGAGGACTGCCTGGTGGAGGACCTAGAGGCTGCCTCGGCTGGTGCCGTGGGCAAGCCGACGCAGGCTACACTTATTGGTGACTCGCGTGACACCACTGGCAGCCACCGCCGCCAACAGGCTAGCGCGCGGGTCCTGGCGCAGCTGCGCAGCCAGCGTGCGTCCGGGGCAATGGCGTGGATGAGCGTGCCGCCCGCTGCCAATGACCGCCCGGGTGCGGCGCCCATGTCCAGTATGGCAGCAGCCACGATGATTTTGGTTGCGATCTTTATAGACGGGTGGGGCATACAGGGCGAGGTGTGCCCATGGCGGTGCAGTGACGTGAGCCCCACCTCCACGCATGCGATCAGCTGCCCCAGCCAGCACATACGGGGGCACAACGCGACACACACTGCCCAAAAGCGGTGCCTACAGCGCATCTTGAGACAGCACCATGTCTCTATTGTCCGCAATGAGGACGCTAGCGTCTTCAAGGTACCGGGGTATCGGGCGGACACAGTCATTGACCCAGGGTGTCTGCACTTTAGCAGTGCATACCGTAACAAGGGAATAGTGCTAGACACAAGTGTGCGCGCGCCCACAGCGAGCTCGTACCTGACAGGCAAAACAAATGCCTCGAACACGGACGGCTATGCTGCTGGGGTGGGGGAGGACGCGAAGGTCAAGCACCACACCGGCACCTTGACGTCATCTTGGGCTTTCGTGCCATTCGTGCAGGAGTCGTACGGACGGCTGGGCAAGCAGACAAGCCTTTTTGTTAAGGAGTTGGCAATGCACTCAGCACTGTGCTCAGGGGGGGGGAAGGCAGATGTGTTACGCAAGGCCGGGTTAGCTAAGCGTCAGATCCACATTGAGCTGAGCATATCGCTGGCGCGGGAGTTGGCGGAGCGCGTCATGGCATACACACGTGGAGCGCGAATGCTGGGCTGTGTTGCGGCGCCGGTATCCAAACTCCTAGGGCACAGCGCAGACTAGGCTGCTGCGTTGACGCAAGCTTTTCGATTGCATAGGCAACCCGGCCTCCCTTGGGCCTTTATAAATACAAGTCCATACGTACTCTTAAGTTCCTGACTCTGTGTCTGTGAAAAAAAAGCAAACTTCAGAGGGTGACCCGAAATGCGGCTGGTACGGCGCTCGCTGGGTTTCGTAGCTTGCAATCAATTGTTATAGAAGATCAAATCAGTAGGTTGAGATCAGACCGAGAGAGGTTCAAGCTTCCCTTACATGAGTACTTACCATGCTCAGCCTTACTGTCTAAAGTAGCCCACCTGTGTGAGCTGCCAGCATTTTGGGTTTGAAGTTATGTGACCGCTCAAATTAGTTGGACTGATGCAGCCTGAGAGAGGTTCAAACTTCCCCTACATCAGTACTCACCATGTTCAGCCTAACAGTGTAATCTACCAGTGTAAGCTGCAAGCACTTTCACGCATCCTGTACAGCCTTACTGCATGAAGTTGAACTATTTTGTGTACTGAAAGTTGCTGAGTCTGTGTCTGTAAAAAAAAAGGAGTAGTATGTTTCAGAGGCCGACCCAAAATGGGGCAGGTACTGCGCTTGCTATGTAGATTTCCGTAACTTGCATATAATTATTTCAGAGATCGAACAACGAGGCCGAGATCAGACCGAGAGAGGTTCGAGCTTCCCCTACATGAGCACTCACCATGCTCAGCCTTTCTGTGTAAAGTAGCCTACTTGTGTAAGGTGCAAGTGTCTTGGGTTTGAAGCCATGTGCTCACTCAAATTGGTGGGACTCATGCAGCCTGAGAAAGGTTCAAGCTTCCCCTACATGAGTATTCACCATCTTTCAGCCTCACTGTGTAAAAGTAGCCTACCTGCGTAAGGAGCACTTTCACGCATCCTATTCAGTTTCGAACATATTCACCCACTTGGTTGTAAATCAAGATACAAAGCCAGTACATAGTGGGTACTCACTTAGGGGAAGCCCCACTCTCAGCTGTTCTCGATCTTGTAGTCTCTGCAATAATGAATTGCGAGTTTGCACAGTTCACATGAAACCTCGATTGAGCAAAAAACATTGAGATTGAATCATGTAGGGGAAGCTTTCACCTCTTGTACTCTGATTTCGCCCTCCTGATGTAGTTGTCTGCGATGATAAATTACAATTACAATTGTTTAAAAATCAATGAATTACAAGCTAAGAAAAGTTAGCGAGCGTCGTACCTGCCTCATTTAGGGTCAGCCTTGGATAAATACTTGTTCACAGAGGCTGAGAAAGTCACGCCTGCTTCAATAGGCACAAGAGGTTAACTTATTGGCCTACCGCGCCAAACGACTACGCGCAAGTATAGTGCGCACTTGCCACCATGCATCTGAACCCGGGTAGGAATACCACTTTCAGCTGCCAACACCATCACTATCACAACTCACCTGGCACCTACTGCGCCTAACAACCAGGCGAAAGTTTAGTGCACACTCGCCCCCTTACATCTGAACCTGGCTAGGTCTAACACTCTTAGCAGCCAAACACCGTCACTGTCACATATCACCTACAACCAACTGCGCCGACCAGGCGCCAGTTTAGTGCACCATCACCCCCTTACATCCTGACCTGGCTAGGCCTAACACTTTCAGCTGCCATCACATGTCACCCAACACCTACTGCGCTTGACGACCCCTTTTACATCTTCAACCGGCTATGGCCTAACACTCCCACCTGCCGACATCATCACTGTTGCATATCACCCAACGCCTACTGCGCCTAACGACTAGGCGCAAGTTTCGCACACACGCGCCCCCTTGAATATGAATGAAGATAGTAAGCCAGTACGTAATGAGTACTCACATAGGGGAAACTTGACTCCCAGCTGGTCTCGATCAGGTGATTCTGCAGTAACTGATTGCAAGTTTGCAGAGATCACATGAAACCTCAATTTGAAAAACAACAAACATTGTCATCGAATCATATAGAGGAGGCTTCTACCTCTCTTGGTCTGATCTCGCCTTCCTCATGTAGTTTTCTGCAATAATTGATCACAAGTTACGAAAATCTAGCGAGCGTCGTACCTGCCCCATTTAGGGTCAGCCTCTGAGAAATGCTGTTCTGGCAGACACACAGGCTGAGAAAATCGTACCTACTTCAATAGGCACAAAAGTTCAACTTCTACGCCTACTGTGCCTAGCCACGCGGCGCAAGATTAGTGCGCATTGCCACTATACATCTGAACCTGGCTAGGAATACCACTTTCAGCTGCCAACACCATGACTATCACAATTCACCTAGCAGCTACTGCGCCTAACAACTAGGCGCAAGTTTAGTGCATACTCGCCCCCTGACATTTGCACCTGGCTAGGTCTGACACTCCCGACTCTCAGCTGTTCTCGGTCTCGTGATCTCTGCAATTATTGATTGCAAGTTTGCACAGTTCGCATGAAACCTCGATTTGCACAACAACAAACATTGAGATCAAATCATGTAGGGGAAGCTTTCGTCTCTCGCACTCTGATCTCGCCCTCCTGATGTAGTTGTCTGCAATGATTAATTACAAGTTACAAAATCAAACAATTACAAGTTATGAAAATCTAGCGAGCGTCGTACCTGCCCCATTTAGGGTCAGCCTCTGATAAATACTTGTTTACATAGGCTGAGAAAGTCGCGCCTGCTTCAATAGGCACAAAAGTTCAACTTACAGGCCTACCGCCCCAGACGACAACGCGCAAGTATAGTGTGCACTTGGCACCATACTTCGAAGTACATCTGAACCCGGCTAGGAATACCACTTTCAGCTGCCAACACCATCACTATCACAACTCACCTGGCACCTACTGCGCCTAACGACTTGGCGCAAGTTTAGTGCACACTCGCCCCCTTACGCCTGAACCTGGCTAGGTCTAACACTGTTAGCAGCCAAACACTATCACTGTCACATATCACCTACAACCCACTGCGCCTGATGACTAGGCTCAAGTTCATTGCACAATCACCCGCTTACATCATAACCTGGCTAGGCCTGACACTTTCAGCTGCCATCATATATCACCTTGCACCTACTGCGCGTATCAACCCCTTTTACATCTTCAAGCGGCTATGGCCTAACACTTCCACCTGCCAACATCATCACTGTTGCATATCCCCCAACGCCTACTGCGCCTAACGACTAGGCGCAAGTTTCGCACACACTCGCCCCCTTGAATATGAATGAAGATAGAAAGCCAGTATGTAATAAGTACTCACATAGGGGAAGCTTGACTCTCAGCCGGTCTCGATCTTGTGATTCTGCAGTGATTGATTGCATTAAATTTGCACAGATCACATGAAACCTCAATTTGAAAAACAACAAACATTGAGATACTCGGCGGCGCTTTCACTGCTGTTGCTGCTGCTACTGCTTCTGGCGCTGCTGCTCCTGTTACTTCTGCTGCTATATCATGTGCAGGCTGTCTGCTGCTGCTGGCGATCGTCGTCCATGACTTGGTTCCCCTCTGCCACGACGCTGATGAGCGCTGCTGCTGCTGCAGGTTCTCTGTGTTGCAGCGCGCTGCTGCTGAGCACTAGTAAGTTTTACCAAAATTCGGGTCGCGCTGCCAGGAGGTGAGGTTTCAGTTGAGCTTGTGGCACAGGGCTAAGCCAAACCTCTGTTAGAGCAGTACTGAGCAATCCGCCGACGGCGGAGCGTCAGGCGTCTGATATATCAGGCCACAGGTGGTTTTTAGGTACTTGGACGCCCGGATTCGTATTTTGCGCCTTCTTGTTTGGGGGGGTTCATAGCAAGCTCTTGACCTTCACAAGCTAATCTGAGTCGCCATCTCCCACGGCAGGCAAGGCATTTTTCCTTCCGTTTATGTCGTACAGGTAGCAATGTCATGGTGTAGCTGGGCGCACATTTTTAATCAGCATAACAGCAGCAGCACAGGCATGGGCCGCCGGCAACGCGCCCTGCTTCGAGGATGATGTCCCTGTGGTTCAACGCATCAAGTTCCTGAGCTGCAAGCTGCCTGGCAGCAGCGCTGACTACCAGGGTGTGCGTCAAATGGTACGTATGGACTTGTATTTATAAAGGCCCAAGGGAGGCCGGGTTGCCTATGCAATCGAAAAGCTTGCGTCAACGCAGCAGCCTAGTCTGCGCTGTGCCCTAGGAGTTTGGATACCGGCGCCGCAACACAGCCCAGCATTCGCGCTCCACGTGTGTATGCCATGACGCGCTCCGCCAACTCCCGCGCCAGCGATATGCTCAGCTCAATGTGGATCTGACGCTTAGCTAACCCGGCCTTGCGTAACACATCTGCCTTCCCCCCCCCTGAGCACAGTGCTGAGTGCATTGC
Source organism: Tribonema minus (assembly GCA_017506865.1). Taxonomy (NCBI): domain Eukaryota; class Xanthophyceae; order Tribonematales; family Tribonemataceae; genus Tribonema; species Tribonema minus. The sequence goes on along the minus strand of JAFCMP010000065.1, from coordinate 80,017 downwards.
CAACTCCTTAACAAAAAGGCTTGTCTGCTTGCCCAGCCGTCCGTACGACTCCTGCACGAACGGCACAAAAGCCCAAGATGACGTCAAGGTGCCGGTGTGGTGCTTGACCTTCGCGTCCTCCCCCACCCCAGCAGCATAGCCGTCCGTGTTCGAGGCATTTGTTTTGCCTGTCAGGTACGAGCTCGCTGTGGGTGCGCGCACACTTGTGTCTAGCAAATGGTACTTCATCGCCACGAATGGCACGACAGCAAAACAGTCTTCAATGGTCGTCAACCGCACACACGACGCGATAGACTCGTACCGGCGCGAAGTTATTTGCCAGTACATGTCGCTGAGCCGCAGACGCCGCGACAGGCCAGATGCAGGTTGCCGCGACTACTGTGACGTGCTGCCCCATGCGACCGAAGTGGACAGAAGCCAGCTGCCAACACTACGGAGCGGAACGGCACAGCACTTGGAGTCGCACCGGCAGCTGTTCCGGTTCCCACGGTCGACATCAGCGGGCAGCAGGTGAGAGCTTTGTGGCCTTCAGCTTCACTGGACAACTGCCCCATCCGTAGCTATGTTAACCGAAACACTGCCGTCACCCATGCTTGCATGAGCATGAACTTGCTGCAGTACGTTACTGTTGCTGGCGTGCATCACTTTGTACTGCGTGCTGCTGCAGCACCATTCAGAGAGCATCTAACATATAAAATTAAAAAGCTATTGCCTTGACACTTGATGCAGATGCCACGGGACGCAATTTTCGCCACTCTAGTCGATGACGCTTGACAGGCCAGTATCGGCACCTCACTAATACAATGATACACCACCAATTTCGAATAGCGTGCAAGTGCAAGGTGCCAGTGCAATGCTCTGTGGTATTAATGTTGTTTGCATGTATGCAAAGACCACCACATGTCAGACTACAGTAACCTTACGGATGATGAAGTTGCTACGATTATGGCCTTCTTCAATGCAGTCATTTGATAGCACTTGCAGACCTTGGTGCCATTGAACGCGTATGATAAGAACTTGGATGGCACTGTAGATGCCTCGGAGAACGCAGAGTGTAGCGCACTGTGGAATGCGGTTTCCCCTTCTCAGGATAGTGACGGCAGTGGTGCATTGACGCTCATGAGTTGCTGGTGTACAATGCGCGTGTCAAAAGCGGAGAGTTGTGACATGCTGAGCCTGCCGCCAAGCAGCAAACGATCCAGTCAATTGACACAGTGCCTCCACAGCAGCAGCAGTAGCAATAACCAGACATGTGAACAGCAGGCGGAGCAGGGTAACAGTAGCACCAGCTAAGCTGGGGCGGAGACAGGACAAAGGCTAGAGTGCTATTCTTGTGAAGGTGCACATCATGCTGCGAGTGAGAGGACATAAAGCTGCTGGTGACAAACCACTCATCTCAAGTGTTGCACACTGCCCTTGACACGCGTCTGGAACCCTCTGCGACGCCTTCAAACTTGTGTCTGCCTCTCGCCTTGCGCAGTCATTCTTGATGGCACCTGCACGCTGTGCGCCCAGGTGGTCAATGCAACGCATTTCGACCTGGGCGGGTGGGTTTGTGCGCCCAGGTGGTCAATGCAACGCATTTCGACCTGTACGACAATCGCCCCCAGACACTACACTGCTGATGGTATGCAAGCGGTGTGGTGTCTAAACGTACAGGCTCAACAGTGAACCTGCAAACAAGCGCCCCCATGAGCTAAACCGCTCAAGATGCACTGGTAAGACACATGGCGCACAAAAGAGCTGCTGCCGTCTGTGTCTCGCAAATGTCAGCGCAATATGCGCTAAGCACAGCCTGATTGCTGGTGGGAGACAATGCTGTGCTAGTGTAAGCACCGCCGCGCCTCCCCGCTGCTGCTGCATCTGGCGGCTGCAGCGGCGCACGCGACGGCGGTAGCGGCGGAGCACGGGGCGGCAGCGGCGGCGCGCGAGGCGGCGCGCTTGGCAGCAGCGGCGGCGCGCGCGGCGGCGGCAGCAGCGGCGGCAGCAGCGGCGGCAGCAGCGGCGCACGCCGCGGCGGTAGCGGCGGCGCGCGGGGCGGCAGCGGCGGCGCGCGAGGCGGCGGCAGCGGCGCACGCCACCAAGGCGGCGGCGGCGGCGCACGCCACCAGGGTGGCGACATGGGTGCGGCGAGCTCGGTGACGACGACGGTGCCGATGCAACAGCGCGCCAGCATCAGCACTGCGCGGCGCAGCATGCGCGCCGCAGGCAGGAGCTTGGGACGGTTGCTCTCGCGGCGGCAGCAGAAGCGGCGGGAGTACTGGTCGGCGCATACGCCTGAGGAGCAGCAGCGCCTCCGCGACTGGCAGGCGCGGCATAAGGCGCTGCACAGGCGGCATGCAAGCAAGGAGAGGCGTGGCGATGGCGCGCAGCCGCCAGATGCAGCAGCAGCGGGGAGGCGCGGCGGTGCTTACACTAGCACAGCATTGTCTCCCACCAGCAATCAGGCTGTGCTTAGCGCATATTGCGCTGACATTTGCGAGACACAGACGGCAGCAGCTCTTTGTGCGCCATGTGTCTTACCAGTGCATCTTGCGCGGTTTAGCTCATTGGGGCGCTTGTTTGCAGGTTCACTGTTGAGCCTGTACGTTTAGACACCACACCGCTTGCATACCATCAGCAGTGTAGTGTCTGGGGGCGATTGTCGTACAGGTCGAAATGCGTTGCATTGACCACCTGGGCGCACAAACCCACCCGCCCACTGGCACCCTTTAGTTTTGTTTCAGCTGCACAGCGCAGACTAGGCTGCTGCGTTGACGCAAGCTTTTCGATTGCATAGGCAACCCGGCCTCCCTTGGGCCTTTATAAATACAAGTCCATACGTACATGCGCACTTCTTTTGCGTGTGTTACACAAACGCTGGGGGGGGGGGATAAGTGCGCAGAGCCAACATGTCGGGGGCGTATATACTATAGTAGTTGTAGAATGGTGGTGCACTTGCTTGCGTTGGTTGCGCAGTGCCAACATGTCGGGGGCGCATATAGCAGCAGAGTCAGTTGCTTGCTCGTTAGTTTGTCTGTTGCAGCGTTAGGTCATGTGTTGTTTTGCAACAACGTAGTTGCCACTCCAGCCAGACGCGCCACAGTCTTGCTGAGACTTGTTGGTGGCAGAGGGTTGCTGGTATATGCCATATGCCCGTGTTATTTGAGAGTTTCGGCGGTCGTGGATGACAGCCGTGCTTGCATTGCATTTTGTAGCAGTATTGCATGTGTAGTGTCTAGGGCGCCTCACATGAGTGCATGGCTTCCGACTTGTGGAGTGGAAGAGCCATGCAGGGGGCGATTGTAGTGAGGCAACCCTAGGCGGAGCAGTAGTTAAGTAGGGCTTGCATTGCGAATGTCTTTTGCGCAGTAATCAGACACGACTTTAACCTTCAACATGGCACGGCTTCTTCTGCTTCTACCTGTTTAGCCACGCTTGCATATCAGGGTGATATTGCACTTGGGGAGGGCGCTCCGGTCCACCTCCCACGGCACCAGGCAGTGGGCATTTCCGGCTGTTTCAAGTCAAGGTTGAGACTGGGTCTCACACACTTTCACCCTCTGTGGTTGGCACACCACCACAATGGCTGATCTCGGCAGGTGCTGACCTGTCCAGTACTATTTCGGATAGTGCTCCAACACACAGCTTTCGCTGTTTCCGTCGGCACCTCTGCTGCACGCAACCTGAGGTGGCTGGGTTTCAAACTTCTGCACCATTAGCTGTGCCGTCTACTGGCGTCCTTAAGGGGCCACTTACAGCACTCGGTGGATCCAGGGGCTTCAGAACCAGCCACACACGGAGTTCCGGTCAGCAGCAGCAGCTGTAAACGGCGACAGCAGAGTTTTCGGGATTTCTATAGCTGGGGGCGTTTACAGCTGCTGCTGCTGTCCTGCCGAGATCGCCATTGTGGTGGTGTGCCAACCACAGAGGGTGAAAGTGTGTGAGACCCAGTCTCAACCTTGACTTGAAACAGCCGGAAAATCCCACTGCCTGGTGCCGTGGGAGGTGGACCGGAGCGCCCTCCCCAAGTGCAATATCACCCTGATATGCAAGCGTGGCTAAACAGGTAGAAGCAGAAGAAGCTGTGCCATGTTGAAGGTTAAAGTCGTGTCTGATAACTGCACAAAAGGCATTCGCAATGCAAGCCCTACTTCAACTACTGCTCCACCTAGGGTTGCCTCACTACAATCGCCCCCTGCATGGCTCTTCCACTCCACAAGTCGAAAGCCATGCACTCATGTGAGCACTCATGTGAGGCGCCCTCGATACTACACATGCAATACTGCTACAAAATGCAATGCAAGCACGGCTGTCATCCACGACCGCCGAAACTCTCAAATAACACGGGCATATGGCATATACCAGCAACCCTCCGCCACCAACAAGTCTCAGAAGACTGTGGCGCGTCTGGCTGGAGTGGCAACTACATTGTTGCAAAACAACACATGACCTAACGCTGCAACAGACAAACTAACGAGCAAGCAACTGGCTCTGCTGCTATATGCGCCCCCGACATGTTGGCACTGCGCAACCAACGCAAGCAAGCGCACCACCATTCTACAACTACTATAGTATGTACGCCCCCGACATGTTGGCACTGCGCACTTATCCCCCCCCCCAGCGTTTGTGTAACACACGCAAAAGAAGTGCGCATGTACAGCTGAAACAAAACTAAGGGTGGGCGGGTGGGTTTGTGCGCCCAGGTGGTCAATGCAACGCATTTCGACCTGTACGACAATCGCCCCCAGACACTACACTGCTGATGGTATGTAAGCGGTGTGGTGTCTAAACGTACAGGCTCAACAGTGAACCTGCAAACAAGCGCCCCCATGAGCCAAACCGCTCAAGATGCACTGGTAATACACATGGCGCATAAAAGAGCTGCTGCCGTCTGTGTCTCACAAATGTCAGCGCAATATGCGCTAAGCACAGCTCGATTGCTGGTGGGAGACAATGCTGTGCTAATGTCAGCACCGCCGCGCCTCCCCGCTGTTGCTGAGTCTGGCGGCTGCGCGCCATCGCCACGCCTCTCCTTGCTCGCATGCCGCCTGTGCAGCGCCTTATGCCGCGCCTGCCAGTCGCGGAGGCGCTGCTGCTCCTCAGGCGTATGCGCCGACCAGTACTCCCGCCGCTTCTGCTGCCGCCGCGAGAGCAACCGTCCCAAGCTCCTGCCTGCGGCGCGCATGCTGCGCCGCGCAGTGCTGATGCTGGCGCGCTGTTGCATCGGCACCGTCGCCGTCACCGAGCTCGCCGCACCCGTGTCGCCACCCTGGTGGCGTGCGCCGCCGCCGCCGCCTTGGTGGCGTGCGCCGCTGCCGCCGCCTCGCGCGCCGCCGCTGCCGCCCCGCGCGCCGCCGCTACCGCCGTCGCGTGCGCCGCTGCAGCCGCCGCCGCTGCCGCCGCCGCGCGCGCCGCCGCTACTGTCGCCGCCGCCACTGCCGCGCGCTGGGAGCGGGGCCGCAGTGTCGCCACTGTCACACGCGCCACTGCGTGCGCGCAGCGGTGAAAGCGCCGCTGTCGCCGGGGCCAAAAGCGCAGCTGCGGTGCCGCCGCTGTTGTGCCCGCCGATGTCGCATGCAGGCACAGCTGCATGCGCCGCCGTTGTCGGCGCTGAGAGCACGACTGCAGTGCCGCTGCTGCCAAGCGCGCCACTGCTGCATGCTTGCGATGTTGGAAGCGCCTCCGTCGGCGCTGAGCGTGCGGCACATACGCCGCCGCTGTTGTTGGCGCAGCTGTTGGTGCCCGCGTTGCCATCGGCTGCGCGCGCCGACGCCAGCACTGTAGCCATCCTCGCAGCATCCTCCTCCAGCTCCGACACCCGACTCCGCAGCTGCAACAGCGCTGCTGAATCAGCAGCGCATTGCCGCTCCAGCTCTCGCTGCGCTGCTGCCTCAGCCTTCTTGCTTTGCTGTAGCCGCTCTTGCAGGATGCTGACTCTCTGCTGCTCCTCAGCGACTCCCTGTGTGGCTTCTGCAAGGCACGTGCTGAGCCGGCGTCGCTCCTCCTGCAGTTTGACCTCCGCAGAGACAAAATAGGTCATTGCGCTGAGCACCTCACCAAGCTTTTCCCCCACGTCCCTGTCTCCGGTGCTGTAAAACCATTCCGAGGCTGAGCCCCAACGTCCCTTCTTGAGCAGCCGGGTGTACACGCTAAGCGCTTCAGCCCGACTCGCAACAGCACGTTTCCCCCCCACCATTTTGCTTCCAGTAAAAGGTGTTAAGGTGCTGCTGAATAGTAGATGAGCACGTGCTGCCAGGAAGGTGGCAGTATGCTGAAGCAGCAGCTGCTGCTGCTGCTAAGTAGTGGAGAGCCGAAGGGCGCCTTACGACGAGCACGCCCCCAGCTATAGAAATCCCGAAAACTCTGCTGTCGCCGTTTACAGCTGCTGCTGCTGACCGGAACTCCGTGTGTGGCTGGTTCTGAAGCCCCTGGATCCACCGAGTGCTGTAAGTGGCCCCTTAAGGACGCCAGTAGACGGCACAGCTAATGGTGCAGAAGTTTGAACCCCAGCCACCTCAGGTTGCGTGCAGCAGAGGTGCCGACGGAAACAGCGAAAGCTGTGTGTTGGAGCACTATCCGAAATAGTACTGGACAGGTCAGCACCTGCCGAGATCAGCCATTGTGGTGGTGTGCCAACCACAGAGGGTGAAAGTGTGTGAGACCCAGTCTCAACCTTGACTTGAAACAGCCGGAAATGCCCACTGCCTGGTGCCGTGGGAGGTGGACCGGAGCGCCCTCCCCAAGTGCAATATCACCCTGATATGCAAGCGTGGCTAAACAGGTAGAAGCAGAAGAAGCCGTGCCATGTTGAAGGTTAAAGTCGTGTCTGATTACTGCGCAAAAGGCATTCGCAATGCAAGCCCTACTTCAACTACTGCTCCGCCTAGGGTTGCCTCACTACAACGCGGAGCAGCATGGGTTTGGTGATAAAGTGTTGGGTCAACAGTCGTTTTAGCATGAGACTTTGCAGTGTGCTCCTACTTGCATTGTGTCATTGTGCTCGCGCGTGTCCGAGGCACCAAAGGCAGATGTCCTGTGTGCCCGCCCCCAAATGTGTGACCGCCTCACATAGCGTGCCCGCCACAAAATGTTTGTCCCTCCCCACCTCATGCATGCTTTCAAATTGTCAATGCAGCGCTCGGTGCATCTGACCGGCGAGCACCAGTAGAATTTGCCGCGTGTGAGCACTGGCCGACTGGGGGCAACAATACTAAAACAGCAGTGTTCTGCGAGAAACTGTTCATAGCACCGTGGGCACTTGGTGTGCCTCTGTCACTGCAAGTTTTGCCTGGAATATGCGCTGGCTCCAGACTGGTGGAGTCTAAGGATGATGTTGTATTGTTTCTTATAAGTCAGCATGACATTCTGGCTGAGAGAGGTTCAAGCTTTGACAGCATCAGTAGTCACCATGCTGAGTTTTGTGCACCCCAGACTCTGAAGGCGCAGGTAGGTGATCAGAAGTGTAGGTGAGATCAGCGTAAGAGAGGTTCAAGCATCCCAGCACTAGCAGAGCCTTAGAGCACAAAGTTGAACTCATGCTGAAACTTGAAGTTCCTAAGGCTGGACCTGTCTAGAAAAGAGTTCATGAAGTGTAAACTGATCAGAAGTGTAGGTGAGGTCAGGCTAAGAGAGGTTCAATCTATCCCTACATGAGCAGTCGCCATACCAGGCCTTTGTGCTCAAACTTGAACTTTGGCACACACTTGAAGTTCCTGAGGCTGGGCCTGTCGAAAAAAAGTATTTCTCAGAGGCTGACCCTCAATGGGGTTGGTGCGACGCTCGCTAGATTTTCGTAACCTGCAAATAAATAGGGCTGCTGATCAGAAGTGCAGGTGAGATCAGTGTAAGAGAGCTTCAAGCGTCCCCAGCATTAGCAGAGGCCATACTAAGGCTTAGAGCACAAAGTTGACCTTGCGTTAAAATTGAAGTTCTTGAGGCTGGGCCTGTCGAGAAAAGGGTTCATACAGTGTAAACATTGTGGCTCATGATCGAAAATGAGGGGGAGGTCAGGCTAAGAGAGGTACAACCTATCTCTACATCAGCAGTCACCATACTCAGCCTTACAGCACAAACTTAGACTTTAGCACACACTTGAAGTTCCTGAGGCTGGGCCTGTCGAGAAAAGGGTTCATAAAGTGTAAATAATTGTGGCTCATGATCGAAAGTGAGGGGGAGGTTAGGCTAAGAGAGGTTCAATCTATCCCTACATGAGCAGTCGCCATACTCAGCCTTACAGCACAAACTTGAACTTTGGCACACACTTGAAGTTCCTGAGGCCGGCCCTGTCGAAAAAGTATTTCTCAGAGGCTGACCCTAAATGGGGTTGGTACGACGCTCGCTAGATTTTCGTAACCTGCAAATAAATAGGGCTGCTGATTAGAAGTGTAGGTGAGATCAGTGTAAGAGAGGTTCCAGCATCCCCAGCATGAGCAGAGGCCATACTAAGGCTGAGAGCACAAAGTTGAACTTGTGTAGAAATTGAAGTTCTTGAGGCTGGGCCTGTCGAGAAAAGGGTTCATGAAGTGTAAACAATTGTGGCTCATGATCGAAAGTGAGGGGGAGGTCAGGCTAAGAGAGGTTCAATCTATCTCTACAGCAGCAGCAGCAGTCACCATGCTCAGCCTTACAGCACAAACTTGAACTTGTGTTGAAACTTGAAGTTCCTGATGCTGGGCCTGTCGACAAAAGCGTCCATAAAGTGTAAATAATTGTGGCTCATGATCGAAAGTGTAGGTGAGCCCAGGCTGAGAGAGGTTCAACCTATCCCTACACGAGCAGTCACCATACTCAGCCTTACAGCACGCGCTTGAACTTTTGAGCACACTTGAAGTTCCAGAGGGTGGGGCCTGTCAGAAAAAAGTAGTCTTCAGAGGCTGACCCTAAATGACGTTGGTACGACGCTCGCTAGATTTTCGTAACCTGCAAATAAATAGGGCTCCTGATCAGAAGTGTAGGTGAGATCAGTGTAAGAGAGCTTCAAGCATCCCCAGCATTAGCAGAGGCCATACTTAGCCTTAGATCACACACTTGAGCTTATGCTGAAGTTTCAGAGGCTGGGCCTGTCGAGAAAAGAGTTCGCAAAGTGTAAATAATTATGGCTCATGATCGAAAGTGAGGGGGAGGTCAGGCTAAGAGAGGTTCAATCTATCCCCACATCAGCAGTCACCGTACTGGAATCAGTGTAAGAGGCGGTTCAAGCCGTCCCTGCATGAGTGCTTGCCATACTAACTAAGCCTTAGATCACACACTTGAACTATGCTAAAGTTGACCTTCCCAAGGCTGGGCATGTCGAGAAACGTGTTCATGAAGGGCCAATAATCATGGCTCAGGATCGAAAGTGTGGTGACTATGGCCCCCACTCGAGTGCTCCCGTACTAAGCCTCACTGTGTGCAGGTAATACTTCAGGGACGCTTGAAGTACCCAAGCCTGGTTCCGTCGAAGGAGGCTGACCCTATATGAGGCAGGTTCGATGCTCATCATTTGTAACTTCAAATGACTATCACACCAAATCGTATGTGAGATCAGGCTGAGAGAGGTTCCAGCTTCTCCTGCATTTGCGTACCCACCATGTGCAGGTTGAAGTTCTACTTGCTGAATGCTCTTGAAGTTCATGAGGTGTAAATAAATATGGAGATTCGGCACCAAGATTCAGCAATAAATGCTGAATCGCGCAATTAAAACAGACTGCTAAATAACCCCCGAATTTTAGCATGCTCAGTCCCTGTGATCACAATCACAACCAACCCCGCAACCCCGCAAAGCACACTGACAACAGCAGTCAACCACACCATGTCCAAGAACTCTGGGATCACCTGTTTGGCCAATGACTCCGCTTCCGGCCAAGTGCTCAGGTCAGCTGCCGCCGCTGCCGAAGCCTCCGTCAAAAAAAGCAACCGCTTCAGCCCCTGCTCCGTCACCGAGCTGACATCATGGGTGGGGAGCGGCACCTACGCATACAGCAAGCAAGACGAGCGTCACAAGGCCATGGTCCGGGAGGCATACTGGTGCAACGTGATACGAGAGGTAATTGCTGCAGAAACACCACCCCCAACATCTGCACAGGGCAGCGAGATATTCAACAACCTAGGTGAGGACGTGAAGGACAAATGGTGCACACACCTTGGCACAATGCATGCCGCTATGGCATATGCACTGTGGACGATACTCGTGCCATACTATGTTGCAGAGAGGTCGACAATGGGCAACAGATCCCACCACTGGCGCCCCCTTGAACCTGATGCGACATTGCGCAAGGAACGCATGCAGGCATACACGGTCCTCAAGGCAGCAATGGCATCAGACTTTGTAAAGTGAGCACCTGCAGACGTCCTCCTCCTCGATCACTATGACTGGAACCTCACACCAGATGACGAGCGGCTCAGGTATTTCCTCGACCGTGATTTTTCGATTGAGGGCGACTCTGCCAAGGCAGGTGGCACATCTACGCAATCCATTCGCGGTGTGGCCAGCACCGTTGTTAGGTCCTTGTGGACGGCAAGTGTAGTGCTCGGGCGCGAGCCCCACCCTCTCAGTGCGATTCGCCCGCTCACTGCAAAGGAGTGGATGGTGCTTGTCAAGGGCCACGGCGTGCCCGAGGACCTGCTGTCGGGGACACGCATCATCCCCCCCCTCAACTATGCAGACCTGGTCACTGACGCTGACGCATTCAAGCCATGCAAGGAGTACACATTCCTTTGTTCGATAACAGAAGATGCCTTCTTCTCCGACATATTCATCCCGAGAGCATTCTTCCTGATGCGCGCACTGCGGGTTGCAGAGGAGTGCACTACGGATAGGGTGAACAGAGATGAGCTCCTCAGGAAAGTGCTTCAGGTGGTGAGCGACAACACGGTTTCTGGTTTCCACAACAACCTTGCATCGGTGTTTGGCGCCATCAAGAGGAGCGGAGCGGAGCGGTACAAGCCACATGCGATGGACATTGCAGCTATCCGCGCCTACATGCCGTCGGCAGACCTGGACTGGCTCGACACATCAGGACAAGCGCTGACTTACTCGGTGAACAAGTTCATCGATGCCTTCAGGGATACTTTTCTCACCACGCGGAGGCAGATGAGGGCGGACGTCACAGTCAGCCGCGCACTGGACAGGGGAGGACTGAAATCGAAGAAGGCTGCAGGTGGCATCCCTGACGCCGAAGACGACAGCCTTCGCGACATGATGCGGGCCCTCCGCAAGCAGATATGGAGCCGCGTGTGGCAGTCCATCATCGCCCCCTGGCTGCGCGCTCACGATGTACCGCAGGAGCTACAGTCCTTCCTGAACACCAATGCATCGGCAGCAGAGGAGGGGAATATCGTCAAATTTGCAGACAGCAAGGGGTTCACCAGGTATGACGCGGAGAGAGTGCAGCTCCTGCTGATGCTTCACCTGTCATGCCTCAGATCGCAGGTGTGGCGCGACTCTGTCATCGAGGAATATGAACTCAGCAAGCGCGACGGCAAGGTGTTCTACACGCCTCATATGACGCGAGCTTTCAAGACGGCTTCATGCAAGGACGACGGCATCCCACAGCTCGCAAAGTCGGAGCTATCTGAGACGGAGAGCGCACTGGTTCACTGTGTTTTGCTATTGTGCAGGCCAATGCTCGCCACAGGGGCCAAGAGCACAGCGCGCATGTTCCTGGACGCTGCTGGCGCTCCCGTCACACAGCGCTGGCTCGAAACCAAGGTGGGAGAGGTGGGGAACGGAATGGCTCGGGGTGCCAAGGCTCGGACCTCACTCACTTCGGACCATGTGGCTCTCGTGGATGATCAACGGTGGTCTCATAACAGAGGCAGACTTCGAAAGCCTCGCCGCCTACGTGCAGGTGTCTCGCTGCACAATGTTGGAGAGTTATGTGACTCCCAGTCACAACGGCCCTGCACAGCGCGTCGGGCAGCTGATGAGGGATGGTGGGCTCAATGCTCATGTGTCCCCGCCTACAGCACCAGCAAAGGGTGAAGATGAGTGCTCGAAGCTGGACATCGAGTGTGACACCTCAATCGCAGACACGGCGTCTACAGCTGCTGCATCGGACACGACAGACGAGATGGACGTAGACGGTGGGTGCGGGAGTGGGGGACGTCCATACGGGAAAGCTCTCGGCTTAAAGCGCAAGGCTTACAAGGATACATCGCGCTGGCCGTGCAAGCACATGGCGGTGACGCCAAGAATGCATTCGATGCGTTGGTCTAAAAGCGCAAGCGTGGCACGTTGAGCGCCCATGAGCAGTGGTTCTGGGAGGATATTACATTCTTCAAAGACACGACCTCCCTACCTTCAAGAAATGTGTGCAAAGTGAAGGCGCCCTACATGAATGGCAACTCTATGTTGAGCGTTTCCAGGTCTCTCATTTCTCTTCTTGTCGTTGTTGATTGTAAGGCTGGCATGCTGCGTGCATGTTTAACAATTGCATGGCGTTGACATCTGTGGCTGCCGCATGCAAACCCGCCCTGCAGCACTACAGCAGCAGTATAATAATGGTGGCATGTTGTTGTAGCAACAGCAGCGGTCACAACCTCGGCTGCAGCATCGAAGTTGACACATATGAGACGCCCTGCAGCAGCAGTAGATCAGAAATAATGGTGCGTAACATTATGGTGGCATGTCAGTGTAGATCAGAATGGTGTGTACCATAACGCTTGCGGCATACTGGTGTAATGCCTGATAAGTTATGATCCTAGTGGCGAGCACAAGTCAGGACAAATCTGCCAAACTTGTAGCTCCAATTTGTGCGCCCTCCGCAGTCTGCAACAATGCACTTTTGTTCGCATGGCTTGCATCGAGAATCGAGGGGAGGACACTCTCCTTGTGCCAGCCATGTTTCACCAACACAATCTTGCGAGCCTTTGCGTGGGCAGGGCACACCGGCATGATGTTTTGCACATGCCTGGCTGCCTTGAGAATATGTCTCATGACACACCTTGCACTCTCTGCACGCTTCACACTTGACATGACTGTGCGGAACATGCTCAACAGCTGCAAACCATACGATTTCGCCACACTCTGTACATATTGCTGATGTGTAATGCTCTGCGCAGCCGTCTTCGTTACGGCTCCACACAATACCACATTCTATACACAAGCGGCACATGTCACAAGTGTCCGTCTTGCACGCCCTTTCGCCCCGCCTCAGCCAGAAAGTTTCGCCGCAATTTTCAGTAGGACAATGTACCTCTTTAAAGTGTTCCTCGCACTTGCGCTTCTTATGTCCAGGAATCACACCACACACTGGGCATGGTGGCTTTTGCATCTGACGTCTCTGTGTCTGCGCGAGACGCAGTGAAGTCATTAGATCACTGTTCTCCTCTTCCACTTCATCTTTGCCTGCCCCTTCCTCACCTTTGCCTGCCCCTTCCTCACCTTTGCCTACACCTTTTCCTTATCTTTGCCTGCCCCGATATGCTTGATGCAGTCTTTACCAATGGGCCCTATCGTTTGACCAGTTGAGCCGTGTATCATCACGTATATTACTGTGATGGCTTGAGAACACTGGCACCTGAGCTGCTGAGAATTGGAGTTGTCATCTGCTATTGCAACCGTCTTCCACTCAAGCCGTGCATCACTCCATCTGGGGGCAATCGAGAATGCTGTGACAATACTTCGCAAGCGCATATGCTTGTACTTTGCAGGTAAGTTGTAACCGCCATTACTCGATGTGTTGTCACTTTCATCTGGTGACATCCACACAAGCCGACCATCATGCATGTCATGCCCGGCGTACACGAGTTCAAGTCTTGTCAAGTCTGACTGTTTTCTACCCGATGCAGCCTTCCTCTGCATCAATTCACTGTATGCCAGCTCCAGCTCTTGTGAATGCCAGCATATCTGCTCCGCCTTATTGCATGACTTGAATTGTGCAAGCAGTCTAGCATTGTTGCGCCGCCATAGTTCAGTGGAGCTCCGCGTGTAATACTTGCTGATCATGTGCAAAATGACCTGTTTGAAGAGAATGCAAGCGCGCAACTTTCCTCTCACAACTTTATCTGCCAGCCCCAGATCTTGTGCTGCCTGCCTATAACACCTCTGCCATCGACCGTCAGTGGGTAGTGGTGTCAGTTCAACAGAAAAGGGAGTCACATGCAGGTCTTCATCGCTGGTGTTTGTATAAGTGAGTGGTGTGGTTGGCACAGTGTACACGTCTTCGTTTACCAGGCAGTGCTCATCATGGTGACTGGGGCAAGCGCACTCAATAGGCGCCATATCTACATGCAGCACTCCACTACCCCTGAATGTCAGAAGTCACAGAGAATAATCATTGTCTGCATAACAAATCGGGTTTTGGAAGTAAGTGATCAATCATATGAAGAATGTACCTCAAGGAGGCGGGTGCAGAAAGTCACATACTTAGAAAAGATGAGTCACCACAGTTACTAACAACATTCAAATGCTGAGGAAGTGGCTGTAGTCCCAGCATTGGCGTTGCTTGCATCTACTAAACATGTTGAAGGACAGGAAACTCCACGTTGGCACAAGATAAGCAGTGGAGATCATGCATGTCATTAATCAAGATGTGTGGTGTGACTCTTACCATCTTGGTGCAGTCCAGTTCATCATCAACACTTCAGCAGAAGCTTTGCAGCCTTGTTGATGCTGCTGCTGCATGGTGGTGTGCACCGTCTTCACCGGCTATCGCTGTACGAGTTTGGCGCCGATCCATGCCACACGTATTGCGTTGAAGCAGCTGTGATGGATGCGATAATGAAAGAAGATCAACACATGAGTTGCTGAAGGATTAGAGGAGTTGAACATCACCTTTTCTTGACAGGCCCAGCCTCAGGGACTTCAGGTATGCACAAAAGTTCAAGTGTGTGCTGTAGGGCTGCGTATTGTGACGGCTGATGTAGGGGAAGCTTGAACCTCTCTGAGCCTGACCCCACCAACACTTTCGGTCCACAATGATTTACACTCTTATGAACTCTTTCTCAATAGGCCCAGCCCTAAGAACTTCAATTTCTACACAAGTTCAACTTTGTGCTCTAAGCCTTAGTATGGCCTCTGCTAATGCTGGGGACGCTTGAAGCTCTCTTACACTGATCTCACCTACACTTCTCATCAGCAGCCCTATTTATTGGCAGTTTACGAAAATCTAGCGAGCGTCGTACCAACCCCATTTAGGGTCAGGCTCTGAGAAATACTTTTTTTCGACAGACCCGGCCTCGGCAACTTCAAGTGTGTGCCAAAGTTCAAGCTTGTGGTGTAAGGCTGAGTGTGGCGACTGCTCTTGTAGGGACAGATTGAACCTCTGTTAGCCTGACCTCACCCACACTTTCGATCACGAGCCACATTTATTTACACTTTATGATCTCTTTTCTCGACAGGCCCACTTCAAGTTTAAGCACAAGTTCAAGTGTGTGCTGTAAGGCTGAGTATGGTGACTGCTCATGTAGGGATAGATTGAACATTTATTTACACTTTATGATCTCTTTTCTCAACAGGCCCACTTCAAGTTTAAGCACAAGTTCAAGTGTGTGCTATAAGGCTGAGTATGGTGACCTCATGTAGGGATAGATTGAACCTCTCTTAGCCTGACCTCCCCCTCACTTCCGATCATGAGCCACAATTATTTTCACTTTGTGAACCCTTTTCTCGACAGGTCCAGCCTCAAAAACTTCAATTTCTACACAAGTTCAACTTTGTGCTCTAAGCCTTAGTGTGGCCTCTGATAATGCTGGGGATGCTGGAACCTCTCTTACACTGATCTCACCTACACTTCTGATCAGCAGCCCTATTTATTGGCAGTTTACGAAAATCTAGCGATAGGGTCAGCCTCTGAGAAACACTTTTTTTCGACAGGCGCGGCCTCGGGAACTTCAAGTGTGTGCCAAAGGTCAAGTGCGTGGTGTAAGGCTGAGTGTGGTGACTGCTCATGTAGGGATAGATTGAACCTCACTTAGCCTGACCCCCCCCTCGCTTTCGATCATGAGACGCATTTGTTTACACTCTATGAACCCTTTTCTCGACAGGCCCAGCCTAAAGAACTTCAATTTCTACACAAGTTCAACTTTGTGCTCTAAGCCTTAGTATGGCCTCTGCTAATGCTGGGGATGCTGGAACCTCTCTTACACTGATCTCACCTACACTTCTGATCAGCAGCCCTATTTATTGGCAATTTACAAAAATCTAGCGAGCGTCGTACCAACCCCATTTAGGGTCAGCCTCTGAAAAATACTTTTTTTCGACAGGCCCGGCCTCGGAAACTTCAAGTGTGTGCCAAGGTTCAAGTGCTAATGCTGGGGATGCTGGAACCTCTCTTACACTGATCTCACCTACACTTCTGATCAGCAGCCCGAATTATTGGCAGTTTACGAAAATCTAGCGAGCGTCGTACCAACCCCATTTAGGGTCAGCCTCTGAGAAATACTTTTTTTCGACAGGCCCGGCCTCGGGAACTTCAAGTGTGTGCCAAAGTTCAAGTGCGTGGTGTAAGGCTGAGTGTGGTGACTGCTCATGTAGGGATAGATTGAACCTCACTTAGCCTGACCTCCCCCTCGCTTTCGATCATGAGACGCATTTGTTTACACTCTATGAACCCTTTTCTCGACAGGCCCAGCCTAAAGAACTTCAATTTCTACACAAGTTCAACTCTAAGCCTTAGTATGGCCTCTGCTAATGCTGGGGATACTGGAACCTCTCTTACACTGATCTCACCTACACTTCTGATCAGCAGCCCTATTTATTGGCAGTTTACGAAAATCTAGCGAGCGTCGTACCAACCCCATTTAGGGTCAGCCTCTGAGAAATACTTTTTTTCGACAGGCCCGGTGTCGGGAACTTCAAGTGTGTGCCAAAGTTCAAGTGCGTGGTGTAAGGCTGAGTGTGGCGACTGCTCATGTAGGGATAGATTGAACCTCACTTAGCATGACCCCCCCCTCACTTTCGATCATGAGACGCATTTGTTTGCACTCCATGAACCCTTTCCTCGACAGGCCCAGCCTCAAGAACTTCAATTTCTACACAAGTTCAACTTTGTGCTCTAAGCCTTAGTATGGCTTCTGCTAATGCTGGGGATGCTGGAACCTCTCTTAGCCTGACCTCCCCCCCCACTTTCGATCATGAGCCACAATTATTCACACTTTGTGAATGAACCCTTTTCTCGACAAATCCAGAATCAAACTTCAAGTTTAAGCACAAGTTCAAGTGTGTGCTGTAAGGCTGAGTATGGCGACTGCTCAAGTAGAGATAGGTTGTACCTCTCTTAGCCTGACCTCCCCCTCACTTCCGATCATGAGCCACAATTATTTACACTTTGTGAACCCTTTTCTCGACAGGTCCAGCCTCAAAAACTTCAATTTCTACACAAGTTCAACTTTGTGCTCTAAGCCTTAGTGTGGCCTCTGATAATGCTGGGGATGCTGGAACCTCTCTTACACTGATCTCACCTACACTTCTGATCAGCAGCCCTATTTATTGGCAGTTTACGAAAATCTAGCGAGCGTCGTACCAACCCCATTTAGGGTCAGCCTCTGAGAAATACTTTTTTTCGACAGGCGCGGCCTCGGGAACTTCAAGTGTGTGCCAAAGGTCAAGTGCGTGGTGTAAGGCTGAGTGTGGTGACTGCTCATGTAGGGATAGATTGAACCTACTTAGCCTGACCTCCCCCTCGCTTTCGATCATGAGACGCATTTGTTTACACTCTATGAACCCTTTTCTCGACAGGCCCAGCCTCAAGAACTTCAATTTCTACACAAGTTCAACTTTGTGCTCTAAGCCTTAGTATGGCCTCTGCTAATGCTGGGGATGCTGGAACCTCTCTTAGCCTGACCTCCCCCCCCACTTTCGATCATGAGCCACAATTATTCACACTTTGTGAATGAACCCTTTTCTCGACAAATCCAGAATCAAACTTCAAGTTTAAGCACAAGTTCAAGTGTGTGCTGTGAGGCTGAGTATGGTGACTGCTCATGTAGAGATAGGTTGCACCTCTCTTAGCCTGACCTCCCCCTCACTTTCGATCATGAGCCACAATTATTTACACTTGTGAACCCTGTTCTCGACAGGTCCAGCCTCAATAACTTCAATTTCTACACAATTTCAACTTTGTGCTCTAAGCCTTAGTATGGCCTCTGCTCATGCTGGGGATGCTAGAGCCTCTCTTACACTGATCTCACCTACACTTCTGATCAGCATCCCTATTTATTGACAGGGTACGAAAATCTAGCGAGCGTCGTACCAACCCCATTTAGGGTCAGCCTCTGAGAAATACTTTTTTTCGACAGGCCCAGCCTCTGGAACTTCAAGCGTGCTCAGAAGTTCAAGTGTGTGCTGTAAGGCTGAGTATGGTGACTGCTCATGTAGAGATAGATTGAACCTCACTTAGCCTGACCTCCCCCCCCACTTTCGATCATGAGCCACAATTATTCACACTTTGTGAACCCTTTTCTCGACAGGTCCAGAATCAAACTTAAGGTGTTAGCACAACTTCAAGTGTGTGCTGTAAGGCTGAGTATAGTGACTGCTCATGTAGGGTTAAATTGAACCGCTCTTAGCCTGACCTACCCCTCACTTTCGATCATGAGCCACAATTATTTACACTTTGTGAACCCTGTTCTCGACAGGTCCAGCCTCAAGAACTTCAATTTCAACACAATTTCAACTTTGTGCTCTAAGCCTTAGTATGGCCTCTGCTAATGCTGGGGAAGCTAGAACCTCTCTTACACTGATCTCACCTACACTTCTGATCAGCATCCCTATTCATTGACAGGGTACGAAAATCTAGCGAGCGTCGTACCAACCCCATTTAGGGTCAGCCTCTGAGAAATACTTTTTTTCGACAGGCCCAGCCTCTGGAACTTCAAGCGTGCTCAGAAGTTCAAGTGTGTGCTGTAAGGCTGAGTATGGTGACTGCTCATGTAGAGATAGATTGAACCTCTCTTAGCCTGACCTCCCCCTCACTTTCGATCATGAGCCACAATTGCTTACACTTTACGAACTCTTTTCTCAGCAGGCCCAGCCTCAAGAACTTCAAGTTGTAGCTTAAGATTAACTTTAGGCAGTAAGGCTTAGTATGGCGAGCACTCATGTATAGACAGCTTGAACCTCTAAAAGACAGCAGGTCTGAGTGAGGTAAGGACAGGTTGAGCTTCAACTTGAAATTCAGCAGATATATTCAACACGGAGATTCGGCACGAACTTAATTGCAATATTCAGAGGCTGCAACAAAAATACAATCCAGGCTGCACATCCACTGCCATTCACTCTCAATCTTACAGCACACACATCACAACTTTGACATTGGCGCGCGGCATATACGCACAGCAAGATGTCACGCATGAATGACGATGTGCCAAACTGTACCAAAGGGGCAGTCATGATGCGGCTGACCGCTAAGTGGGTGGCACGCCACTACCTTGACCGCTTCGTCCATGCCCTCTCTACGCCCACCCTGCCCATGCAACCGCTGGCCGCCGTCACACTCCTCGGCAGCGCCATAAGCCCTCCATACGAAGACGACACCAGTCAACACCCAGTGCCTGGAAAAGAGGGGGCGGTTGGCGGCAAACGCAAGCGAGGCAAGAGCAGCGGGGGTAAGTCTGCTAAACCTGCCAGAACGTGCCCGGTACCAGACTGCGGCAAGCCAGCGAAACGCAAGTGGTGTGAAGACCACCGCCATTACAAGGTTTGCCGCGCAGAGGGGTGCGAAAAACGGTCTACATACGGCATAATTGGTGGAGGAGCACAATGGTGCATAACACACAAGGAGGAGGGCATGGAAGATGTGATCAACAAGCGGTGCGAGCTCTGCACGAAGCAACCAAGCTTCGGGTATGATTGGAGGCGTCCTCTGCGCTGCGCCGATCACAGGGAGGAAGGCATGGAGGACGTGGTCAATAAGCGGTGCGAGCAATGCAGCAAGCACCCAAGCTTCGGGTATGATTGGATGCGCCCTCTGCGCTGTGCCGATCACAAGGAGGAGGGCATGGATGATGTCAGTAGCAAACAGTGTGAGCAATGCAGCAAGCGACCAAGCTTCGGGTATGATTGGAGGCGTCCTCTGCGCTGCGCCGATCACAGGGAGGAAGGCATGGAGGACGTGATCAATAAGCGATGCGAGCAATGCAGCAAGCAACCGAGCTTCGGGTATGATTGGAGGCGTCCTCTGCGCTGCGCCGATCACAGGGAGGAAGGCATGGAGAATGTAGTTAGCAAGCGGTGCGAGCAATGCAGCAAGCAACCAAGCTTTGGGTATGATTGGATGCGCCCTCTGCGCTGCGCCGATCACAAGGAGGAGGGCATGGAGGATGTAGTTAGCAAGCAGTGCGAGCAATGCAGCAAGCGTCCCAGCTTGGGGTATGATTGGATGCGCCCTTTAAGCTGCGCAGATCACAGGGAGGAGGGCATGGAGAATGTAGTTGACAAGCGGTGCGAGCAATGCAGCAAGCAACCAAACTTTGGGTATAATTGGAAGCGCCCTCTGCGCTGCGCTGACCACAGGGAGGAGGGCATGGAGGATGTGATCAATAAGCGGTGCGAGCAATGCAGCAAGCAACCAAGCTTCGGGTATGATTGGAAGCGCCCTCTGCGCTGCGCTGACCACAGGGAAGAGGACATGGAGGATGTAGTAAGTAAGCAGTGTGAGAAATGCAGCAAGCAACCAAGCTTCGGTTTTAATTGGAGGCGTCCTCTGCGCTGCGCCGATCACAGGGAAGAAGGCATGGAAGGACGTGATCAATCAGCGGTGCGAGCAATGCAGCAAGCAACCAAGCTTCGGGTGTGACTGGATGCGCCTCTGCGCTGCGCCGATCACAGGGAGGAGGGCATGGAGAACGTAATCAATAAGCGGTGCGAGCACGGGCGGCGATTGGAGTAGTGCCGCGGCCCCATTTGCCACATTAACAACATCGGCACATGATCTGTGGAGGAGATCTTCCCAGATGCTACAGCATTCGTGGTTTGGAGTGGAGGTGATGACCTGCCCAAATGTATTGAAGCCATCAGCAGCGTGCATTCTTCCATGACGGCCATTTCTGGCATAAAAACAAGCCCAAGGACGTGCGGGACACACTGGCGCTCGCGCAAAGGGGCTGCCAGGTCGTGCGCACACGAGACAGATTGCCACCATTGGAGGGGGCTCTCAACATCAACGTAGATGCGTCCAGAGGTTTCACGGATATCTGCCGCACCCTGGCTGCAGCGCTAGGGGTAGCAGATGAGGAATGGCCTACGTTGTGGAAGTGTGCCGACAGCCTCGCAACAGCGTGCCATCATGCATCTCGGGCAGCAGCATGCGCAGGTTAAGCAGAGCCTCATGACAGACTTCTTTGCGGGTCCGCACATCAATGGAAACTGAGCCACAAGTACACTGGTGTGCTATGTGTTATTGCATGCTATTGTTCTTGTAGTTGTCTGCATGTGCTGAGCTCTCACCATCTTGGCAGCCTTCATCCACTGAAACTCAGCAGGAGCGCATAATGTCTTCACTGGCAGACGCTGTACAAATTGGCACCATTCCAGGCCCTGCGTGTGGCAAACATGTAGGACATGCTGAAACTTCCATGCTTTTGAATGCATTCACAATAAAATGTTGCGTGTGCGTTGTGGAAACCTCTGCCGTCATGAGCAATGTGCCGTACACCTCTGTTGTGCAGGCCATTACTGGCACACTGCAAAACACCAAGGACAAGTGTGGCCGCAGCACCCTGGAGCTGCAGGTAGCCCTGAACAGGAGCTTTTCACTTCCGCCCAACGCATGCCCAGTGCGCCTGGCAGACAGTCCAGTGCACGGCAAGGGGGTGTTCACCTCGTGTGCCATTAACAAGGGCAGTGTGGCCACAATGTACCCAATGGACGCTTTCCTGAACCCACCCTTTGAGACTGTAAACAGCAAGGTCCGTGGCGACTGGAGAGTGAAACCTATGACACTCACACACACGATGGTGCTCGCCAATGATACGACCTACTTGTACTCTGGTAGGGACGTGTGGTGCATGGGTGATCCAACATTGGTGGCTGATTGTGGGTTCTTGGGCCACATGATCAACGACAGGGTGTCACTCATTCCCGGGCGGCAAGATGATAACGCCCGTAAGCTGATGCGTGAAATAGTATACAACAGCATCGCGGAGTCAATGTGCAACATCACGCCATGCGAGTTCAAGTTCGATGACACGGTCATCTATGTCTGCATGGTAGCGACTCGTGACATCTCTGCGGGAGAGGAGCTGTTCATGCCGTACGGCAGAGCATACTGGAACTCTATAGCGGGAAGCAATGGTGAGGAGATGGGTTACTGAAACTCATCAACAACGGCAGTCAAATATGTAGGTGAATTGAATTGTTAATGCCCATTGCTCAACTACCACTGCTGTGTCACAGAGTGCCCGCATGCTGTCAGGGTATGACTTACTGAAACAAATCAACAACGCCACTCAAATATGTTGGTGAGGTTTGTGTATGCCCTTTGCTCCACGGCCACTGCTGTGTAATCGATTGCCTGCATGCTGTAAGGGGATGGGGAGGTCACCATGCTGTCCGCACAGCCTACCGTATCTGCAAAAGCAATTAAACCAGTGTGGGTGACTCTACAGCTCACCTGCAGAGCCAGTTGCCCTCGTCCACAGCAGCGCAGCAGCAGCCACACCAATAAACGTCAGCGGTGTCGTTACCACACGTCAGCATCTCCATGAGCAGCACGCAGCACCAGCTGAAGCTTCAGGGGGCGACTGATTCACATTTATCTATCACAGGCAAGATAGTGGAGGCGATATGATAGCTCACCTACAGTGTTATTGGTATCGTTACCGCCCACAGGGTCTCCATGAGTGGCACGCAGCAGCAGAAGAAGCTTCAGGAGGCGACTTACATTTATCTAAACGCGAAAACGCAAAGGAGGTGAGATGATAGCTCACCTGCAGCGTTATTGGTGTCGTTACCGCACGGCAGCGTCTCCTTGAGTAGCACGCAGCAGCAGAAGAAGCTTCAGGAGGCGACTTACTCACATTTATTTAAACGCGAAAACGCAAAGGAGGTGAGATGATATTGGAGGTGAGATGATAGGAGGTGAGATGATAGCTCACCTGCAGCGTTATTGGTGTCGTTACCGCACGGCAGCGTCTCCTTGAGTAGCACGCAGCACCAGCAGAAACTTTAGGGGGCGACTTATTCACATTTATCCAAACGCGAAAACGCAAAGGAGGCGAGATGATAGCTCACCTGCAGCGTTATTAGTGTCGTTACGGCCCGCAGAGTCTCCATGAAGTGGCACGCAGCAGCAGCAGAAGCTTCAGGAAGTGAAGTATTGACATTTATCTCTCGCAGGCAGGATAGTGGAGGCGACTTCACAACTCACCTGCAGCGTTATTGGGTGTCGTTACCGCCCGCAGAGTCTCCATAAGTGGCACGCAGCTCCAGCAGAAGCTTCAGGGGGCGACTTACTCACATTTATGTAAACGGGAAAACGCACAGGAGGCGAGATGATAGCTCACCTGCAGCGTTATTGGTGTCGTTACCGCCCACAGCGTCTACATGAGTAGCACGCAGCACCAGCAGAACCTTAAGGAGGCGACTTATTCACGTTCATCCCCACGCGCGAAAACGCAAAGGAGGCGAGATGATGGCTCACCTGCAGCGTTAATGGTGTCGTTACCGCCCACAGCGTCTACATGAGTCGCACGCAGCAGCAGCAGAAGCTTCACGGGGCGACTTATTCACAATTTTTCATTTCGCAAAAACGCAGAGGAGGCGATGTTGTTGGCTCACCTGTAGCGTTCTTCACCTCCTTAACGCCCCCGTCCAGTCCCTCGCATGCCGATAACTTTTATAAAAAGTTATGGATACCAGCCCCTGCCGTTGCCCATGCACTGGTACTTTTTATTAATTCTCGCTCAGGGCGCGAAAAAGCCCAGATGATTGGCATCTAGCTGTAAGGAATCTACATGTCGTATGACAGTCTGAAAAGTGTCGCAACGACAACCACTCAAACGCCGCCGCCGCCAAATGGCATCTCGACGTCCTCCCCTACGTCCTCCTCCATGTGCCCCCCCCCCCTGGATTCTGCCATGTGTGTCATGACACGGCCAGAGTACGCCATGTGGAGTGCTGCCGACAGTGCCGAGCGTAAGCGCGCCAGGGCGATGCCCTTAAGAGCTTTAGGGCGCGCTCCTTCGGGCACTGACATCCTGCTGGCATACTCCGTCGCCACAGCCTCCAGCAGCTTCCGCCCCTGCTCCCCAATGCTGCCAAACGACCCGATTGCCAAAGTGGCACGTTTGTAGCAATTCTGGTCATAATGACCAGAATAGTGGGATAATTTGTCGGCCTCTTGGTCGCGGCAGCAGCGGTCGGGTCTGCTGCAGTCTTCGCCGCCCGCGACGCCACCTGTGCCTCGAAGCAGGTGACGTCCACCATGAGCGGTAGGTGACGTGTCGGGTCGTTGTAGCCGGTCACCGGGAAGGCGTCGGCAGGCAGCACGATGTTCATGCTGCGACTCCCCGGCGGCCCGGCGGATCCCAGAAACGGCGTGTAGTCCTCGTCCACCAGTGTACATCTTTCAATGCATCGTGTGTCTGTACAGGTCTGCTGCCTGCGTGACATATGTCATGGAATGCAGCCAGTGCCTCTTTGTTTTGACTCTGTCGCGGTGCATTGCATATTGCTGCATGTCTTGAAATGCCATTTCATGCTGCCTGCGGTATGCACGCATCAACTGTCGGACAAGGTGGCGTAATTTGCTCATGGCGTCATATGATAATGGTGATTCATACTTACATCATCTACACCGTGACTCTGTGTACCATACACCATGAAGTCAGGTGATGCAACTTAGGATATCATGTGTAATCCAGCGCACCGCATGCCACCACAAATTAGCAATCGTGAGATATGGGTACATGACAGGGCACTCGCATGTTATGGCACTGCATGCGCACTCCAAAGTGCTTGTTTGTGCTCAACTAATTTGTTGAAGGTGCAACACTTCCGCGCATCCAATGCTGATGGGGTTGTCCATGCCTGCCTGCATGCATGTGCCGTGCCGTACATGCCTACCGACCACACGGTTCGCTTGCGTTCTCTCTGCACTGCACATGAACCTCAATGTGACATGCCATCTTGAAGTTTGTTAGGAAGTTGCAATTCTTTGAACAACCTACATAAAAGATGCATCATGTCATCTGTTACTGACAAGATAGCTATCGCTCACACACCAACCGGCAATATAAGCACAAGCAGCTAACAACACCCAGCGCGCTAGATCACGACGCATATGCCTATCTATCAGCAGTCACCACAGCCAACAATAACGATGATGTGTGCTGAGTAAATCATGCATCAACGTGTTTGACGCTGCGCAGTATTGCTGGCCCTCAGGACGAGCCCACGATGTGTAATACCGCCAAGAGCTTGCATACTTTAATTGCTGCAACATGTAGGTGCTGGACTGACATGACACAACAAACGCTGACAACCCTAGAGCGCATGCAGTACATGTACTACTTTAGCAACTTGAGTAAGGAACAGACAGAACGTGTCGATGTTGCAATATTCATCAATGGAAGGCACACACAGCAAAGGAAATTCAAGCTTCATGATTGTGGATAATGACGGTTGTTGTGCATTTGGACGGAAGGCACACTGCAGAGCACTGTCGGGCACACAAGCGTTGGCACCATCACTTCGTCCGCTAGGGTTACCTCCCTCAACTGCATTGCAATGGGGATGACAGCAGCGCCGAGCTAGCTGTGGAGCACTGAGCTAATGGAATGTGAATGCTGCTACTTGCAGTAGCCGCCTTAAGAACACTGTGTAACAGCAGCAACGAATGATTGTCCATCGAATCTGCGTCAATACGTATGAGCTGCCCTGCAGCAGCCCCAGCACCTGGTGACAACGACCCTGGTTGCGGTCGCACCAGGTCATCATGATGCCGCAGCGCGGCTCATCAATTGTGCAGGTACACGAGTAGCCACCCCTGCTTGCTTGTGGTGGTAATGGCGACTAGGCCTCTGCATCATGGTCCTGCACGTGACGGTAACAGCAGCGGCGCATACTACTAGTAAGATTTTTAGCGACGCCTCATCTCTTAGTGCTCAGCACAATTGACAGTGCTCCGACAGCACTGTCACGCACCGGGTGGGCCATGCGTGTGAAGGGCAGATGGGGCAACCTAACTTACAGGTGGTCTTTAAGCTCATGCTAGTGTCCATGGGGCATGAGGCCTGTAACCCCATGGCGATCACGATGAGTCAGCGAAAAGGTGGACTTGCATACTTCGAAGTATTTGCATTTTGCAGGCATTAGACAGGCAATGCAAAGCTGAGCATGCTGCACACATTCTGGCATATGACGCCTTGATGTAGAACCTCTGCGTGAGCAGCAGCGTAATGCGCGCTCAACGAAAAGCCGCCCATGATGCACACGCTTTTGTTCAACGGTGCCGTGATGTAAGATGCGTGAGCAGTAGACAGCACTTGAATGCGCATTCATATACAGCATGGCAGCGTAGGTGCTCTTCACAATAGATGGGCCATGGGAGCATGCATGCAGGGATGATCACTCCACTGAACTACGCAAGTGCATGCGACATGCTTGCAGTTTGATGTGGAATACTTGAACGATAATTGCACACCTTACGCTGCAGCACTGCTCAATGGCTACCTGCGCACCATGGCACTGACCGTCTCAGCTGGTGGCCCTGATGCTGCCAGTTCATCCTTCACAACGCGCGCAACACGAGGCTCAAGGCTGCCGGGGGCCCTTGGAGGTTTTGCAGCACCGCCTTCCTCCTTGTCCTGCTGGTGGTGGTGCTGCTGCTGCTGTTGCCCCTTGTTCAGTGCCCCCTGGTTTGGAAACTTGTTCTTGAGAACGGTGATGCGCGCCTTGCGCAAGTCGGTGAGCCCTGCGCCGAACGCCGCCGCTTCCGCCGTCTGCGTCACCTCCGTTTTGACAGTGTGTAGGGCGACGCCGATGTCGGCTGCGCGTTTGCACACGCCCCGCCACTCCTCCTTGTGTTCGGCAAGAAGCTTGCAGCCCTGCCTCCAAATGTGTTCATCAGAAACGACAGTGTGCTTGAGGTAGTCGCGCACACGCCCCTCAAGTCCAGCGCTCGTGTCCTCGGCAAGGACCGCATAGGTTGCGTAGCACTTCTGCTGATACACTTCCTTTGCAATCCTCAGCGCCAGCTGCTCTCGGTCGTGGCGCTGTGTCATCCGCTGAGCTTCCAATTGAAGTTCGTGCCGGCGCTGCTGCTGCGCGCGGAGGCGCTGGTGCTCGCGCTTCATCTCCTGCTCCTGCTGAGTCAGCTTCGCGCCTGCCAGTGTCCAGCCCTTGCTGCTCCTCACCTCCTTGCGCGAGTCCCTGCAGAGCATCTGGTAGGGGCCTGGGGTCAGCGATCGCGTCCACGGGTGCCTGCTGAGTAGCTGCAGCCACGGCAGTGCTCAGCATGACATCTCCGCCATGCGTTGCCGCCCGGAGGATGGGTGTATTGTGTGGCCCCGCTGGCGCTGGCATGCGTGGCAGAGGTGCCACAACGGCCGTGTCTGGCGCAGCAGCAGCAGCATACGCAGGCCCCTATGTGGGAGTATGCAGTGGTGGCGGCGAGAGCTCAGCGGCAGCATCGCGGATGACAGGAGGCACTGGGGCGCGTGTAGACTGCTGCACCTCCAATGCAGCAGCGGCTGCAGCAGCAGTGGCAGCATAGGCAGGCCCCTATGCCACAGCTGCGTGCATAGGCCTCCTTGTCGCTGCAGCAGACGGCGGCAGCAGCTCCAGCGCAGCGGCAGCAGCGCGCACGTGAGGAGGCTCTGGAGCACGTACAGACGGCACCTCTGGCGCAGCAGCGGCAACAGCATAGGTGGGTCCCCATGCGGCAGCTGGCGGCGGCAGCGCGTGCAGAAGAGGAGGCGCTGAGGCGCGTGTAGATTGCGCCACTGGCGCAGCAGCAGCATAGGCAGGTCCCCATGCCGTGGCAGCGCGCGCAGGCCCCATATCGCGGCAGCAGACGGTGGCGGTGGCAGCAGCGCTGTGGCAGCAGCCCGCAGGGGAGGAACCACAGCAAGTACAATCGGCCGTGCCGTAGTAGTTGTTGTGGGAGCACCATTCACCGACAGCATCGCCGGAGCAGGCACTGGCAGCAAGCCCAAGCGCAACTGCGGCACCGCAGCTTGCACGCCGTCTGCACCGGGCCGCACCAGGCCTGTTGCTGCTGCTGTTGCTGCTGCTGCTGCTGCTGAGTTTACGACTGTGTCTCCTGCCCTCTTCCGCGGAAGCTCCCTTGACTCCCTCGACTCCAGGTCTCGGACAGACAGCGCAGCAGTAATGGCTGTGGTGACGACTGGTCCCAAGTGCGTGGCTTCAGCCGTGGTAGGCAGCGCCGACGGGAGGGCCTATGAGCGCATGCAATGCAGTCAAAGTCGGTGTGAGTCAGCTTGTTGGTTGCCACAAATGTGGGGCAAAGAGCGGGGAAGTTTGAATTGCGACCACAACAGGACCTGCATGAGTAAATGGGACGCAGCCTGCCAGTGAGCATCAAATCTGTTTGAACCGCCAGCGTTCACTGCATACCAACAAGATGTTGGGGTTGTGAGGTGAAGGTATTGGAATTGAAGTTCATTGGACTCTGCGATCCGAAGCATTTTTGAACTTCAACTTGGAGTTGAAGCAACCTACTTGCCAAGAGTTCACAGTTGAGGATAATGTTCAAGTCCAAGTACAACATGGGATATCTTTACAGATTTTAAGCTACAGAAATTCTTCATGCCATTTTATTAGCAGGCATGACTTTATACCTGTAACATGGCAATCGAGCAGAAAGTCAATTTGAAGGGTTCACACATGTGGGTCCCGTTGTAAAGTCAAGTCCTGTTTTCCGCAATTTAAACCTGAAGGGGGGGGGGGGGAGACGAACGCTTAATCTGTCCCTACATGGCGCTGCAAAAACCCTTCAACATTCAATGCCTGAGATCAGGATGCTCTTACAGCCTCCTGCAATCGCTCCAGCTGCACAGTTCTTACTCGAACAAGAACTCTCCACTCACAGCACTTTCAAGCATAGCACTTTCACATGTAAGTGAGCTGCATTCACTGACATGATGAAAACACCAGGGCTCTCTGACTCCAGACCGTGATACGCATGCGGCCACCTGAGTATACCTCATCTGCCGCCGTCGTCCTGGTTGAAGGTCCATCGCGGGTCCGTTGTTTCTTGAATGGTGCCCGTTCACTGGACACAACAGCTCCTCCAGAGCGGGTGTGCAAAAACCGGTTGTGCTCCTCAAATTCTGCTGTTTGATACATAAAAACCTAGTCAGCTAAATGGTAGACTCCATTGAGTCTAACTGGTATGCTTGCAATACACTACAAGCCTGTGGTGCTGCGCGCTGCGCAGCAGTTGTAAACATCATTTTTGTAGAGTGTAAGTGCCGCTGAACTGCAAACTGGGATGGTGAAATCCATTGAGGCAATGCGCATGGCTAGTGCCACATTGAAACAATGCATTATGCAGGCAGCGACAGCGGCAGACGAAGTACTGTTTTGGAAACATACTAACCTTGACAATTGATGCAGGAGCAGGAGCCAGAAATATCGACAATTACCTGAATGTCGATTTTACCGTTGTCTGTTTTGGCGACCCCGCCTTGAGTTCCTGTCCTCAAGGCCTCTGGGTCCGGTGTCATCGCCGCCGTGGTCCAGTGAATTCAGGATCACGGTAAAGGTGAGCGCCATACAACGCAACAGCTTCTGGGTCTGCACCACTGTGAGCTCGTTGTCCGTGCCGATGTTGGGGTCGTCGCGCTGACACGGCTTCACCAGAACAGGACAGACCTCTCGCTTGCGCAGCGCATCAAGCTGCTTGAGACTTCCGGTGTCCACGACGTCCCAGGCTATCCGCTTTTGGGGAGGCAGCTGGCTGAGAAGCGAGCTGACCTCCGGAACGTCGCCCCAGGTGATGACGTTGCGCCAGCAGGTATCAGCAATTGGCAGTCGAAGACGTCTGATGCAAACTGCTGCCTCTCGTACTGCCTTTGAAAATTGCGGTTTATCACTGTGTGGCAGCATGCTGTAGTTTGCTGCCGCGCGTTGGTGCTCGTGCTCGGAGTTGACATCTTCTTCGCCCTGGGAAGCAGCCGCATGCACCTCGCCCTGCCTGACTGCTGCACCATTGTGAGACTTTCCCTCATCAGGAGCCACGTTTCTGTCCCTCATGCCCTCATACCACGGCCGGGCAAGGATGTTTATGTGTCCGCGATACTTCTTTACTTGCCGTTACACAGTCCCCGTAACCGCCGAACAGCTCGTGGTGTGGCTTGCACACACAGCGACGTCGGCGGCCTAGGACAGCCAGGAGGCTCAGAAGTGCTGGGATCACTGTCCCAGTGCTCCTGCGGCCCAACTCGTCTGCTTGCTGCGCGCAGCGAGGCTGTTCTGTATGCAGGGCGCCGCAACAAGCCTGCCTACCATGGCGCACACAGCACGGAAAGATGGTGCGGGCGGCAGCCACAGACGGCGTGGCTGCAGGGGCATTCGCTCGTCAAGCCCCCCCCTGAGACGAACGCATGTGCAGCATGCTGTTCTCTCATCACCATTCCTGGTCCCTGGGCGTGGCGGCGCTCGGTGTCAGCGGGGCTCGGACCCTGCGTCGGCGGAGTTGCAAGCTCGGAGGTACCATCGCGTCTGCCGCAGCGGATGTCCTGGCCTGGGCTTCTTCTAAACACATCATCAAGACCACTCCCATCAGCTCTGCACACTTTTGAGCTTCAAGGCTCATTACAGACATCACAAGGGCCCACTACGTCCAGCCTCAGGGTGAGCACATCTCATTCGGCAAGCACCCAGGTTATTTTTGCTGTGCAGCGTTGCTGAGACTGACAGTAAAGCAATTCAGGGATGCGTGAAAAAGATCATGTGAACCGCATCAGCTACAGCAAGAGCTGAGCTCTTGCAGCAGGCATGACTGCAGAAGACACTGGCTGTGGTCGCAGCAGCACTGCTGACGTGCTGACGTACGTGTCCTTCTTATTAAATGCCGCCCATGTCACAGTGACAACACTGCTTATATAGGCAGCATGCTATGAGAAGTACTGCATCAGTATGCCAGTGATACTAGTGCATCGACCACTGTTTGGTGTCCGTCGGTTGTCATGCATGCTGCAAGCATTCACTGCAGTTGATGGTGTATCCGCTGCGGTTTGCGGCTTTGATGTCACACAAAATTCAATCTTTACTTCATCACTCTGGATGGCGCTGCACAGTGAGATAACGCTAGATACGATGTGCTGCTAGTAAAGCGTCAGAAGCAGGAGGATTGGCCCCCTGTAAACTCTGTAGGCCAGCAGTGAATTTCGAAGTAGACATGTCTTGATCATGATGGCAAGACGGGTTTTGCGTTTGTGCGGGTGTTCGGACGTAGAGTCCAGGCAACTTCAGCTTGCCTGGTCTTGGAATCTGCAGTGGTGGAGGCTGTTTGGGAGGCTTGTATGGCGTAACCTGGGCCAGTGAACACTCAGCTGACATACTGCGCAGCGCAGCCTGTGTCGCCAGACCGTGTCTGTCTTTAGAACAACGCTGGGACACTGCCGAGGGCTCGCAACCTGAAAACAGACCTTGTTGCGGGAGGGCATGGTGCGCGCATGTCCTTTTCTGGGGGGTGGGGGGACTCCGCTGCCTCCTACCCCCTGGGGCCGTCCCCTATGTCCGAATACCCTTGAACATGGTGAGCAAACAAAGTGGTGAGCAAACAAAAGTGGTAACGCATGCACTTTAGAACTTGTCCAAAAGTGACAGTGGACCCTCACTCGACTTCATGCGGAACGAAAATTCTCTTTCATTAAATTTAGAGTCCGCTGGAAGGTATTGTAACTACACGTATATATTTTGACGCAATGCCCTTTCACGTGCTTCGGTAACAGTAAAAAACAGTCAACAGATTTTCCCGCCGCCGTTACCGCAAGTGGCCTGGCGCCAGTTGCATTCTTAAGTCTCCTTCTACTGGAAGTTCACTCGGCTTGATGGAAAAAAGAATGATGTCAGTTTAGAATTATGCAATTATGTAAACACAGTTCATAATTCTTTAGAAAGTTGCAACTTCTGACATACTTCTGACATATTTGTATCGAAAACCGAAGCACTCGAAGTCATTCGAGTCCTGAAATGCAGGCGGTATCAATTTCACTAGGCCAATAAAGCACATTAGCTGAAAGTAGTTAAGTGTAGTCTCCCCTGCAATTGGTCTGCACCTTGCCGCGGTGTGGGGGCCTTGACACCGAGATGTGTCCAATCAAGACAGACCACTACTGTTGCCGAGCTTCACCTTGTCTCAAAGGCACAAAGCATTTGTGAACGCTGACATGGACGACGCGACATGCACTGAACGACACTGGCTGGTGCTCATACATTGTCAACCTGAAGAAAACATACAAACTATCCATTCGCGGCTGTTGTGCCTGTGGCAAAACACGCATCGACAGATCACATGCCACAGTGTGCACTGCAGTTCATTGTAGTACCCAATGACACCACAGAGGCATGTATCACCGCGCAAATGTTCATGCGTGGTTCACTGACGTGAATGTCACTCCCTGTTGCAGTTAGCGTTCCATCCAACACTGCTGTTGCCATGGTCAATGCCTGACTCGTTGCTGTAACTTCGCTGACCCTGACGGCGTGACTCTCCAGATTTTGTGGTGTGTGAGTCTTCTTTGTGTCTGCGCAGGTGGCTGGAGGTCAGTGCTCAACTGCGCGCTCTACAGCCTGCCACAACACCACGCATCGTTGCTGTTCAAAGCACGCATGCGGTGAGATGGCATCAGCGAAGCTCAAGATCTGAATATGTGCCACTGCGCCAAGAGTGCAGGAACACTCCAAGACTGTTCTGCCCCTGGAAGGCTGCTCCGACGGTGGTCAATCCTAGCAAGCAGTGCTGATGTAGGCACCTTCTCCATATTCAAGACTGTCCCAAGCCTATGTAGCTCCCTGCCAGTACTTCTGAATGAGGATGAATGAATAATAGAATGTGCGTTTTGAAGCTGACTGCAGACAGGTCCTTTGGCGTCTTGTGTGTGTTTTGTTTACTCTAAATTCTCTTTGCTCTGCCATGGCATCTGTGTACAGCGTTGTACCGAATGATGTTTATGCACAGGGCATAAGCATGAACCATGGTTGCGTTTGGGTGGCAATATCGAGGTAGTCGGTATTCATGAAGTGGCAGCGGCTGAGCAATGTTGCTGTCGTGTGCCTGGTGCTTTCCTTGCATTCCTGGAACTCAGGGTTTTTTTTCCTGCAGAAGCTATGAGCACTACCGCCAGGTGCCACATGCACATGTTGGCAGCAGATGTGCATGTGTGGGCCGCTTAGGCATTGGCCATGATGCATGACTCGCCGTGGGGTGGCTAAAGGCATGTTTCAGTGCGTTGCCACCTGCAGGCGTGATACCTGTCACCATGCCCTGGGCCGCGGTGCAGACCCTCTCCTGCTTGCCAGGCTTAGTGCCTTTACTGCTGTACAATTCCTCGGGCACAGCGCAGACTAGGCTGCTGCGTTGATGCAAGCTTTTCGATTGCATAGGCAACCCGGCCTCCCTTGGGCCTTTATGATTACAAGTCCATACGTACAATTCCTCAGAGATTCAAAGTGGACCGCACGTGAGCCATGTTTTGGTAGTACTGGCCGAAGAGAGGGCTTGCACGCCACAAGCGAGATTGATCAAAAATACTGGCTGTTCCTACCAACTTTCAAACTCAGTTTGTCAAGTCTTCAAGCTCAAGTGTGCACACCACCTTTGCCTGGCCCGTTTTGCAATCTCGGTTATTACACAAGACCCCAACTTTGAAAGCGTTCAATTGGTCGCAACCACGCACATTACTCTCAGGCCTGGCGCCAGCCATCTGCATGGCCTTGCACCTACCAATGATGCAATGCTCGCACAAATGTCAGCGTTGGTGTATGGATGCTACTCCAATCTGTTCCAATTTGCACACTCATCTCAGCCCACCTCAACAACTCAGCTGCAACATCACAGCAACGAAGCGTTTGCTGGAAAGTCACTACAACAAAACTTGTCAAACAAATACTATATTGCATGACCTACAGCGGCGCGCCTCGGCGCTCACTTCCTGACTCGTTTACTCGACTTGCCTACCGAGCTACCACCACCGCCCTTGGCCGCCCTCTTCTTCGCACCGCTGCCTTGCAACGTGCCATCCCCCGCCACCCACCGCCCCCCATCAAAGGCGTTGGGATCAAACGTGTCGAGCATCGCTGCGTAGTCGTCGGCGCTGGCAAAGTCTTCAAGTCCCGAGCTCTTGCGCTTCTTCTTGGACGGCGCGGCAGCAGCTGCGAGTGCCGCAGCGGCAGCTGCTGCGCCTTTGCCCCTCTTCTTGCCAGCAGGCGCTTCGCCATCGTTGTCGTCACCGCTGTCGCCGTCAGCGCTGAGTTCACCGGGAAGCTGAGGAAATGTGACGTTTGCAAGTGGACGTTTCAGGTTTTTATTAACGACTTGCGGTGTTGAGGTCACAATGGGTGGCACAGCTAGGAGCGTGCGGCGCTGAATTTTGTGCGAAGATACAGCTGCGTACCGCATGCGGCAAACAAGTGAGGAGGGTGGTGAGAGTTGCTAATTCAGAAGCGCATTGCGCAGTGTGCATACCCAGGGGTCTTCAGAGTGTAGCTGTTGCATCGGTAAGACCTGAGTAAAGTCGTCAGCACGACAAATGCTCTACCCTCACAGACCGGGGTGACTCATCGTCAGCAGCTCTTGCATCATTCATCATATGCACCTACAAATACCTGACGCATCATTTTGCTTACATTTGCTACACCCCATGTACCTGCCAACAGATTGAGAACGCCACTTGCACAAGCGGTAGCTGCTGCAGGAAGCAGCAAGTCAATATACTTCGAAGTGTGCATGTTGGCCCTGCATGCCGCCAATGAGCTTCAGCCTCCAAAATACGCCTATGCACCACAACTTTATCACAACTTCAACTAGACGCACCTGTGCGTCGTCATCGCTGTCGCTGCCCCCTTCACCGCCACCCCCAAACACCCCCCCGTCATCGCTCCCCCCCGACTCCTCCGCCACCTCAAAGCCCCCCCCGACCCCCTCCTCATCGCTGCTGCCATCGCCATCGTCCATGAAGTCATCGTCATCTCCTGCTCCACGCGCACCACCATCACCACCACCCCCTTCGTCATCGTCGGTTTCGCCGCCAAAACCGCCGCCCGTTTCGTCCTCGTCCATGGACCAGTCTGCCGTGTCGGGATCCTCGTCGTCAGACGCGATGTTGTCGCCTGCGGAGCGCATGAGCGCGCGCGCGAGCTTGTCGGCGTACGCGCTCTCCTCCGCGTCGCTGTCGGCCTCGCCCTCCAGCGCGGCGTCAATCGCGGCCTGCAACGGCGCGTGTGCTAATCAGTCGAGTGAGTGAAGATAGCGGTTACGCGTGCAGTGTGAATGGGGGGCAGCGCAGCACCACTGCCCTTTCGCGCGGCCTGCAACGATGAGTGTGCGCATGAG
This sequence comes from Tribonema minus, assembly GCA_017506865.1. Lineage (NCBI taxonomy): Eukaryota > Xanthophyceae > Tribonematales > Tribonemataceae > Tribonema > Tribonema minus. The sequence continues at coordinate 44,591 of JAFCMP010000065.1, read as the reverse complement.
TCGAGTGAGCGTATGCGTCGAGTGAGCAAAGACGACGGTAATGCGGTGCAAATGGGGGGCAGCGTGGCAATGCGCCGTTCCACCGCGGCGTCCATCGCGGCCTGCAAAGGCGAGCGTGCGTGCCAGTCGAGTGAGCGTATGAGTTGAGTGAGCAAAGACGGCGGTCGCGCGCGCAGTGCGACTGGGTGGCAGCGCAGCACTGCGCCGTTCTAGCGCAGCGTCCATCGCGGCCTGCAGGGCGCGACGCGACAGCGAGTGTGCGTACCGATCCAGTGAGCTGAGATGGCAGTTTCGCGCGCAGTGCGAATGGGCAGCGCAGGACCGCTGCCCTTTCGCGCGGCGTCCATTGCGGCCTGTGAGCACAGTGAGCGTGCGTGCCGGTCGAGTGAGCGTATGAGTCGAGTGAGCGAAGATGGCGGTCGCGCGTGCAGTGCGAATGGGGGGCAGCGCAGCGGCCTGCGGGGCGCGATGCAACGGCGAGTGTGCGTGCCAGTCGAGTCAGCAGAGGCGGCGGCGGTCTTGCATGCAGTTTGGATGGAGAAGTGCACCGCGCCTTTCCGCCGTGGCGTCTGTCACGGCATGCGCGTACGTATGGTGACACATGCCAATAAGGCGCGAGGAGGGGGAGGGGGGGGGGGGGGGGGGGGGGGTACCAGCCAGGTGTGAGGCAATGTTGTCAACTATTTCTAGTTGAAATACAGCTTTGCCGGACCCCAAGCGCAGTGCACGGCATCACACAGCAGCGAACACACTGCAATGACTTCCACTTCATCTGCTGCTGGCCAGTGGCATGCGTAAGAAAAACAAGATGTACAGATGGTGCTGCACTTCAAGTCCTTGAACTAGTACTTGCCGCTGGCCGGTAACATATATGTCATGCGCGGAAGGTGCTGCACTTGAAGTACTTGAAGTGGTACCTCTTCCGCGTCCTCGTCCAGCAGCGCGTGCTTCTTGCGCGTGAGCCCCTTGACGCTGTCGCGGTGTGCCTTCTCGCGGAAGAAGCGGTGGAAGAACACCTTGTCGGCGCTCACCGCCTCCAGCGGGAGGTTCGCAAAGGCCTCGTCGTTGATAATATCTGTGGGTAGAGATCGCGCGGAATGTGTGACGGTCAGCATTACTCAGCAGGAGCAAAGGTTTTATGAACGACAAAAACTTAGCCACCGCGTGCAGCGGCAGGTTCGCAAACGCCTCGTCGTTGATAATATCTGGTGAGGAAAGGAATCACGCAAATGAACGCGGCGCGTGGCGGTCAGTCATTGATCGCATGTGTGAGGAGAGGAATCACACAATGAATGCAACGTGTGATAATGTCCGCGCTCACCGCCTCCAGCGGCAGGTTCGCAAAGGCCTTGTCATTGATAATATCTGTGGGGAGAGATCGCGCGAAATGTGCGATGGTCAGCACTACTCAACAAGAGCAAAGGCTTTATGAACAAAAAACTTGTCCGCGCTCACCGCCTGCAGCGGCAGGTTCGCAAACGCCTCGTCGTTGACGATATCTGGTGAGGAGAGAGATCGCGCGGATGAACGCAATGCGTGATGTCAGTCGGTCATTTATCACATCTATGAGAGGAGGAATCACGTTGATGAATGCAACATGTGGCGGTCAGCATTGCTGAGCACAAGCAAAGGTTTTGAATTTTTGTCAGCGCTCACCGCCTGCAGCGGCAGGTTCGCAAGGCCTTGTCATTGATAATATCTGTGGGGAGAGATCGCGCGAAATGTGCAATGGTCAGCACTACTCGACAAGAGCAAAGGCTTTATGAACAAAAAACTTGTCCGCGCTCACGGCCTGCAGCGGCAGGTTCGCAAACGCCTCGTCGTTGACGATATCTGGTGAGGAGAGAGATCGCGCGGATGAACGCAATGCGTGATGTCAGTCGGTCATTTATCACATCTATGAGAGGAGGAATCACGTTGATGAATGCAACATGTGGCAGTCAGCATTGCTGAGCACAAGCAAAGGTTTTGAATTTTTGTCAGCGCTCACCGCCTCCAGCAGCAGGTTCGCAAAGGCCTCGTTGTTGATCACGTCTAAGAGGAATCATGCGAATGAATGCAACGCATGGCGGTCAGCATTGCTCAGCACGATTAAAGGGGGTTCGCAAGGCTCATCAGTGATAATGTCTATGAGGAGACAGATCGCGCGAATGAATGCAACATGTGGCAGTCAGCATAGTTCAGCACGAGCAAGGGCTCGAGAAACATATTGTCAGTGCTCACTGCCTGCACCGGCAGGTTTGCAAAGGCCTCGTCGTTGGTTACGTCTGTGAGGAGAGAGATCGCGCGAATGACCGCGAAGTGTGACGGTCAGGATTGCTCAACGCGCGCGAAGGCTTTGAAGAAGAAGCTTGTCAGTCAGTGTTACTGCCTGCAGCACTTGATGACACCATGCTCTGTTCTTTTCAGATGCATGTGATGCTCCACCTCGTTAGTTCCACCATGCAAGCCATGTAGCGCTTTTGCACAACAACATAGATTGATCACAGTCTGCTCCATCCTCAAACTTCAAGTGCACGTGACTCTCCCCCCTCAGTACCTGCTTCCGTGAGACGCTTGGTGGCAGCGCTCCGCGCCATGCCGCCCTTGGGCGCCGCGCTCAGCTTGGCGTTGCAATGGGCACGCAAGCTAACACTCTTTCACGACAACATAAACTGATCACCGTCTGCTTCCGTCTTCAAACTTCAAGTGCACGTGACTCTCCCGCGTCAGTTACCTGCTTCCGTGAGACGCTTGGTGGCAGCGCTCCGCGCCATGCCGCCCTTGGGCGCCGCGCTTTGCTTGGCATTGCGATAGGCCAGCCGGTCCAAAAAGGGCATCAAACCAAAGTCAACCAGCGGGTCGCCCTTGTACCTGGAAGCAACGGCGACAGCGCAAACGCGCGTGAGCACTTACAGAGCCCACTGCACCGGCCTGCAGCCCAGGCACATGGGGTATGTATACATGAGCGGATTGAAGAGCTGCTGAGCATCGTTCGCTGCACATGCAAACGAGCATGCTGGGGGCGTGAGCCAGTGACAGAACTGAGCGGTACATGCAGCAGCAACACTCAGGGCGCCGGCGCCAGCACTTTCAGGGCCCGGCGGGATCGGCAGCCAGGAGCAGACTGCATGCACCATCATGGCTCAGAGCTGCAACACTTCAAGGCTGACACCGCTCGCCAATCCTTCATTCTCACGCCGACGGTGCTGAGCCTCAGAACCACAAAGCTCTTTGCTGCGAACGACAGCACTCAGCAACAAGACAGTGCACGCCGCCTTGCGCAGCGACGGTGCCTCGAGGGCCGCGCGCCTGCTCAACAATTTGCAGTACTTAGATTGACAGCGCGCAGAGCTACACCCAAATTCTGATGCAGATCACAATGCTCAGTGGCGCTCAACAACCCGCAAGCCGGGCGCCGCGCATGCATGTACGACGACACACGGCTCCTTCCGCCGCTGGTCGCGCTACGACGACCACTGCGCGCAGCACGGCTTTTGCAAGCTCGCATGCGGCCATGCGGGGCATCGCTGGTTTGGCTTCGTTCACAGAGCGCCACACTTTGAACCTGACACACAACGTCACAGTATTGGCGCCCAACGGAGGATAGTCGCATGCACCTGATGCTATGGCCCGGCATCAGGTAACCCTAACCCTAGCCCTGACCCTAACCCTAACCCTAACCCTAACCCTGACCCTAACCCTAACCCTAACCCGCACCTGATGCCGTGGCCCGGCGGCGTCAGCAGCTCCAGCGCAAAGTGCGCGACGGACGGGTGGTAGTGCCAGCGCAGCTGCGTCGCCTCCCACAGCGCGACGCCGCCCGCGCGCGCCGCGTCCTCCGCTTCAACTTCAAGCCCGTCGCCGCCGAACGCGAAGCGCGGGTCACGCTTGGACGGGTCGTAGCCGGGGATGAGCGTTGCCTCGGGGGGCAGTTTCGACGCGTCTGCAACGCCACCATTACTTGTGCCGCTGCTGGTTGTGCCATTGGCGGCAGCGGCTTTGACAGTTTCGCCAGCAATTTTGCCGCTTTCTGCCGTTGCGTCGCCTTCTGCCGCTGCGCCATCGGCGGCGTCGCGCGCCGCGGGGGGGTCCTGCGGCGCCCCCGCAAAGAGCACGGAGCGCAGCGCCTGGTGCTTCTTGAGCACCTCGCTGACGACGAAGAGCGACGCGCCCGCCAGCGGCGGTGACGCCAGCGTGGCCACCTGCGCGGCGGCGCGGAGGCGTGGCAGCGCTCAGGGACATATACGGCAGCAGTGCTCAACATGAGGGAGTGCTGCGCGGCAGTAAGACGTGGCGGGGGCGCGTGCGAAGAGCGACGCGCACTGCCGCTGCATCATCCTGCCCGTGAGCGGTGCGCAAAAAAGTTCAGCAAGGGCGTACGCTGGGGTGTGCGAGAGCCATGCTTGCGCGCACCGCCTGCTAGTTGACCGCGTCGCCCGCACAACACCAGAAACCCTCACCCTAACCCTGGCCCTTGCTGTTGAGAAGGCTCACGTGCCGCAGCCACGGGACAGATGCGGCGACGCGCACGCCGCCGCTTCACACTCTACCGTGAGGTACACGAGGATCGGCAACTGCGCGTGGCCTGACCGCGCGGGGTGCAGCCTTACGCACGATGCCGCATGAGCATCCAATCCCAGACCCTAACCCAAACTGTCAGAGGCTCTCACCTGGAGCAGGGCAATGCGTGGCGCCGCGGCATCCTCCTTCACTGCGCAGTGCACGAGGTTCAGAAACAGCGCTGCCTCGCGCGCTGAGACAGTGAACAACGCCTGATTACCCGACCCAATAGCTTGACTGTAACTGTCAAACAATCTCACATGCAGCAGGCGCTTGGTGACGTGAAGCCCTTCATGGCGCTTCATCGCGCGGTACACGAGGTTCGTTGACAGCGCGGTCTGGAAGCGAGTTGCGCGTTCTCGCGCGCGACGCCACGTGCGCAAGTGCAGCACCGCCTCTCCTAGGTTTAGGTCAGTGTTGGGGTAACGTAACCCTAACCCTAACCCTAAGCCTCACCCTATCCTTAAGTAAACCTAACACCTAACCTAAACCTACCCCTCATCTATCGACAAGACTTGACCCAACCCTGACGCACCTGCAGCAGCCGCTTGGCGAACGCGGCGACACACGCACCGCTTCGCGCTTCATCGCGCAGTACATGAGGATCGGCAATTGCGCGGCCTGACCGCGCATGACACTCATGAGCATTCAACCCAAACCCCAACCGTAATTCTACCAGCGGCGACACGCGCCGCCGCGGCACCCCCCTTCATCGCGCTTTACACGACGTTCAGGGACAGCGCGCGCAGGCGTACCACTGCCTCTGGTATTCAATAACCAAGACCTGACCCAAACTCCAATAACGTCTTGAGGCATTCACCTGGAGCAGGCGCTTGGCGAACGCGGCGACGCGCGCCGCCGCGGCGTCCCCCTTCATCGCGCGGTACACGAGGTTCAGGAACAGCGCGGGCTGGTGCGCGAGGCGCAGATCCGCATCCGCCAACTTCGCGTACAGCGCCTTGTAGAAGCGCGTGGCGAGCGCTGCCTCGTTCTTCCCCCCCGCCACCGTGTCCCCGCCCCTGGAAGGGAGGGGGGGCGCGCCGAACCCCTTTTTGTGGCGGCGCGGGGGGCGCTGAGCGTTGTCGCGATCAGTCGCGGCGGGGGCGCTCGTGCGGATCACTTGGAACAGCAGCATGAGGGCCTGCGGGGAGGGGAAAGGAAGGGGGGATGCGGATAACCTGGTGTCAGCGCTCATCAAGGTACGCGTTTGCGATGATGAAGCGGGTCATGACCGTCAGCGGGCGCGGTGGGGCAGAGCTGCACTGTTGGCTCAGCCGCTGGATGGATGTGAAGGTGCGGTTTCATTCGGAGAGTCGCGACTGTCTCCTGCGGCGGCGGCGAAGCTGCTTGTAACGCGTGTTCGCGCTCTGGGCGCAACACAGCCCAGACACATCAGTTGATGCCAAGCTTGCTACACCATGTGCGTGTCACTCCTGCTCGCTTAGGGCACGAAAACACATTATCGGTGTCTAACCCTAACCCTAACCCTAACCCTAACCCTTGAGATTATCGGTGTCAAGCCTGCTGCCAGAGTCTGGATAGAAGTACCTTGTGATCAAGTTTCTCAGCGCGCACTGGCGATCACTCTACATGCCATCGCCAGCACATATGTCCATGGCGGTCGCTTCAACAGGCCCAACCTTGAATTGAACAGGCACCACGGTCTCGCCGTGATGTTGGGCATAAAGTGGTGCGAACACACGAGTCTACTGTCGACCATGAACGCACCAGCACCGTACGGCAGCCTCGAGCATAAATGCACATCCGCTGCTCAAGGAAGTCGAACTTCAAGAGTGCATGGAGGTGACGTGCACATCGACTGAGCGCTGCGCACGTGTTCATTCACCTGCGTGGCCGTGGATAAGTTGCTCTGATGCACCAGCTTACATCTGCTGCTGGGAGCAGTTGAACTTCAATCATGCATGGTGGTGACGCGTACATCTACTGAGCGCTGCACGCGCGTCGTTCACCTGTGTCGCCGTGGAGAAGTTGCTCTGATGCACCAGCTTGAACAACTCGTCTACGTGCGTCGCCAGAGCCTCCGAGCCGCTGTCCAGGTAGGGATGCGCCCTGTTGACGCCTGAGAACATGACAGTTACACAGTAACTTCAATAACATAACACAGTAACTTCAATAATATCAATAGTTAATAGTCAGTCAGTTCAGTCACTTCTATGTGACAGCCGGGCACGCCAAATTGAAGCAAGACAAATCCATCCCACACGCGACCTTTGCATGGCAAAGCTATCAAGCTTCAAACACAGCTCCAGGTTCATTGATGCGCCCAGGTCAACGACTGCTGCAGCTAGCTTGAAGAAAGCGCCTCTGGAAACAGCAAGTGCAAAATATTGCGACATGTGCGAGCGTTCATGTGCTTGCCTCTGAAGAGCGTCGCACCGCAGCTCAAACATGCATGCTCATGCTCAGTTGCTTACATCAACGATACTTCCTCGTGGTGCCCGTCCTTCATCTTCAACTGGGCGCCGGACGCTTTGCCATCCGAGGTACCGACTTCAAGTGTTGACGATCGCGACACCGCGCCCCTTGGCTGAAGCTTCTTTGCAGACAGACAAAGGTGCCTGACCCTGATCCTAACCCTGAACCGCATGTGCACTGCATGTGCGCGTCACACATTTTACCTGTCAGAAGGGCGGACAACAGCCTGCTCTTGCAAGAGGTGTCACAAGTTTGTGGCACCGCACTCACACAAGTGCATAGACAAACGCAGGCGCGTGACCCTCACCCACCCTGCATTGTTCACCTGTCAGACGTGCACACAGCAGTGCACGTTCGTGACCCTAGCCCCAAACCGAACCAAGCCCTAACTTTGATGTGGACGTTGCGCTGTTCACCTGTCAGAAGTGCGGACAGCAGCCTGCTCTTGAGGTCGCCCGCCTGGACCGCCAGCTCAAAGAGCTTGAAGTAGGTGCCAATCAGCTCTGCAGCCAGCGCGCCATCCTCTTCTGCTGTCAGGTACACCTGGGGGCGCGTGCGCAAAAGGGCGAGTCACACTCTGAGTCAGACACGTGCGATTGCAGCAGTGTCGTAGTGTTGTGCGGGTTCTGGTTGGTGCCGCCAGTCGAGGTCCATCATAAGCCGCATGGACGTACACGTACATACGTTGAAGTTCATTCACATCAAAATTGCTGGAATCACACACCATCAGCGGCGTGCGTAAGGCTGTTTGACCAATCATTCATCATTGCTAAACGTGGCTGATGATTGTCAAATGTTGCGGGCAGGTGGCTGTGTTGCTTTCGGCAGGACAGCAAGTGTTGCGGTGGTGCCCCACCCGGCGGGGTCCTCAGTAACTGAAGACAGCTGGCCCGTGACGTGCAGCGCATTCACTTGCTGCGCTGCAGCACGGCTACAGCCGATGTCGTGTTGGGGGCGATACTATTTTACGGCGACTGACTGCACTTCGACTTCAACTTCAACTTTGTCTACCTACACAAAAGCGCGCCTGCATGTAACAGACCACTTGTGGTGCGGTGGGAGCGTCCACAATAGACATGCTTGAATCGCCTGCACTTTGCGAGACGCGCGTGGAAGCACGCTTGCACCATGCATTCCCCGTGGAGCTGATTTGTTTACCCCCACAAAACTCACACACACGGATCAGCTTATGCTTCTCTGCTGCATCGACTTCATTCGCTTTACATCGCACCCCGCCGACTAGTCTGAACCCTTGCTAGGCATGGCGGCTTGATCTATTCTTGTCGCTGGCGTGTTCCACGATGCGCGCAACACCACGTCATGGTACTTCAGGACAGCATATTGCAACTTCAACTCAAAAGCACTGACCTGCGACAGGAAGACGACGCCCGCGTACAGGGCCTTGGGCGCCAGCCCCGGGCGGTGCAGGTACTGCTGCACCTCACGCACGACCACGCTGCGCATGGCCGTGTGCTTGTTGAGCACTTGCTGCAGGGGGGGGAGGGGGGCGCAGGGAGGGGGGGGGGGGGGGGGGGGGATAAGCGAGCGGATGTCAGCGTACTGAGCAATGCTGCTGCAGTTGGTAAACGGAGTGTTCAAGATGATGTTGAGAGTGCTGCTGCACCTCGCGCTGGCCACGCTGCGCATGACCCCGTGCTTGTTGAGCACTTGCTGCAGGGGGGGCGCACGGGGGGGGGAGGAGACAGTGACACATTCAGCAGGTGCCAGCTATGATAGATGGCAACAATGAATGCGGCGCGCCGCACAACAAGTGAGTGCTCGCCAAATGTGCGCATAGTGCAGCACCTCGCGCACGATACCGCGCATGGCGCTGAGCTCGTTGAGTGCTTGCGGCAGGGCGTGCTGGCAGATTTCGGCCGCGCAGCAGTTATTAACATGAAGAAGTTGTCGCGACCAACATGAACACGAAGTTGCCAGACAGGTGTGCAGTAGGACAAGTTCACAGAAGAACTGCGTCTGATGAGCACCTTTGTCAATGCAAACAGCTGCCGGCGCAGTTGAGTGATGCTTATATAGGTGGTTTCATTGTTGAAGCTGCGTGTCCCGGAGCGCTGCAAGCAAAATCGTATTCATGTCACTGCACGCAGTGCTGTTGATCGTGTGGATGTGGGTGGCTCATGCTGCGTTACTGCAGCAGCATGTGGTCAGTGCCGGTTGAACATGGCTCATGAGATGACTACTTCGGGCTGCTATTTTATTTGCACACTGAACTTCAACCACTTCGCGTAGGCTGAGTAGCTGTCAGCGCCAGTGCTTTCATTTATGTACATGCAACGACAAATGATGTGCATCATGAAAGTTGAACATGAAACTGCAAGTACGTTACAGCAAGCCGTCCCATGTCATGTACCTGAAGTAGGTGTATGCCCTTGTTGGCGACCTTCCTGTCAGGGTCACCGAACTTGTTGACCAGGATCGCTAGCAACTGTGCCTCTCCTGCAGCGCGCAGCAGGGTCAGAGTCAAAGTCAGTTGACAGTGAATCATGAAATCCGTTCTGCCTTTCGCCATGCAGTCTGTTTGGAGCAGCACGCGTGGCGGCGTGCTCTATGCTAGACGAAGCAGATGGCATTGACTTCATTATTGTTCTTATGAATTCTTATGAATGAGGCCAGCGCAGCAGCCACAATCTAATCAGCAAGGCTGCATAGAGAGCGTGAATGCCAGCACAAAGGGCAAGCAGCTTCGCTGCAGCCTGTCATAGGGCTCGTGCATACACCATGACGTGCATCAGCTACGCGGCCGTCAGCACGACGACCTAATTCTAACCATGCACCTAGCCCAAACCATGAACGACGACACGTGTGCAGCGCGCTGCTTCCGGCGACAGCCACAAACATCGGCCAGCGGAAGCAACAGTCCCGGTGCCGCAGAGCGGCGGACGCCTGCAGCAACTTCAACTGTCTTCATGAACCCCACGTCAGCAGCGCCTTGACGTTAGGTTTAGGTTTAGGTTAGGGTTAGGGTTAGGGTTAGGGCCCATGATATCCCACCAACGCCAGCCAACCTCGGGCAGGAGGCGCAGTGGACCAGTGATGCGACAGGGCAGCGCCGAGCAGTGGATGTCGGTGCATGCCGCATGCTCGACAGCAGGACGACACGTGGCGACCGTGCACATGGCCGCGCTCTACAGGAGCGTCAACTGCAAGTCAGCGGCTCCTCAAATGCTGGTGCTGATGGCGTCGTCCGGTCCGCATGCACAGTCGTACCGCGCACACACGAGTGACAGAGTTGATTTTGTGCCATGTGATTTTCTTTTAATGTATTTCGAATCCTATGATTTCACTCAGCAGCTGACCTGTGGGCTTGGCTTCGAGCAGATCGCGCGCTGCCTCCATGCCGGATCGTTTCGTGTTGCTGACGGAGTCCTGCCACAAAGGTCAGCAATGGTGTGCGCGTATTAACTTCAAGTCACAATAGAAGGTACAAAACAGTTTACTGTTCACATGTGCCACAGCAGCAGCTAGCAATCCCTTAACCGTGCACGCAGAAACTCTAAGTGCGGTTGGCTAGCATGAGTACACAGGCACGGTAGCAGACATCAGTACAGGCAAATGATTTTGAAGATTGGTCTGCGCAGCAGCGCAACGACAGTGGCACCAACACTCACACGGTTCCCTGCTGTATGTGTGACGGTGCTAGCTCCACGTGTCAGCAGTAAACTTGAAGTAACACTTGAAGTGCAACATCTGAATCATCAATTCTATGCGGACATGTGCAGCCATACATCTTGCCTGTTGCGTCCGCCCCTGCTCAGTGTCGATCATTGGTCACTATAGTTGCTGTCTGCACGCACGGGCGTAACGTGCGATTCATACGTACATCTGCGGTGGCTGTGTCCAGCACTGTCGCCAGTGCGCCGCACTTTACTGACATGTAGTGCCGCGCGTCGAGGACCAGCACGAGTGCGCCCAGCCATACCATATGTACCTGCATACCTTAGTGACTGTGTTGAGTGCTGTCACCAGTGCGCCGTACTGACATGAAAACTGGCGTACCTTGTATCATGATCGCGTTGGTCGCTGTCATTCGCGCGCCGCAACAATAGATACCTGCAAACATACCCTAGTGTCCGCGTTGTGCGCTGCCACAAGGGCGCTGTACCGATTCATAGCTGCAGTAGCTACCGCGTCGAGTGCTGTAACCAGAGCGCCGTACCTACGTAATACTTCACAGAGTAGAAGTACACCTACGTACCTTGGTGGCCGCGTCGAGTGCTGCCACCCACGCGCAACTCCGATAGATACCTGCGTACCTTACAGTAGAGGCCACGTTGAGCACTGTCAACAGCGCGTCATACCGGTATACTTCAAAAGGTATACCTAAGTACCTTAGTGGCCGCGTCGAGCGCCGTCACCCACACGCAATACCGATAAATACCTGCATACCCTAGAGTAGCGGCCACGTCGAGCGCTGTCACCAGCACACCGTACCAATACACACTTCACAAGGTACACCTACGTACCTTAGTGGCTGCGTGGAGCGCCGCCACCCAGCCGCCACCCAGACGCAACACCGACAGATACCTGCGTACCTACAGCAGCGGCCGCGTCGAGCGCCGTCACCAGCGCACTAAACCTTTATACTTCAACTTCACAAGGTATACCTACGTACCTTAGTGGCCGCGTCGAGCGCCGTCACCAGCGCGCCGTACCTCCGCAGCAGCTCCCCCTCAAAGTACCACATGAGCAGCGTCTTGGCGGCCTGCTCCTTGAAGTTGGGCGCCCACTCCTCAAACTGCAACAGCGGACGCTCCCGGAACGGCACCAGCCGCCGCTCGTCCGGCAGCAGATCTGAGATGAACAGATCTTTCAGCGCCTCCTGCGCCATCTGCACAAAACAGGGGGGCGGGGGGAGGGGGTAATGGGTATGTATCAAGTGATTACTGGCAGCAGAAACGTGCGGCAAGGGGGGGGGAGGGGAGGGGGGACAGCACTCTCACTGTCAGCCGAGGCGCGTAGATGGCACTGATCAAAAAGTGGATCGCGCGATTGTGCCCTTTTCACAAGTCGAGCATGGAAGCCTGGCCTTTGGAAGCCAGGCTTGACGAGTCGGCTGCACAAAGGCCGTGAACGCTTTCGCTGTCACCAAAATGACATGCATGGGCTAGAGGATGCGCATGCCGATGCCCATCGCTGCTGGTGTATTGTTGCATTGCTGAATGGCCAAGAACAGTGGCATCGCCGCGCACCAGCTTTACCGCTGGCACTGCGTTCCAGCTCAATCGCAGCAGGGAGAGCGCCCTGACCATAAGCACAAAGCAACAATGGTTGCGCCACACAAGTGGCATGTCTTCAAGTTACAGTTTTCATGAGCTCTTAATCGTAACCCTTGCCCTAACTCAGATGTTAACCCTACGCCACCATGCCATAACACATCTGGCACACCCGCCGCTTGAAGCCACGAGCGCACTGGCCACGATAGCCGACCTATTTGGGTGACAGCACTATTACTGCCTTGTCCAGGTGCGCAAGGGATTTAGCAACTTGTATGCTCAACCTGATTGTTCTGCGTGCCAGGATGTCCCAAACCACGCCGCCAACTGGCTATGCACTACGCACAGCCACCGCTGCAGGCAGCTTGCGTATTACCGCTGCGCAGTGCAAGGACGCCGGAATCCGCGGCTTGTTGCAAACTGCGAATAGGGGTACACACAGTGGTGAACATCAAGACACTTGCGGTTGTCGCGGACGCCCAGTGATTCACTTGATCAACCCCTGTCCCTGATATGTTCAGTTGCCGCCAATCTGCTCACATCATGCCGCCAAACCGCTCTGCAACCAACTCAACGTACACCTCGACAACACAACAACGCTAATAGCGCCCCCCGCGCGCGCACACCTGCGCCGTCCGCCGGTCGTGCTTGGTCGCCAGCTCCACCAGCTTGTCCAGGTCCGCGAGGCGGTGCACGGGGCTCTCCTTGCAGCGCATCGTCAGCGCCGAGATCTTGTCGCTGAGCGTCCCGCTCTTGAGCACCTGGCTCAGGTAGCGGTCGTCGCCCGTCTGCCGCTTCTCCGCGCCGTGGTCCCACGCCGCGACTTCCTTCGCCAGCAGCGCCGCCGCCGCGTCGCGCAGCCGCCGCACGACCTCCGCGGGCGCGCGCTCGTGCGGTGGCGCCGGTGCTGCCGCCGCTGCTGCCGCTGCCGCGCGGCCCTCCGCCTTGCCCGCCTGCTTCTGCTTCTTCTTGCTGGATTTCGAGCCCGGCAGGGGGGGGATCAGGGCGAGCCATGTGGGCGCATCGTCGCCCAGCGCGCACGCCGGGTGCTTGAGGGTGAGCGATAGGGCCAGCGCTGCGCTGCCGCTGCCGCCGCTGCCGCTGCTGGACGGGGGAGGGGCCCTGCCGCCATTCTGCTGCTGGTGCTGGTGGCTCTGCGGCTTCGGCTTGACGGCACCAGTGCGATCAGAGGCCGAGGCCGGGCCATTGGCCTGGTGAGGTGGCTTGCTTGCTGCCGGTGTTTGGTGCGGATTTCGCGGCTGCTTCTGTCCTGGGTTGGTGACCCCATTCAAGTGTGGCTTTTGTTGCTGCTGCTGCTGCTGCTGCTGGGGCTTTGGCTGATCTTGCCGCTTCGATCCTTGGGGCGGATCTGGAACAGCAGCGGCAGCGACATCAGCCTTGCCCTGCGGCTTCGACTTCTTGACCTTGGATCCCTGCTGATGGTCGCCACCGGCAGTGACACCATTAATTCCAGTGGCGGCACCTTTAGCAAATTCAGTTTTGTTGGACTTTGTCGCGTGCTTTTTGCTGGCTGGTGCCGCCGGCGTCTGCTTGGCTCGGTCGCCATTCACGAGTTGAAGTTGTTCATCGGCGATGCCGAGCTCTTTGATCATGGCCAGCGTCTCCGCTCTCAGCCTCGCGTCCTCTGCTCCGCCGCCATTCTCCACTGCCGCAGGCTGCTGCGAGGCCGCCGGCTTGCTCTTCTTCGCCATGGCACCACAGCCGCTTTTGACCGAAAGCTCAACACCGCACATCCTGAGCGTTGCGGCATTGCCAACTCTCGAGCTCTTACAGCAAGCATGACGCTGGGGTGCTAGGGGTGCTGCCGCGTCTCTGCCAGACTAGGCAAGCAGCAGGAGCGGAGTGGATCGGACCGCAAGGGGGAGTGGGGATCACAGGCACTGGCCCATAGAAGGCCATGCGTTTGACTGCGGATGTCATTTTGGTGAGTGTGGCGAGTGCAGCAGGCGTCGTTTCCCTGTCGCAGTGATCTCGTTTGCAATGAGCTGCTTGCCGCAGCAGCATTGCAGCTCCCTTGCCGCCACACCCTAGAGCACCCTCAGCTTCCCCAAGATCGCTTCCAATCCTCGATGGTGTTTAGCGGGCGCAGCCGGCCAAAGCGCTGCGCTTTATTGTCGACGTGTGTGTGTCACATTTTCCTGCTTTGCCACTGTCATCAATGGATGCATGCTGCCAGCTGTGGCTCCCTTCACAATGGTCGGTGCACTGAGCTGCGCTGCACCTGATAAAGAGCAGACTTGCCTGCCCCGTGCAATGCCTGCTGCAAAAGAATTCAGTGCTACAGATGATCGCGTCGCGTATTCTGTGCTGCTCATCCTCTGGGTCTACTACCTAGCTCGAGCTCCCGCATGCGTTGCAGTGCCAAAGCGCTCTGATGTCGCTGCAGCGTTGGGTTGCCAACGCCTGAGGTCACTTCTTGCTTCTGCCAACAACTCTTTGATTGGCATGTGATGGACAAAGTGATGTGGTCACATTATATCAAGGTGCAGATGGCACACGCTGCACTGCATCCACGAGCTGTGCATTATCGAGCTTGCTGCTGCGCTGTGCTGCAGCGGGCGCGGGCGTCGCTGAATGCGCTGAGGGAGAGGGAGCTGGACCTCAGGGGGCACAAAATACCAATCATTGAAAACATTGGGGTGACGCAGGATCAATTTGACACCATTGATTTCAGCGACAATGAAATACAGAAGCTCGGTGAGTGGCGCCACAATTTCAACTGTGTCCAATGTTCAACCCCTAGCAATTGCGAAGCACTCGTAATCTGGCAGCAGCAAGTTGGGCAGATGAGCGCCAAGGCTGATGACATTCATATTGCCATGCAGGCATTTTTCAGTTCTGATAGTTGCGCAATAGTGGGTTATGATGCCAGCCAGCCAGCCTAGACACTCACTGTTCTGCTTCATAATTTAGATCCACAACTGTAACTGTACAACTATGTGTCTGTGCGCTGAGACGACAGCGCTTGCCGCATTTTGAAACTAGCCACCGGTATGGTTGCATCACTGCCGTGTTTGCGTGTCCTGCTACCCAGAATGTTGCTGCTGAATCACGGGGCCCTGCCTATCTCGTTCACTTTCGTCGCTGCGAGCTGGCCGCGTGATGCTAGCTTTTGCATGTGTCGTGTTGTGGAGCACACCCTGATTATGTCCATCAGGGGCATGGCCTGCAGCAAAATTCGTATAATTTGAGTTTGAAGTTGACATGCCACATCTGGCATTTCAGGTCTGAGTTCACAGCCATGCCTGCCTGCTTTCATCACCGCTTTGGTGAGACTGAGAGAGCTGTCACCCACAGTATTACTGGCCACTGCACTGCCAGTGTATGTCAACGGGCTGAAGCTCTCAGCGCAGGCCCCTGTAAAAGTTGCGTAACATGTGAACTTTGTGCTGCCTCCTTCGCTTCGCACAAAATGTGTGTGTTGTGGCTGCCATAGCTAGCAGCAGCTCGCTATGACGATGCCCAAATCCACTGAAAGATTCATTACAACACGTCAGAAGCTCGCTGTCCAAAGCATTCGAGGTATATACGATGCCATAGAGCTGGTATACTCACTGACACCATCTGCTGCGCAGTTACACTGTGTGCCGTGTGCGTAACTCTCCGCCGTTTTGCGCCTCGCAATGCTGCCGCTGTTGCTGAGCAGGGGTAGGCTTGCGTACAAGTCGAAACAAGCGTGTGTGCTAAGCGCAGTTGCAGCCTCGTTCGCACCAGAGGTGTTGCTATGTTTTCAGATCAAATTCATCATCACCTCCGCCGCGCTGCGCGCAGCAGACAACTTCCCACAACGCTGTGTTGCTCAGCAACAGCTTGCCTGCGCGCACCGCCCGCGCCATTGCCACTTTGAATCATGCCTAGGGTTAGGGTTTCACCTGATCATCACCACCACCTTGGCACCCCCTCCTCGGCCCTGCCCCGCGTGCGCAGACAACTTCCCGCGCATGACGCGCCTGACCACGCTGCTGCTGAGCAACAACGTCATCGCGCGCATCGGCCAGGACATTGGCAAGAAGCTGCCGAACCTGTCGTGCCTCGTGCTGACCAACAACCACATCTCGGTGCTGAGCGAGCTTGACCCCCTGGGGTACTGCCAGCAGCTCACGATGCTGTCGCTGCTGGAGAACCCCGTCACGCGCGCGCAGCACTACCGCCTCTATGTGATACACAAAATTCCCAGGTGAGCGAACCCTCACCGTAAAAACTTCAATCATAATTCAACCCTAATCCTGCAAGATCCCCAGGTGCGTGCCTTCTGTGCGCAAGCAAGAGGCATCTGGTGGTGCTGTGTCTGTAGCACCGAGGCACTGAGTGAGTCTCCAAGTGACTCTCAGAGTGAGTCGCAGCACTACCGCCTCTACGTCATACACATGATCTCTAAGTAGGTGCGCGAACCCTACCCGTAATCCTGACCCTAACCTAATGTTCATCCCACAAGACCCCCAGGTGCGTGGCTTCTGTGCGCAAACAACAGGGATCTGGTGATACTCGCGTGTAATATTGAGTCACTGATTGAGTCTCTGAGTGACTCTTTGAGTGAGTCTCAGA
Organism: Tribonema minus; assembly: GCA_017506865.1. Taxonomy (NCBI): domain Eukaryota; class Xanthophyceae; order Tribonematales; family Tribonemataceae; genus Tribonema; species Tribonema minus. Next base: position 27,813 of record JAFCMP010000065.1, on the reverse strand, counting down.
TGGCGCTTGGGCATGGTAGGAGTGACTGGCGGCCTAAATCGACATGGCAGTACCAGAAGATGGAGCAACAGCAAGCAGATCTTCCTTCTGGCAGTAGTGCTACTTGTGCAGAAGCGTGGTTGGCGTTGAAACTAGAAGATGGAGCCGCAGCATCAATGCTGCAGTGCACTGCGTCCCCCAATACGCATCTGGGCGCGCACAGGCTCCGTCTTGTTGCATGCGCAGCAACACACAGCCGCCATCTCTTCAACCCAAACCGTCAACATCGTCAACCTCAACCCGTGACGCTCCCTCCGCCGCGCATCCGCGCACGCACGCGCGCGCAGCCTCAAGGCGCTGGACTTCTGCAAGGTCAAGAAGGAGGAGCGCGCGCGCGCGGAGCGCCTCTTCCAGTCCGCCGCAGGCCGCGCCATGGAGGAGGACATTGCGCTGCAGGCCAAGACGTTCGTGCCGGGCGGCGCCGCGCGCGCGCCGCTCACGCCCGCGCAGCGCACGCAGGTCATCGCCATGATCCAGCGCGCCATGACGACGGAGGAGATCGACCGCCTAGAGAGGATGCTGGAGGCGGGCATCTATCCCGCGGAGAGGAAGGAGCTGGATGCTGCTGCCGCGGCGGCAGCGCCGGCGCCGGCAGCAGCAGCGGCGCCGGCGGCGGCGGCGGCAGCGGCGCCGGCGAAGCCCGCTGCGCCCAAGCCGACGATGACCGGTTTTGTCCCCGCGTCGAAGCCGGCGGCTGCGGCGGAGGAGCCGGCGGCGGCGGCGGCAGCGGCGGCAGCACCGGCGAGCAAGCCAGCGGCAGCGGCCGAGGGGGCGCCAGCTGCGGCGGCCGCAGCGCCGAATGGCGTGCACAGCGAGGCGCCGAAGGCGCCAGCGTCCGGAGCGGCGGCGCCGAGTGCGCCGGCAGCAGCGGCGGCGGCAGCGGCAGCACCGCAGGCGATGCCACCACCGGCTGCGCCTGCCGCAGCGGCTGCACCCGCCGAACCTGCGCCCACACAACCAGCACCTGCCGCCGCCGCTGCTGCTGCACCCGCGCCCTCGGCAGCAGCGGCGGCGCCCGAACCTGCAGCCGCGGCGCCCGCGCCAGCGGCGGCGGCAGCAGCGGAGCCGATGGCCATGGCTGTGGACGGTGCCGCAGCGGACGCAGGGGCCGACGCCATGGACGTGGATGCGGCTGAGGGGGGCGGGGAAGGGGGGGGGGGAGGGGACGCGATGGATGAGGGGGAGGGGGGCGGTGAGGGGGACGATCTGACGGCGGAGGATGTCGCCGCGATGAAGGTGGCGGACCTGAAGAAGGCGCTCACGGCGCGTGGCCTCGCGACGAGCGGGCTCAAGGCGGCGCTGCAGGAGCGGCTGCTGGCGGCGATCCAGACATAGTGCCGAGCGCTGCTGCTGCTGCCGCCGCTGCGCGCCGCGCCGCGCACGAGGCACCCGCGCGCTCGCAGTGCGCCCCTTCTGTTGCGGAGGGTCGTAAAGCGCGGCGGAACGGCGGCCGTGATGCGTCTGTGGAGGTGGCGGCAGCGGCGGCGGCTGCGGCAGCTGCAGCGGCGCCGCGGTTCTCGCTTACTGGAAGTCGGTCACGTCACTTGCTGTTTTCGACATCTGAGCAGGCTGCAGGGCCAGTGTGGAACGGGTGTACCTGGGCGCTGCTGCTGCCGCTGCAGTGCGTCCGTGGTACACACCAGCAGTGCTCAACGCCAGCACGGCGGCTCTGCAGCCGCGCACTCGCGCCGGCGCGGCGCATTTTTTGCACGCTCTGGCGGCACATGACTGCAGAGTGGCGGCACATGATCGCAGAGCGCCGTGCATCAAGGGCTTTAATGCGTTGCCGTGCTGCTAATTGTTCGGAGCGCTGTCACAGCTCGCCGAGCCTGCCACCTTCCAACATGAATAAACACATCCACAATTGACTGTTGTGTGTGTGCGCTGGTTTTGGCGCATCATTTTGCAAAGTCAAACTTCAAGTTGATGTCATCGCCGGGGGCGTACACTTGGAGTTCGTACACAAAATGTAATGCATAATTACTTCTGCTGTCAAAGCATCACCCAAATGAGCGCATCCTTGAGGCGCATGTGCGGGGCTGCGCTGAGAGGGCACTAGCCGACATAGTGAATGCATCTTAGTACATGGAATCACTGGAGCGATGTGCTAGTTTGCAAGGCAGCATGATGTCTGCTTCAGCAAGTTTTGATCGGAGGCAACAGGCACCAGAAGCTGCTCAGGCCAGGCGATCCATGAAACCTTCTTGTTTTGAAGATGTGCTGCCTGGATGAAAACAGGCAGCGCCTGTGGATTGCAGCGTGTTGTTACCATTCTCACACGGTGATCAAAATCTAAACCATGGGCCTGCCGGTGGAAAGCGTGGCAGTCCGCCCTGTGCCCGCGGCAAGTCATCGCTCAGCTCAATGGCAGTGCTCAGCGACAACGCTGCATGTGATGGTATGCTGCTCCTCGTAGTTGTAGACACCCTATAGCAACCAAATCCATCTGGGCTTCTTTGTGCCTTTGTACTGTGAGACTCTGTGAAAAGCGGGCTGCTGTACACCTCTGGTACAGTACACCACGCAAGCCAGCAGCGCCGCCCGCCGCGGCGCTGCCGCGCATCAGCATCGCTCAACATCACACTGGTGTTCAGCAGCGCTCATCCGCAGCGCGTGCGCACAGACGCACCGCGCGCTGCAGCCACCGCCACCACCACCACCGAAACAGCGCGCTTGCCCGCAGCAGCGCCTCACGCGTTGCGCTTGCTTCGCTCAGAGCGGCTGCGGCAATGCGCGCTGCTGCTGCACCGCCGCGGCAAACGCTCGTCCCGCAGCGACCACGCCGCTGCCATGCCGCACTGCCGCCGTCGCCGCCGCTCGCTTGCCCGCAGAAGCGCCTCGCGAGTCGCATTCGCTGGCTGCGAGCGACCGCTACGATGCGCACTGCTGCTGCGCCGCCTAGCGCCCGCTGCCGACACGTCGCAAGGAGCTTCGCCTTGCGTGCTGCGCTTGCTTCCTTCAAAGCACCGGCAATGCGCACTGCTGCTGCACCGCGGCGACGAACGCTCGCCCCGCAGCAGCCGCGCCGCCGCCATGCCGCGCCGCCACCACCACCACCGCCCGCTGCCGACGCAGCGCGCTTGCCCGCGTTGCATTTGTTGGCTGAGAGCGGCGGCTACAAGGCGCACTGCTGCTGCGCCGCCACGCATCAGCATCGCTGCGCGTCACAGTAATGCTGGCGGCAGTGCACGACTCGCTCACAGCGGCCGCTACAATGCGCACTGCTGCTGCACCGCGGCGACGAACGCGTCGATCTCGCCGTACAGCGCGTCCGCGTCATCGAGATCGCGCACGAAGCGCTGCGGGAACGCGCGCAGGCCGTGCGCGGCGCCCAGCAGCGCGCCCAGCAGGCAGCCGCGCGCGACGTTCTCGCCGCCCGCGTTGGTGCTCGCGAGGAGCGCCGCCTCGGGGTCTTCCGCGTACTTGTACGCGTAGTGGAGCAGCGCCGGGTACGCACTGCGTAGCAATCGCGAAGCAATAGGTTTTGTTCAGATGCTGCGCGCTGTGATGTTGCATGACGAGCGCTGCCTTGGGGTCGTACGCGTGACTTGTGTGCGTAGTGCAGCAGCGCCGCGTACGCGCTGCGGGGCGGTTCCGCAGCAATTGGAAAACGTGGGGCATTGGTTAGGTTGCTGCGCGCAGAGGTGTTGCGCGAGGAGCGCTGCCTCGGGGCCGTCCGCGTACTTGTACGCGTAGTGCAGCAGCGCCGGGTGCGCGCTGCAGGACAGACGGTTTGCGGCGCGACCGGAAAGCGCGGGGTCTGTTGGTCGGCTGCATTGTGGTCTGTTCAAAAGGCGTGTTGCTTTCGTGAGTTTTTCAGAATGCGCTAGTGCAGCAGCGCCAAGTGCGCGCTGTGGGGCGGCTCGCGGCGCTCGCAGAACAGACGGTTCTGTTCAGATGCTGCGCGCTGAGCGCTGAGGTGTTGCATGAGGAGCGCTGCCTCAGCGTCGTCGGCGTAACCTGTATGCGCAGTGCAGCAGCGCCGGGTATGCGCTGCGGAATGGTTCGAGGCACGAAACACGTAGGGTGTTGGTCAGAGTGCTGCGCGCTGCGCCGCTGTGCGAGGAGCACCGCCCCAGGATCGCCCATGTACTTGTTTGCAAGCATATGCGGCATAGCGCAGCAGCGCTCGGTGCGTGCTGCGGGGCAGGCGGGGCCCTGCGCGCTGGATGAACCGTTGGTGCCGGGCTGCGAGACGAGGCTCACTTCCAGTCCTCCATAGAAGCGCTTGCGGCATGTACAAGTATGCACTGTGGAGTTAACATTGGGGTTGGAATTAGGGTTGATGGCGACGCCAGCGACTGACGTGACAGCGACGCGTAGTCCGCTCCGCGCAACAAGCGGCAAGCTGTCAGTCCAGCAGTGTAACAGTCGTGCGCGCAAGCATCCCCGACAACAACCGCAACTCTACCCCTATTGCTAACCCTCAGCAAAACGCTGTCAGTCCAGCTGTGAATGGTGTGCGAACCATCCCCGACAATGACGCCTAACCCTGACCCTCAGCAATCTGATACCAAAATCAAGAGCTTATGAGCAGGTACCGGCGGCACGCGTCACCCGAGACCTCTTTGCTAGAACTTAAAGGTCACCGTGTGATGTAGCAGGCCGTCATAGGGTCCTCGTTGCTGCGCACCATGGCGGGAACGTCGACACCGAGCTCGGCGCCTGCGTCTTGCACCTGTATGCAGCAACGCTCAGCAGCAAAAGGCATGGGCGGCAGTTTGGGCATGTTTGAAGCTAAAAATGAATCAAAAGATCGTAGAGCTCTAGGCGACAAGGGATGGTTAGCCACAATGTCCTGGACCGCATGGGCTGAGCACATGATAATATGATGATAAACTTGAAGTTGACGAGGTGAACTTGCTGTTGCTGCAGCGAGCAGCAAGACTACAACGAGCTGTGCAGGCGTCTTGCACCTGCACGCGGCAACGCTCGGCAGTAAGGCACGGGCATAGGTGTTCAACAGCTCGCCACTGATACATGTGTGTTGAATTTGATACCCATGTTGAGGTTGACGCCCGGGCCCCGCGGCTCGTACCTTTCGGTGGCAACGAGCGGCGGCGAGGGCAGCGGCATTGACGGCCAAGCGCTGACGCACATTGTGTTGACGTTGACAAAAGTGCAGTAGGACGCCACTTGCGGTTGCTGCTGCGGTGCACCCACGTGTTTTCGCTGCGAATGCACGCATGCGCGATGCTGCGCACGGCATGCTTACGGTTGCGTCGACGCCGCCAGGACGGACGCAGTGCAGCCCTGATCCCGACCCTCAGCCCTAAGCCAACCCTAGCGCTAACCCTAACCCAACACTGGCGCTAACCCTTCCCTGCTCGCTGTCCCTGACGCTGAACGCGCACGCGACAGTGCGCTACCACGGCAGCAGGCGCGCGCGCGTGTGTGCAGGCGCGACCGCAACATAAACATACATACATACCGCAGCAGCGCGCAGCAACATGCGCACTCACCGCCGCCCTGAGGTCGCCGCCGCCGAGCACCGCCAGCAGCATGCGCGCGTAGTTGTCGGCGAAGCGCGGCAGCACCGCGCTGCTGCGCGTCACGCGGATCATGCGCGCCAGCTGCACGGAGAGCGCCTCGCGCGCTGCCGCCGCCGCCGCTGCTGCTGCTGGCGCTGCGTCGCCGGCGGCGGCGGCGGCGGCGGCGGCGCTGAGCACTGCCGGGGCGTGCGCCGCGACGACCACGGGGACGTTCATGAGGCCTGCGTTGGCGTGTGTGGCGGCGGGCGAGTGCGCGGTAAGGCGCCTGAGCTGAATATGCGTAGTGGCAGTGTGTTTGTGTGTGTGCGTGTGCGCGCGCGCGTGCGCGCGCGCGTGTTGCCATGTGCGAAAACTCTGAATGACAAAGATCACAGCCGCGAGTTTGTGGGTGGGGGTGGGTGTTGCGCAGTGTGTGTGCGTGTTTGCGTACATGCGCGGGTGAGACGTGCATGCATGATGTTGCAACGCAGAGAGCTGCTGCTCACTAGCAACAGAGGTACGCACCAAGGTGATCAAGGCAACAGAAGACCGACGCCAGTCGTGTGCTGCTAGAGGTGAATGTGTTGTGGTCTGTGTACCTACCGGCATGTGTAACTGCCGTCACCGTCAAGCGTTCAAACAGCAATGATCATGCAACTGCCATATGCTTCAACGCCGCGCGCGTGCGCACATGTGTGTGTGTTGTGTAGAGTTTTGTGTTGCCATGTATGCATTCTGTGTGTGTTTTGCGATGTGTGTGCTTGTGTACATGTGCGTGTATTGACAATGAGTGAGTGCATGCCGGACGCACGTGGGCGTGGGGGACAGCGGCAGCAGCGCTCAACCTCCGTGCACATGCACGGCGGGCGAATGGACCGGCCAGCTGTGCGCAGGGCACGTGCTCCACATCACTATGGGCGCCTCGGCTGCATCTCTGCACTTGCACGATCAAGGAGTCGTAGCGCACTGCCCGTCCTAAAAACAACTTCAATACTTTGAAATGCTTCAAGTAGCTCACAAGGCGGCACATTCCACTGCCTTGCATTGTCGATGACGTTTTGAGGCACGCGGTGCGCCGATACAACATTCACTGTGCCCTTCGGCAGCACTCGCAGCTCTGGCTGAGCCTCGCTGTCGGTCATGCTACACAACAGTCGGGCAAGGCCTCTGCTGAGCCTCACCATCGATGGCGTCACGTCGTGGCACATGCACAGATCCCACAGGCGCACGACAAAAAGCCGGCAAAGGCCTCTCAGCTCAGCCTCACCGTGGATGGCGTCGACGTTGTGGCCATCGCTGTCATCCGCCGAGTATGCACCCATCATTTAGCCGCAAGAACTGCACTGATACCAAACCGGTGCTAGCCTACAGAGCGCACTCAACTAGATTCTATAGCGCACGACAAAAGCGGGCAAAGGCCTCTCTGCTGAGCCTCACCATCGATCGCGTCGACGTTGTGGCCGTCGTTGTCAGGGCACTCCCTGGGGTCCACGCCGCGCGCCCACTTGGCGAAGAACATTCTGTGGCACGTTCCCGCGTACGCGTCGTCGTGCGCGCCGGGCGTCGTCATGAGGCGCACGTACGCGCCGCGGAAGGCGTCCTCGTCGAAGGCGCCGCCTGACTGAGCGATGCTGCACATGAGGGCGCGCGCCACCAGGCAGTCTGCGGCGGTGCGGAGCATCATCGCGTGACGCGACTGAGCGATGCTGCGCATGGCGCGGAGCATTACAAACACGCGACGCGTGATGACGCGACTGAGCGATGCTGCGCATGAGGACGCGCGCCACCAGCAGTCTGCGGCGGCGCGGAGCATCATCGCGTGACGCGACTGAGCGATGCTGCGCACGGCGCGGAGCATCACCACCACGTGACGCGTGATGACGCGACTGAGCGATGCTGCGCATGAGGACGCGCGCCACCAGGCAGTCTGCGGCGGCGCGGAGCATCATCACGTGACGCGACTGAGCGATGCTGCGCATGGCGCGGAGCATCACCACCACGCAACGCATGATGACGCGACTGAGCGATGCTGCGCATGAGGACGCGCGCCACCAGGCAGTCTGCGGCGGCGCGGAGCATCGCCACCACGCGACGCGTGACGCGCGCGTCCGCAACACGTGTACTCTTTGTTGATTCTTGCACAGGGCGCGAAGAAGCGCAGATGGTGGATGTCCGTGGATCTGCAACCAGAATCTACATGTGTCTTTGTGAACACCTTGAAAGTGTCTCAATGCGCAATACCGATCACTTCGACACAGTACTTGGGCACCCTAGGCCAGCGCTTTGAGTGCACTGTGGTTAGGGTTAGGGTAGGTGTAGGGCTTGGATTTCGGTGACGATTAGGGTTGGGGTTAGGGCTTGAGTGCAACACCCGGCATTTGAACATGCTACAAAGCAAGATGCAGTTCGACATGGGGCAACGGCGCACTCACTTAGGTTTAGGGTTAGGGTTACGCTGTGCGCCTGCCTGACTGAGCACGATGACACCTGGCGAGGGGACGGTGCAGTGTGCCCTCATAGGTAGACTCATGCAAGGCACAGGGAGGCACCAGCTGTGGCAATGCATGTGGAAAGAGCACCGTGAGGGCTGTTAGACTCTCTGAGCAGTGCTGTCGCTGAAGGGTATGAACGCTGACGCGAGGCACCAACCCCTAGACTGCGCCAGCAGCCGACAGCAGGGGTATTGATGCAAGCATCAGGCGATGCTGAGTGCTGCACAACAGTCCACCGCCAGTTCACCGGCGCACCCACGCTGGACCCTGGCGTGTATCGCAGAGCATGCGACTGCCAGAGCCTGCTAATGAGAAGGCACAGCACCCAGAATGAACAGTCCTGGCTTGCAGGGCTTGCCAAAAGCATCAGACACAAGCGACGCCGTCCGTTGCTGTGCGGCGCTCGCGCGGGCCGCCTCACCGAGGGTGTTCTGCCCCTTGCGCATGCCGTGGTGGTAGTGGTACGAGCCGCCCTTCAGCCAGTACTTCCTCTTGCCGTGCAGAATTACGTCCCCCACGACGTTCCCCTTGTCGCTGCCGCGCCCCCCACCGCCCGTGTTGGAGAGGTTCATGATGGACCCCGGGAAGGTGGGTTTGGGCACCTCATACTGCGTGATGCGCCCGAAGTCGCGCTTGAGCTGCCGCACGTCGTAGTACCTGCGGATCGGCGAGTCACAGGGGTTGATGGCTGAGCACTGCGGACGCACCATAGAGATGCAGTAAATGTCGAAGTTAGGAGCGATGTGCAGTCAGTCACGCTTCAGCTGCCGCACGTTGTAGTACCTGCGGGCGGCGCGGCGCAATGTTTGATGGCTGAGCACTGTGGACCAACGTATAGTTGAGGTTAATGTAGAAGTTAGAAGCGATGTACCAGAAAGTGCGCTTCAGCTGCCGCGCGTCATGACTCATAGTACCTGCGGGTCGGCGCGCCGCAATGTTTGATGAAATGCTCGATCAACGCCTTGCAGACGCACGAACGCAGAGTTGAAGTACATGATGAAGTTAGCAGCGATGCGCCAGAAGTCGCGTTTCAGCTGCCGCACGTCGCAGTACCTGCTGGCGGCGCGTCGCAAGAGTTGATCAAAGCCTTGCGGATGCACCAGCACAGAGTTGAAGTTTATTCTGAGGTTGGGAGCGTGTGCCGAGCAGCAGCAGCAGCAGCAGCAGCAGCAGCTGCTGCTGCAGGGCCGCCCAGCTCGGACCGTGTAGCATAGCTTGCTCTGCAGGCCTTGGGCTTGTGAGCGCAGGAAAACACAAAGCCGGCCCGTCTAGTGACCTTCGTGTACAGGTCCAACAGTACCTTTGTATGTAGTACTTTTTATTAATTCTCGCTCAGGGCGCGAAAAAGCCCAGATGATTGGCATCTAGCTGTAAGGAATCTACATGTCGTATGACAGTCTGAAAGTGTCGCAACGACAACCACTCAAACGCCGCCGCCGCCAAATGGCATCTCGGGGTCCTCCCCTACGTCCTCCTCCATGTGCCCCCCCCCCGTATGTAGTACTTTTAATCAAGAGTACTATATGTCAAGAACATCATCGCAGTTGCTCGCATCATTCAGAGGGTGATGGGCGCCCCGCTTCCAAAGAGTGCGTGCGGCTGCTTTTTGCATTGCTAGCAATGTCAGCGGCCTTAGGTGCAGCGCTCGCAGTGGCGCCAAACCTCAAAAGAGAATCATGATTCCGCTAGACACAGGAGCACAGCAGCATGTGCTGTCAAGCACAGAAGCTGATAGTCTCTCACAGACATCAGATGGATCATGTCATGTGGAGAACGGATGGCAGCCACTCACCAGTGCACAGGCATTGCGAGAGCATCGCCAATGTACATCCCCCCCAAGCACGCCTTCACGCGCTCCGCAAGAGTCAGTGCCATGGCAGGTGGCGGAGGTGCAGCGCTACTTGCACGAGCTGCAGCGGAGATGCTTGATGTCGACAGCAGTGCCAGAGCCAGCCACCGCATTAAATCATGATGCTATGCGCGCACAGGAAAGTCACGGCCGCATTTGATGAGTCAGAGCTTGGCATTTGTGTTGTGTGCAAGCCGGCTGCGATCAATTGAACAGAAGAAAGACCATTTGAGTATCAGTTAGCTTAACAATGGCTCAATGGTCGTCGAACACCTGCTGTACCACAAGGTGTCAGCATGCAAACATGCAAGCATTCACCTGGCAGCTTGGGAAGCAGAAGAGTTGAATATCCGAAGTCGTCTGCGTGCCGGCTGATTCGCGCCCCCACAATCTGAGGGTTGTGTGGGTTTGCTGTGTATTCTTAAGAACAGTAGTACTTGCTTGCAAGAAGATCTGCCACCACAATAAGTAAGTGCAGAATTTACTTCAATTACTAACTTCAACTTTAAAAAGTGAAACGTTTTTTTTCTAACTTTTATTCCTCGGCAATAAAAACGCCGCATCATCCTTTGGCGTATACCTTTTTGTGTCTGGCCGTGTGTGCTCGGTGTGTGCCTGCCGGCGCGATGTTATTCTAGAGCACTTGAAGTGAGAGCGTATGGACTTAACGCCGACGACAAGTGCTACTCTGTTGTGTGACTGTTGCGCGGGGCTACAGCAGTCGTAATGAACCGTTTGCGGCAGCATCGTTGGCGATAAGAATGTGCCTGCTGGTTTCCCCCGCTGCTGAGAGAGAGGTCAGCAACATGCTGAAGTCTGCGACATATATACGAATCAAAGGACACATTCAGTTCAACCCGATCGACCTGCACATCCTCTTTCTACGTTGCTGTAGTTGTTTACAATAGATTTTGTGGGGTCGTGAATCATGGCTGAATATCTGCCATCATGTAGCCCTGCAATACATGATAATTATGAGGTCGAGTGTATCATACTGTAGCCGCGTGTAGAGCCCATTCCACTTCATCACCATGAATGATCATAAAGCATGTACTGTGATCACAGTGTGATGCTGCTTGCATGCTGTGCACTGTGTCACACACACTGCGCCTCTGCTGCTGCTGACATCCTCTCATACGCATGGCAGCTGGCTGCACGTATGGTCTTGCCGGGAGAGTGGTGGTGCCCTGTTTCCTTGACGGCCAAACTAGGTACAACCTAGGTCATGCTCCAATGTCAATGTCCCTGCAACACGTGCAAGACCTGCATTTTGAGAGCACCACGAGACGACTACGCCTGCTGCAGTCTAGGGCATGTGCGAAAAAAAGCCGGCATTTGGGAATACTGTGCGCTACTGCAGCTACGCTTCAGCGCGCAGTGTTGTGAGCTGAAGTGCAGCACAACATGAAACAAGGCAGCAATTGATTGCCATTACAGCCACGGTGCAGCAGGTTCGTGACAGAGAGTCGGGCTGTGTGACCGCAAGCAGCATACTATTCAGCGACAACTAAGAAACGTAGAGGCAAGTGGGTTTTGCACTGTGCGCATGCTGGTGCATGGTAACGGCTGCAATCAGTCCGCCATACGATCACAAGGCGATATGCACCCGACCACAGGCATGCGTGCACAGCGCACTTCGGCGCAAGCAGCAGAGATCACACGCAATGACACAGACGCCGTCCACACGTGTACAATGCAGCAGCGTGAACATTACCATCCTACAACGTGCTGGCTCTTGCGCGTTTGATGAGAAAAAACTGGCGCGCGACCACTGACGTATGGCCGTGAACCGTACGCCGCCACGAGTCTACTGTCTGGGGTGCAAGGGGACTCCTTGCCTTTACAAGCAACGTGGGGAAGGGCCTGGACCGTACGCACATGTGTGCTGCCAAAAGCGGGGAGGCACGACCCTGCCTGCGTGCTGTAATCCCAAACCCCGCTGCCTACCCTTGTGGCACCCAGCCGTGTGGCACATATTGTGGGAAGGGGGCAAGGGGGGGGGGGGGGACATGTCCGCCACAAGTGGTAACCGACCGCCTGGGGGTTACTGGTACTTCGCAAAGCTGTCTCTAGGGCACCTAAATAAGGATGGCGAAAAATGACTCACCACACTCTGCGTGTTGCGCTAACGTCCCAACACGAGCCAGCCGATGACCCTGGCAGGGCGGGGACGGTGTGTGTGTGTGCATGTGGTGTGCGGGACGCGAGGGGGGGGGGGGGGGGGGGCAGGGGGGAGCTAGCTACATCAAGCTAGCTACATCACGCTCGAATGGTGACAACACAACGCAACACGCACTCTCTAGTGTTGTCCGCACTGCTCTGGGCGGGTCGGCCCAGGAGCAATCAGTTTTGCGGGGGGGTCCCTCCTGCGTTGTTCGCGCGGATCGATGAGGGTCTGTCCGGCTGCGGTGGGCGGGGCGCGCGGATGAATGAGGGGGGGGGCGACTGCCCGCACTTGATACTGAACGCGCCGCTGTAGGCTGGCGCTCCGGGCGGCGGCCGGCGCAAAGGCGCCGGTCGCGCGCGCCGAAGGGGCCGGCAGGGGGGGGCGCAGCAGCGTGCACGCGCTAGCAGCCACGGGGGGGGGGGCGGGGGGGAAAGTGATAGAAAGGGGGGGGGGCGGGTGGGGGGGCACGTGGGGCGCGCGCCCCCGCTTAAATAGATGGTTCGACGGGGGGGGTACCTGCGGTGGCGGCGGCGGCGCCGCGCTATGGCATAGCGCCGTGCTATCGCAGCGCGGCGTGGTGGTGGCCGTGCGGCGGTCTGGGCGCGCGCGCGTGGAGCACCGTCTGCAGCCACCGCAGGCCGTTGGCGACGCGCCGCTGGCTGCCGCGGACGCCGAGCGTGCGCGGCGGCGCGAGCGGCGAGTGCTGCGCCGGCGGCGGCGGCGCCGCTGCCGCCGCCGCCGCCGCTGCTGCCGCTGCTGCCGCGGCGGCGTCCAGCAGGGGCGCCGCGGGCATCTCCGCCAGCGGCGCAATGCCGTCTGGAGCTGCTGCCGCCGCCGCCGCAGCGCAGCGCGTAACGTGGCTCAGGATCCAGGGGTGGGAGAGCAGCTGCTGCGCGGTCCAGCGCTGGTCCGGGTCCGCCTGCAGCATGCAGCGGATGAAGTTCTTGGCCTCGAGGCTGACGTGCCCCCAGAACTTGCTGTGGAAGTGGTAGTCCGCCTGGACGATGGCGCGGAAGAGGCACTGCGCGGACTTGGCGTAGAAGGGCGCGTAGCCGCCGAGGAGGGCGTACGCGACGACGCCTAGGGACCAGACGTCGACCTTGGTGCCGTAGGCACCGCCTAGGATGATCTCCGGCGCGACGTACTGCGGGGTGCCGCATGCCTCGTCGCGCGTGTTCAGGTCCGACAGGCGCTTGGCGAAGCCAAAGTCGGTGAGCTTGACGTCGGCGTCGTCGCTGTCGCTCACGCACAGGATGTTCTCGGGCTTGATGTCCCTGCGGGGCAGATGAGGAGGTAGATTGCACAATCACTCAATATTTCCATGCATGACATGTGTGATACCATGCACTGTTCGCCACGACCCAGCGCCAATGATTTTGCTTGCAAACGTTGTCCTTGGAAACCAACATGCATGTTGAACTTTCGACTTGTTTCCACTCACAGGGTCTTGAGATGTAAGTTGCTCGGCATACTGATGTACGCCATATCAAAAGAGCATAAAACGCCGTTGCACAGTCCTACCTGTGAACGATGCCCGCGGTGTGGAGGTGGGCGACCGTCTCGAGCAGCCTCGCCATGACCGCCGCCGCCGGCGCCTCCATGTAGCAGGTCCTCTGCTGTATCCTGTCGAACAAGTCACCCCCCGCCGCCAACTCCTGCACGATGCTGGTCCCCGTGCCGTCCTCGAAGAGCTCTATGACAGCGCACACTCCCGGGTGATGCAAGCTGGAGCTGATGCAGATCTCCCTCTTAAGCGACGCGAGATCGCTGGCCCGAAGCCGCCTGGTGTCAACGCATTTGACGGCATACTTGACGTGCGTTGAGAGGCTGGTGCACTCGAAGACGTGGGAAAAGGCGCCCTTACCCAGGCGTCTGCCTATGAGATAGCGCTGATCCAGCGTACATCTAGGGCCCGCAGCTCCAGTGACCACTTGTGGCGCAGCGCTGTCGCATTGCTGGGGAGCAGCACTAGGCCAGGGCTCCAAGATAATGTCCGAGCTGTCCATAGGCGAAGTTGATCGCTCGCTCGCTGAGGCGGGGTCCGTCGCTGCGCAGCCAAGGGCAGCAGCCTCGGCGCACTCGGGCGATCCCACCCCGCTGCAGCTCACGTTGTCGCCACACCGTGCAGCTGACATACAGCTCGGGCACCGCTGGCTGTCCACAACTACGTGGGGCTGCGCGTATATCATGAGGGGCTGAAGTGTGTCGCCCACCCGGCTCTATGGTGGACGCTGCAGGCTGACTCCGACGCCAGGCGCTGCGTTGCAGCCAAACGCAAGGGAGCGATTGGACTGCGCTCCTCCTGGGATGTGCTCCTCGGCCTACTGCACAGCGGCAGCAGCCGCAGGGCCCATCCCTCTGTACTTGGGGAAGGGCAGCTCACTACTTCCACCGGTACCGCGTTCGCATGTGCCCAGGCACTGTGCCCCGTGCTGCTGACTGGAGGCGCGAGGCAAAAACTCATCAAAAGGAAACGCAACAGCAAAAGGAAAAAAAAAAGACCGATCGATCGCATCGCGCCGACAAAGATCAGTTTTTATAAATACAGTACTACTGGGCACACAAAAGAAAAGCCCCAGTCGATTACTCGACCGCTGTATACATGTAAAGGCTCCCTTGGCACTCTCAAGTCGACTGCTTGGACTCAGCCCTCCTCAGATGTTGTCTTGCCACAGCAAACAGCAACCGCAACATCCCCTGCTGCCCTCTCGCATAGCTGCTGCCTGCCTTCTCATTGGTGCTGCCCGATGGGGTTCAGGCGTAAAGGAGTGCGAGTGCCCCTGGTGCCTGTTGCAGGTTCGCAATGGTGACGGAAAATAAACACTTGTGATACCGGACCTGCATTGGTGGGCAAAAGAGACCACGCGCCCTGTAGGCGATACGTTGATAACATCCGGAGCTCACACGACCATGCAGATTCCGTACAGCAGCATCAAGTTGACCATCATCTGGGCTTTTTCGAGCCTTAATAAAAAGTGCACATACGAGCTTCAGTGAACATACGGGAGTCACATGTGCACATGACGGCTGTCAGCGAGCTTATGGTAATCCAACAGTGGGTAGTAGACCAAGCAGCGAGGTTTTGAAGCTTTGGACATATGGTTGCAGTGATGGCAGTCCTCCTTCTGAACCAAATCATCTGCCTTGAGCATGGGGGATTGATTCTCCTCCTTGGAAACATGGGGAGCGTCTCTGCTTGAAGGTCATGTTCAAGCATCATCATGCTGCAGATGGAGGCGGCCCTGGCAGCAAATTCGCTACTTGTCGTTTGTCGCGTCCCCATTCAGCAGACCCTCAGAAGGGCGAGCCAATGCTGTTGAGGGTTGACACATGCGCGATACGAAACGGTTCCTCAAACACATGCATATACTCTATGTGCAGCGTGTGATTCTGTCATGCCACCAAAATACAGGCCTGATGGTTTGGTGCGTCAAGCACGTGTATGCATGCAATGGTAATATGGCGAACGTCCGCGGCGCTTTGTCAGGTGCCACTCAGGGCGATGCCCTCATAGAGCTGCACAGCGAGCAGCAATGCCAGCGTATGCGACGCAGCCACAGCATTCGCTTGTTGTGAAACATGTGCAGCACAGGCACATATGTGAGCAACGCTGCATCGTGTCGTGTTTACGCTTGCATTTATGTCTATTTAAGGGCCTGGGCCTTTGAGGGATGGTGCCAGCAGCATTGGGGCAAAGTGCATGCTGCGCACGCTACAGATGGCGGCGACGTAGGTATAACCAGTATCACTGGTCCCGCCCTGGGGCAAAGCATGTTACGAAAAAGTACTCTACCGTGGGTCTTGTACCTATCACACACACCGACTCTGGCGGCGCCAGCAAGCGTCCACGCATATGCGTGGGCTGGGGTGAGGTACCATATTGGAACTGTTGTGCCACAAATGCATGATACCGGTGGCCACAGATCCGACTCGGGACAGCTGTGCAGCTATTGGTCGATCCACTCATGTCGCTCCGCTGCTTGAAGTTCCCATCAGGCGCGCGTATACATGCGGGCGCCGCCCGTGGCTATCTGCACTGCGCCGCGTTGCGCGCGCGCGCTTTGGGTGCGAATCGCGGGGAGCGCCGCGCCCGCGCCAACTTCACTTCTTACATGCTCACACTTCAACAACGAGGAGGCAGCAGCGCAGCACTCTACTGCTGCTTGAGCTTCCGCGGGGGCGGGCCCGTAATGCCCTCCTCCTTGACGGCGCGCCGTATGACATGCTTCTGGATCTTGCCCGTGGCGGTGCGCGGCAGCGCGCGGAACAGCACGACGCGCGGCGCCTTGTAGTGCGCGAGCAGGTTGCGCGCGTGCGCGATGAGGTCCGCGGCGGTGACGCTCCCCTCGTACGCGGGGCGCAGCTCCACGACCGCGCACACGGCCTCGCCCCAGTGCTCGTCGGGCACCGCCACGCACGCGACGCCGTTGACGGCGGGGTGCGTGTGCAGGGCGGCCTGCGCGCGGGGGTCAGGGGGGCGCAGTAGGCGTAGGGGTTAGGGCATTTGATGTGTGGGGTCAGGGGGGGCGTAGTAGGGTTGGGGTTTAGGGCTAGGGTTAGGGCGTTTGGTGTGCGGCGTCGGATGGCATAGGATTAAGGCTTGGGGCTTGAGTGGTGGATGGACGCATGCATTGTGCAAAGGCGGACTGCACCGGGAGGTCGGGATGTGCATACACATTCGCAGGCGCATGCCACGCAGAGGCGGAAGTGAACGGAACCCATCACAGTGATGAGATGGCGCCAGGGACCCAACCCTGCGATTGCCGTGCTGGCCAGCCTCCGAGGCTCGCTTGCACCGCAAGTATCCTGATACCATCTTCATCAGTACTGACTACATAGTTGTAGCCATCGCTTTTTCCCTTGCATGTGACAACACCCACCTCCACCTCCACAGACATGATGTTCTCGCCGCCGCTGATGATCACGTCCTTGGCCCTGTCCCTGATCTCAAAACGGCCGCCCTGCGGGAGCGAGAGGGCAGGAGCAGCAGTGCTCAGCAGTGGCGCAAATACATACGTATATACAATAATCATATATATAGCTCATCAGCATCAGCATCAGTGGGCGACAGTGGGGAAACGCTATGCCTGCGCCGAGCCAGCTGCACATGTGACAGTGCTCTGTGCGGGGCACTGCAAGTGATGTTCTGCCTGGTGTCTCTTCTCTTCCCACCTCGCATGTGTCTGCTGCTGCGTGAAAGTAACAAGAGTTTTGTGAAACGCCTTTGACTGTGTCAGAGTCGGGCAGTGCGAGAACGCAGTGATGAAAGCCAAGTCCGCTCAAAGTGGCTCAAGTGAATCGCCTAGCTGCTGGGGCGACGCCCATTGCTAGTGTCATCAAAGCGGTCATCGGTGACAGTGTACCACGCGAAAAGAACCAAGAACAAACAGTCGATTGCAAACAGCAGCAATTGACCTGATGCACTGTCATGGCCTGAGTGTTCAAGCCTGACATTCATGACTTCAAGTTCAAGCTGTTCATTTGCGCTTCACCGACAGTCACAGTCAACAGTTTCGGCTTGAACTTGCCAACACTGGCACGGACACTTGTGCAGTGAATAACAGGAACACTCTTGCAGCAGATGTTCACTGACATTGCTGATGGCTCACACACAAAAATGCCTTGGATGAAACGTGCGCATGGCATCAGCACGCGCTCAACATTGCTCTATCAGGTATCTGCTGCATGGGATGGAGCTGGCACCACTGCTGGAGCGCTTGGCCAACAGCGCAACTGGCAGAGCAGAGAAAGGCATGTACACCTCCTCGGTACATGTAGCCATGCACATGCATACTTGCGCAGCATACACACATGCACTTCAACTTGAAGTTAACTTACCAATCTTGTAAAGTTCACCAATGATTTATTGCTCATCATACTTCTGAGCATATATGTATACATGTACATGCAGTATGGTATACGCAAATGCACTCCAATTCAATAATTAATCTGTAAAGTTCAACAATGCTTGATCGCTTACCGGGTGCGCCACGGCCAGGTCGCCTGTCCTGAACCACCCCCCCGCAAACGCCTCCATGGTGGCCCTCTCGTTCCGAAGGTACCCCTTCATCACCATGTTGCCGCGCAGCACGACCTGGAACGCAGACACGCGAGGATGTGATCAAGACTCAGATCTGGACTCGGAGTTGACTCGGCCATAATGTAGGTCATCACCACGTTGCCGCGCAGCACGACCTGGGGCGCAGAAACGCGAGAATGTGATCAAGACTCAGATCTGGACTCGGATGTGGACTGGGCCATAATGTAGTTCATCACCATGTTGCCGCGCAGCACGACCTGCGACGCATACACCGAACACGATCAAGACTCAGACCTGGACTTGTATGTGGACTGATGTCGGTCATCATCACCATGCGCGCGCACCACATCGCACACGGCTCACTACCATTGCGCAGTTGCGGCGGGCTCTGCACGCGTGCATGAGACTCATGCGTTGAGCGTCACCATCATCGCGCGCACCCACCCCTACCGTCCGGCCGTGCGCGCCTGGCTGTATTCCATGACAGTGCTCCGGTGCCACGGACAACGCCCGCAGCAGATCACGCAAATTCACCGCTAGCCAGCCACCGCTGACGACGTGCGCAACTACGTCCCCGGCATGCGGACAAATGTGCGTCACCGCTGCCGCATGCACCTCCGCCGCCGTCTTTGCTTATAGGGTTAGGGTTAGGCACGCGCATTGTGGCGCTGTCCATGGCCGCGCACTCCGCGGTGCGTCACAGCGTGCACGCTACGCTATGCTACACGCACGGCGTCCGTCATCCCGGTCGCATGTGTTGGGCATCGCCACGCACCTCCCCCACCGTCTCCCCTACGCTATACACACAGCACCCATCGTCCTACCGCTTTCTCCACGGCTCGTCACAGCGCGCACGCTACGCTGCACGCATAAACACCCGTCATTTCGACCGCGTGTGCTGAGCATCATCACCACGCACCTCCCCCACTGTCTCCCCATCATCCGGCACGCGCTCCATCGCCGCGGGGTCCGCCACCGCGCTCTCCGCGCGTGCACGCCATGCTACACATAGTACCTGTGATTTCTACCGCATGCTGAGCACTGCTATACGCACAGCACCCGTCAATGCAACTGCATGTGTTTTGAGCATCATCACCACGCACCTCCCCCACCGTCTCCCCGTCCTCCGGCACGCGCTCCATCGTCGCGGGGTCCACCACCGCGCTCTCCGCGAGGCACAGCGACGGCGCCTGCCAGATGAGCTGGTGATCCGCAGGCGCTTCATCCGCATGTTCGGGGAGGAAGCCGGTGCTGGGCCCGTACGTTTCAGTGAGGCCGTACGCGGTGCGCGTGCGGATGCCGAGTTCGGCGTCCACCTGGCGCATGAGCAGCGGCGGCGGCGGCGCGCCTGCGCAATGCAACGCGGCACGCGTGTATGTAAGTACTGCTATCTGTAAGTGTGTATGCTGTATATTGAAATACATGCTATTTGTAAGTCTACTACTTGTACATTCGTATATGCGTAGTAGACTCATTGTAGAATGTTTGCAGCGTGCAGAGTTGGCGTAATTGAGCAGCATTGCAGAAATGCCCAGCTCGGCGTCCACCTGGCGCATGAGCAGCGGCGGCGGCGGCACGCCCGCATGCGCACACACAGGTCAACACAAATACCTCAAAGTCATTATTTCAACACGCTACTTCGGAGTTGGCATGGTTGAGCAGCGTTGCAGTGGTACCCAGCTCCGCGTCCACCTGGCGCATGAGCAGCGGCGGCGGCGGCGCGCCTGTGCGGCGCACGTGTACGTGTGAGTACTGCTATCTGTAAGTGTGCGTGCAGTATGCAAGACTAGTTGTGTAGTGTTCGCAGTGTGCAGGGGCAGCGCAAGTGAGCAGCATTGCAGGGAGGGCCAGTGCGAAGCCCCCCTGGCACATAAGCAGCGGCAACGGGGGGGCGCCTGCGCGATCGCACCGCAGCATGCATATACGTGTGTACATGTGGTTGCACCATGAAGTGGGGGCGGCCTTCGCGGCGCGCGGCGTGGCTACTACCTACCTACCATATACTTCAAGAAGGTATACTTTATACATATGCACGTACGTACCTGCGACCATAAAGTCGGGGCCGCCGTCGCGGCGTGCGGCGTAAGGCGCGCGCACGGGCGCCTAGACTCCTGTATACCTACCATACGAACTGTATACTGTAATCTGCGTACGTACCTGCTACCATGAAGTCGGGGCCGCCGTCGCGGCGCGCGGCGTGGCGCGCGCGCACGGGCGCCTTGAGGTCCTCGCGCGCGTTGAGCAGCATGTTCATCACCACGGGCGCGCCCGCCAGGTGCGTCACGTCGTGCGCGGCCATGGCGCGCAGCAGCGACTCCGCCTGCGGCAGCAACGGCGGCAGCAGGGGCGGCGGCCGTCAGCAGCAGCAGCAGCAGCAGCAGCAGCAGCAGCAGCAGCAGCAGCAGCAGCAGCAGCAGCAGCAGCGCTCAGCATGTCAGCGCGTCGCGGGCGGCAGCGCTGTCGCGCAAGCCATCGGACAGCGGTCGCACCAGACGTTCAGTTCATGCATTCAATACATCAGTCGGGCGTTCGAAACATCAGCCACGCTCATTTCCAGTTGAGAAACCAGGCGAAGACCGCCGCGGTGTTTGTCAGGTCCACGAGAGAACAGCGCGCTGCCGCGATGCGCGCTGCCACGGCCGCCGAACGCGGGCAAAGGCCGTGAGCTGAACTTACGCGCCAGCAGCCTTGCAACCACGCGCTTACAGGATGAACAATGGTGTGATGGAGGAGCGCGGCTGTTCGTCTGCAGCAGCAGTGCTCAGCAGCAGCGCTCCACATGACCTTGGCGTCTGCTACAGAGCCGCGTGAAAACACGC
Source organism: Tribonema minus (assembly GCA_017506865.1). Classification (NCBI taxonomy): domain Eukaryota; class Xanthophyceae; order Tribonematales; family Tribonemataceae; genus Tribonema; species Tribonema minus. Next base: position 6,936 of record JAFCMP010000065.1, on the reverse strand, counting down.
CTACCCTAGCCCTGACCCTAATCCTGGCGTGACCCAGGGCCTGCCAAACAGGCCGCGCAGTGCTATAGCCACGCTGAATTCGCCTGTAACGTACAGTTTGTGTAGCGAGGCTCAGTGGGGCAGCGGGGTACTGGACTTGAAGTTGAGTGCGGCTCTCGCACGCTATTGTCACGAACGAACGGCCAACGCAATAGTGCACGTGTGCCATGCGAGATATCAGCGCGGAGAGTGAACGTGCTTGCAGAAACCGCCGCCACAGTCACGCAACGCCTCCCTGCATTCACTGACACCTCTCCAGTGCTACATTGAAAACGATGTGCCAGCCTACTTCAAGTTGAAATACTGCGTGTGGCCTCTGGACTCACACGTGACACCACTACATCAATCGATGAGCAGCCTATGATGCGCCTGCCTACTTCAACTTGAAGTACTGTGTGTGGTCTCTGGACTTGCCTGCACGTGGCGCTGGCAGATGGACACCCCCGCCTGCGCCGCCATCGTCCACGGGAAGCACCACCCGTTGCAGTGGAACAGCGGCACCACCCACAGGAACACCGGCCGCAGCGACATCTCCAGCCCCTGCTGCCACGCCAGCGACTGTTGCGTGGCGGTTGACACGTGAAGGAAGGAGAGTCACACATGAGCGTTACCGTGTCAGCACCACAGTCAAGGCGTGCAGCAGCAAGTTCAATCCCTACTGCAATGCCAGTGACGTTCTGTGCAAGGTGAAGAAAGGAGAGTCACACATGAGCTGACACGTGTCAGTGAACCGTATCTGTCTGTACCTGCAACCGAATGGCAGCAGTGAAGTGCTCGCACGAGCGAAAGCAGCATAATCTGGCCACAGCTGAGGTGCTTGAAACACGGCTCCGTGCAGTGTCAATGTAACCACACGAGGCACTCAGCATGTGCTGCTTACTAAGCACGCAAGCAGCAGGTGGTCTGCAGTAGCACATGCCCGATGCGAATGCGCGAAGGCAGCACAGAGGCATGCGCCGCGCGAGCTGCCGCTGCCTGGTCGCGCACGCACGCGTGTTCGGCGCACACGCGCTCTCTATCTCCGTCCAAGCAAACCTGCCACGCTGCGCCAATCGCCCCTCAAAACTGCATGCGCACAGCACACACACACCGCATGGCTCAAGTCGAAAGTCGAGCAGAGCGCGCCTAACCCCCTCCCGCAAGCGCAACAGCGCTCAAAACTGCACGCGCCCACGCAAACCGCGCATGGCTCAGGTCGAAAATCGAGCAGAGTGTAAACGCAATTGCCCGCGCGCGCGCGCTAGAAACGGAACGCACCGCGAGGAACGCGCCGCGGTGGTGCGTCACCACGCCCTTGGGGCTCCCAGTGGTGCCGCTCGTGTAGCTGAGCGATATCGCGTCGTGCTCGCTCGCGGGCTTGCGCAGCGCGAAACCCGCGTCGCCCGCAGCCACCAGCTCCTCGTACGTCGCCGCGACCGCCCCCGGCACTCCGTCCTTGCTGTACGACGCGTCCGCTATTTCCACGAGCGTCGGGCGATGCTTGCCGTCGATGATCTCCAGCGCCTCCAGCGCCAGCGGGAGGAACTCGACGTCGCAGAGGAGGAGCGTCGCCTCGGCGTGCTCGAGCTGGAAGGCGATGTCGGCGGCGGTGAGGCGGTAGTTGATGGTGTGGATGACGGCGCCGGCGCCGGGGATGGCGAAGTGCGCCTGCGGGTGTGGGGAGAAGGGGGGGGGGGGGGGGGGGGAAGACACAGATGCAAAGGGTGACAGCTTCAGAGGTGCAAGAGGGTGAAGATCGGGAGCCAAAAGGGAAGGGGCAGGTTTGCATGGGCTGCTGGTGCCGTCGAGCAAGAGCAACAGGTTCGAACTTCAAGTTGAACTTTCATGTTGAACCTGCATGCGAAGGGGATAACTCATCTGCTGTGACTGCAAGTAGTCCGGGACTTCCTGTTCAGCAGCATTGGAGCAAGATATGGACAATATAGCAGCTCGCCAGTATCAATCATTGTGCTGCCGAGGATCGAAAGCGTTCCGTCACGAAAGGCGGGCATGACTATTCGACGCAGCCACTGCACTGTACATGTTGGCTTGCAACAGTGCCTCCTGTACTTTCAGACTGACACTCTATGATAAAATGGCATTGACAACAACAGCAGAGCGCCATATGTGGATCTGCAGGCAGAAAGTGCAATCCGCGTGCATGTTGAACATGCAGCCAATTGCGAGGTGTGCGTGGGTTCAGACAGCTGAGATCAGTAGAGACAAAGTTGCCAAAGTCTCGAAAGGTATCAGAAGAGCTTGGTAGCCGTGGCATCAGAGCAGCTGCGAGACTGTATTGTGGCCGAACGGAAAATCATGCTCTCACGGAATTACCGAAAATCGGAAGCCCATCAGAAGCGCTTACCTCGACCACTGCAGGTGTGTTGGGACCCAGCACGGACACCACATCTCCAGGTCTGACGCCAAACTGCTTCACCAGAGTATGTGCCAGCTTTCTGCAGCGCTCGTGCATGGTTGCATAAGTGATCTTCAGATCCAGAGCATCGTAGATGTACGCAGGTTGCTGTGGGAACAGTGTGGCAGTTCTCTCCAGGAAAGAGACGGGGGTGAGTTGCTCGAAGTTGGCGTCGCAGGGCGTCAGGAAGGGCTCGTCGAACTTGTGCGTGTGCACGCTAACAAGTGACCTTGTGCCTGTCTTCAGCACTTGGCGCCCGAACCTCGCACTTTGCCGAGCCAGCAGCATCGTGCTTGCGCGATCGCGGCCGTTGACTCTGCAGCAAGAGGAAGCGCGCAGCCAACGCCGGCTTTCGCGCGTGGGAGCTCGTTGTGTGCTCGCGAACAAGAGTGAAATAAGCCCGGAGAATGCAGTTCAACAGTTGGGAGAATCTAGTTCAAGTTGGGGTGAAAGGTTCGAACTGAATTCAGGGGGGGGGGGGAGTCATCAAGGGTGGGTGTTGCACTCATTGGAAGTTGTAAACATTTATGAAATACGTAAAAGTAACAGCTGCTTCCACATGAGCTCACGTACAACGGCACTCCTAGAGCGGCTTGGCCCACTACGAGCGTGCATGCATATCTCCATGCGCGCCTAACACATGATGCCATGCTCATTGGCAACGTCCCATACCGCTCTTTGGGACAGTGGTCGGCCATGGTATAACATGACTGAGGTTTGGGGATGTGTAGCCTGCAGGAAGCTGGTCTGACACAGTGCCTGCAACAGAATGATTGCAGGTTTGACAAGTCATTGAGTGGTAGGTCCATCGGCATTGTTCTCAAGTCTGTGTGTTCACTGCAATACCCTGGCAACATTGTACGCCGTCCAACAGCGTGAGGCTTCACAGGTAGCTCGCTCACTACATGACCTGGCTGTAGGTAGATGAAATTGTTGCAGCCCATATCACTTGACCACAACATTGTATGTAGCATATGAGTGATCGGGCACAGCAGCCAGTGCAAGTTGGCATTCCAGGTCCACAGCAGCAGTCTCACTCAGACTCGAGATGATTTCAAAATCAAAGTCGGCGCGGCGCGGCGTGTTTCGAAACTTTTTAAGAAGTTTCTGCCAAGTTCAACTGTTCGAGAGTTCAACTTCACTTGCGAGAAAACGAGGGCAGGAGAGAGGCGAAAGCATAAGGAGAAGCGGCAAGCGGCAAGAGCAAGTCATTCAGGTTGGTCATCAGACACACAAACGTCTCCTACAAAAAACAAGACACCGTGCTGCTGCCGACACACACGTGATTTTTGTCACTGAAGACTCGACGATAGATGTTGCCGACGTGCATGACACCGTTGCACCGCCTCAATCAGACAAATATCCGGTTGCCGTTCCGCATGCAATCAGCAGAGTTGCCTGAGCTCAACAAGTGCCAACTGTTAAGTACATGACGCATTGAGCGCTTGATCTGATGAGCCTTTCACGGCGCTCTGAAGGCCAAGGAGTATGGCAGGCGTCGTTGCCTAGGGGCTCGCTTTGCTGTATGCTGCGGCTCCGTAGCAACAAAAATTACTTCAAAGAGTTTGATAGGCGAAAGCACCGGAAAGCACCTCTTTTCTTTGGGTTTGACATGTAACGCGCCCTCGGATATTGTGGAGCAAATACTACTCTATAGCAGAAGGCAGCGGCAGCGCTGTCTGCCTCTTCACTGCATGTTGCCATCACATGTGCCTGCCTTTGATAGGCTCGCTGCTTCACCTGTGCCGTCCTCAGCAGCTACAAAGAGACTCTGACGACTCAGAGCTCAAAGCTGCACACCCTTGTGTCATGCATACGCCTGGTGCAGATCTCGGCCGCCTCTCTCGCGCGGCGACATCCAAGAGCAACGCAAATAGCTGCAGCAACAGCAGCTGCAGTAGCCAAGGGAGCAGCAGCAGAAGAGCAGCATCATGTCTGACAGCAACTATGGAGCGGTGACAAGATTTGCCAACAACCTGGACATCATAGACCAGGAGTGGATGGCGGATCAGATCACGGAAGCAGATGTGCGTATGCAGCAGCTACTCAACCATTCGCGCATCTGGCACTTGTTTGCGCCTGCCGAACACTTCCGCCATGCTTCAACTGCAGTACACACAGCTCCCGTGAGCTGTACAATATAGACTAGCACCTGAGCGGTAATGCGTCGTCAGAATGGCAGTAATATCCTGCCTGAGCAAAGGTAACGTCACTATGAGGGCTCTGCCGTCATGGCTAAACGTTGCTTGCCAACCAGACAATCATTTTCGGTGGGTGCGCACGGAGGTGGTGCACCGCAGCGCTTGTTGCTGCGCTGCCGCGCAACCCCGCTGTCGTGTAAGTGGCACCACACCTGCTGATGTAGCGTGTACTGCGGCCGCTCTGTATCTGTCCGTGCTGAGAAGCATTTGACTGCGCAGTAAGCAGACCGACATTCAGTGCGTGCACGCTGGCGCGCCTTTGACTGCGCACTGACCAGATCGACTTTCAGTGTTGTAGACTGCATGTATACTGAGCAGATTGACATTCAGCGGGCACCCTGACAAGCGTTTTGCTGTACACCGACGAACAGGTCGGTGTTCAGCGGACGCACGCTGGCCATTTTGCTGCACACGCAACGCGCACCGACTCTTCTGCGCTGACATGCACTCGGCCGTGCGATCATCAGATCGATGTTCACGAGGACAAGCCGTTGACTCTACGCAGAACAGTTTGGCGACAGCGCCTTTGACTTTGCCTCGAACGGAACGATACGCGCGCGGTGACGAGTGCTCCGCCCGTGTACACTGACACCGACAGGTCGACGTCCAGTGGCTAAATGCCTTCGACCCAGCCTCCAACAAGACGATACGCGCGCGCTGACAACCAATCCGCCTGTGACACTGACGCCGGCAGGTCGACATTCAGTGGGTGCCTCAAACAAAGCAATACGCGCGCGCTGACGGGCGCTCCGCCTGTGCACATTTGACCACAAACAGGTCGACATTCAGTGGCTGAATGCCTTCGACTCAGCCTCCTACAGTACGATACGCGCGCGCTGACAACCAATCCGCCTGTAAAACTGACCATCAGGTCGACATTCAGTGGGTGCACGCGGCGCTGCACCGCGAGGAGGGCGCGCTGGACGACGACGATGACGACGACAAGGGAGAGGATGAGAAGCTCAAGGAGCTGGGGCTGGAGCAGCTGGGCAGGGAGGTGGAGGACCCGCCAACGACCACAAGGGCACAACATAAATGACGGCACCAGGGGGGGGGGGATGCAGCCTGCGCCAGCTTTGGACCATGATCGCTGGAGGAGAGAGGGGGGGAGGGGGTCAGCTGCGGCAGCAGCTGGGCAGGGGGGGTTGAAGACCTGCCAACGACCACAAGGGCACAGCATAAATGAGGGCAACGGCAACAGGGGGGGGGGGGGGGGGAGCCTAGGCTAATGTTGTTTCTCTTGATGGCTGGAGAGGGGGGGTGGTCTGTTAGTGCCGGAGCAGCGTGGGCAGGAGAGTTGAGGGCCCACATACAGCCGCAAGACCACAACGCAAATGGTGGTGCAGACTGGGTGGGCTGTCTTGATTCTTTGAATGTTGATGCCGAGTGGGGGAGGGGGGGAGAGAGCACAGCGGCAATCGCTGAGCAGGGAGGTGTAGGCTTGCCAATGACCACAATGGCGCAGTATACAAAGGCGTTCAGACTGGGCTGCGGTCCGCACCTTGACCTCTAGGGCGGGGATGGCACGAGGGCGGGCGGTGCAGTCGCACCAGGCTGCTGTGTCTCGTAGGCATTTGCAGCAGCGCTCAGTCACCACAGCCTTGATGCATGCTCGGCGGGTCATCCAGCGGCAGTAGTCAACTCAGGGGAAACGACCTGAACGTCCATGTGAGAGAATCAGACACGTGACTCGGGATGTGGGTGCCGTTGACGCTACTTATGCGACGGTCTGTACATGGGTGTCGCCAGGGCACGCCTGCGCACCAAGTAAGCATACGCCGCCAGCGCCGCCGCTGCCGCTGCCAACCCCGTATGACCCTTTTGGTGGGACCGGGCACTGGGCACAACACACGTCAAGGTTTAGTGGCTGGCAGCCGTAGGCATCAACGTCATAGAGCACGTGCTGTGACGTATATGATTGTAGATGCGCTTGTTGAGCTATGCTGCCATAGGCCCCCCAGGGCTGTATGCAGACCGCGTGCACTGCAGTGAATGAGACCAGACCTTGCCTGACAGCACGGACACAAAAACCACCTGAGGTCTGAACAAGCACGGTGCATCTGCTCGTCTTGTGTGTCATGACGAACCTGCGCACTGTTAACGTCAGCTGCATGTAACCAGCGCAGCTCCGCGCATGTATGTTGTGCATTGCGGTGCGCTCCTCGTAGTTTTGGGAGGTGTGTGCAGGTGATCATGAGCGCTATCCCTGCGTGCATGCATCGTTTGTTGCGCAAGCATCCTCACGCAGTGAGCTGTGTCACCATGCGTTGACAGGCTGACACGACAGCATGTGCATTATCG